>CABPRJ010001494.1:0-163353 GCA_902439185.1 Cinara cedri | reverse complement strand
AAAAAAAAAAAAAAAAGGCTTGAGTGTGATATGCTACTGTTTTAGGGACTGAAAAAGAGAAAAAGAGCTTGAGACGAATTTCGTCTTGCGTAATTCGTTTCCCTTTATTTAAATGGCATACATATATGGCCTGAACGGCTTGAAAATCTATGCGCATTGTTCGTGCAACACGCGCTACACCCGACATCGAGATACCTTTAGTCGCTCTTTGTTCGGCGCAAAGGCGTAAATATAATTAGGCGACCGACGGCTGGGGACATTGTTTGAACGCGGCCGTATCCGAGCCGCGATCGTGTCGCACCGTTCGACCAGTTCGATTTCTTTCGTCGCGAAAACCGTTCGCGGAACCGGAGGCCGGAGGCCGCCGTCTTCTCCGCCCGAATCGTACGGCAGCCGGCAGCAACGCGCCAGTAACACGACAAACGGCAGAAAAGTAAAACTTCTGGCGTGCCGCCGTGGAGTTTTGACATTGACTCCCGGCGGCGGCGGCGGCGCGCGGCTAGCCGGCGAGGAGAAGACGACCGGACGGCCGCGGAGGAGAAAACGCAGAGGAATATTGTCCGACTCGCGCGGAGGCCGTACCGCGCCGTGCGAACGACAATAACGCGCTGCGGTACGTACCCCCGGCTACAATACTGCCGCATATCAATTGTATTGTTACCGACGCGTGTATACACGTGCACCATCACGACGAATGTGACCGGTCGAACGGATTCGGCGCAGAGCGGTTATGTATTTTTCATTTCCCCCCCCCCCTCGCCCGCCCCCTCCCCACCGCCGAATAACCGGACTCCGGAATGTTTCGAGTAAATTTCGATTTTTTTTTCGTCCGGCCGTCAATAAATTCGATGTCGTTTTCAAAAACGAACGCGTTTCGCACGCCCGCCGTCCGTCGCCGCCGCCGTAACGTTTGTTACCAATCGTAAACGCGACGCACAACTGCGTAATACAACAAGAGGGCGTATGCCCGCGCACGCGCTGTCCCCGGTCTCCGACTAACGGGCGGATATAGCGAAATCCGCCGCCGGGCCTAACCTAACCTAACCACATCACAACCCGTAATCCGGCAACCCTGTCCCGCCCAACCTAAATTCGGATCGCGGGCATTACGTCTTCCGTATTGAATTGTTGTGAGAAACGTTTTCGGATACGAGTTGCCGTCAATACTCAAGAGTCCAGATGACGTTAGACCCGCGCGTGATGCTGTCCCCGGTCTCCGACTAACGGGCGGATATAGCGAAATCCACCTCGCGCGGACCGCCGTAGTACTCGCCTCATTTCGGTTCCGGAGTGAAATCGCCCGAGGAAAGAGAAGACGATATTCCGGAGTGGTACGCGGGTTTTTTTTTTTCAACGGCGGGAAAAACGCCGTCTGGACTCTTGAGTATTGACTGCAACTCGTATTCGAAAACGTTCCTTACAATAATACAATATAGAAAACGTAATGCCCGCGATCCGAATTTACGTTGGGCGGGACGGGGTGGCCGGATTCGGGTTATGATGTGGGGGCCTAGGGCTAAAGATCAAAAAAAAAAAATACATTTTTATCAACAAAAAAACTTTAAGTCGCGGCCCGGGGCTATGGCTCCTAAGCCCCTCCCTTGATCCGGCCCTGGGGCAGAGTATAGATACCGTCACTTGGAAAATCAAAAGTCGACGGTAATGCCTACAACCACTTACACATTGTATACCATGCGAATGCGATTATGATACCGATATGAAGGACAACATTTTGGAAGAATATCGCGAAAACGATCGAATCGGATAATGCTCGGAGAACAGCAAAGTATTCACCTACACTCGACACTTTCGCGTGTACCTTACAGACAATCGCGCGGCCGAATGCGTCATAAATAATAATGTGCGGAAAACGGAATAATCGCTCTGTATATAATGTAACATAAAAACGTATATAAAACTTGCAACGGTAGACGTCGAGCGCGAGAGAGCCGGCTGTATATAGCGGATCGTCGCCGCCGAGCGGCCTCGACGGAGGGGCGGGTTGCGGAGATTGCCCATCGTGGGGGGAGAGGAGAAGCGGCGGCTTACCGTGAGCGGGCTCACAGAACACGGAGAGGGTAGGGGGGTCACGGCGTGTAAATACGGTCAAAGGGAGGGCATAACAGGACGACGGTATATTATTATTGTACATATATACGCACACAATGATACCTGTTCCGATGTGTGCGTCGAACAGCACACCTGTGTGCGTGCGCGCGCGCAAGTGTGTGTGTGTATACGCGCGTATGTGTGTGCGTGTGTGTGTGTGTGTGTGTGTGTGTGTGTGTATACGAATATCGTGTCGTCGAACGGGTTCGCCGCGCCGACGATGCGCTGAGCGCATGCGCGCAACCGGTTACATCACGACGACAGGTTTCCCCGCCGCGTAAATATATTGTATTTTTTTTTTTTATTTTTCCTCATTCCCGTTTTCCTCTATTCGGTTTCTTCTTTTACCACTACCATCTCGCCGCCGCCGCCGTTTGTAAAACGCGACCGCTCCGTCGTCGCAGAAACCGTGATCTTGGCAGTGGTCCGGTCTTTCACACACGCGCGCACACACACGCGCAAGAACGCGCGCACGCACACGCGCACACACACAAACACACACACACACACACACACACGTACCCACGTACATACATAAATACATGCATACATAAGCGTAAAGCCGCGCGCGCAGACAAACGAACGCCGCCGCAACGCTCTCCGTCGTCCGCAACGGTTCCGCGGACCACCGCGAACCCGTCGCGCTCTGCCCCCCACCGAAGGTCCGTACCGCCCCCGTTAACGCGACGATACCATTGTGCTGTTGTAGCCGACCATCAGCCGCCGGATAGGACCTTCGGGCCGCCGCCGCCCGGCCACCGAATCGTTTCCAGCCAGTCCTCGTCATACCGTACTCGCCGACGCTCCGCCGTAGCTCGTTCTGTTGTGTCGTCGTCGTCGCTGCCGTGATCGTGATCGTCGTCACCGCCGCCGCCGCCGTCGTCATAATAACGTACATTATATAGACGCAGTGATCTCGTCGCGACGTCACGACAACATAATAATATCGTTCGATCGTCGGTACCGTTCGTTGTATAACGCGTTATTAGATTTTTTTTTTACCGTATCCGATCGCTGCATACATTCGAATATTATTTTCAATAATAATTATGACTTTCTTACGGTGGTGGACGTGCCGTCGTCCGACTCTGTACGCTCCGTACTGGCGCGGTTGACAGTGCGACATCCCGTTTGACATTCGCCAACTGCGACAGCAGCAGCAGCAGCAGCAGCGGAACAATATTTATTTATAATTGATATTTTTCCATCCGCGTACGATATAATATTGTTTGCGAATTCGCTGCGAGTTCTTTGCCGCCGCCGCAATGCCGAAGATATTCCTCATCAAAAACCGACTGCACCAGCAGCAACAGAAATTGCTGGAAAACCAAAAGGGCAACGTAAATTCGTCGTCGTCCGACCCTCTGGCGCAGTCGCTGCACAACTATCACCAGGACAATCACCACAGCCGGTATTCTTCACCGCCGCCGTTCAAGCTACAGCAGCCCGGTCCGCCGCAGCCGCAGTTGTTGAAGCAGCAAAACCAGACGCCGCCGCCGCCGCAATTGAACCATCAATTGCATCAGCTTTCGCCGCCGCAGTTAAAGCAACTGCAACAGCCGTTTTTGTTGACGCAACAGCAGCAACAGCAACAGCCTACACAGCCGCAGCCGAAGGAGCAACTCCTCCAGCAGCAGCAGCCACAGCGGACTCCGGTGGTGCCGAAGACGCCGCAAGGTAATAAACACGCCACAGTCGTTATTAGAATATATCGTATACTGTATTTTATTTGTATACTCACTATAATACGCGCATCTATAATCGCGTTACTTACGACACCGCCCCGATGACGTTATGCTACGCGTACCCGTCGCGTCTTTTTATTTATTGTTATTTCCGGTGATTTTCCGATCCCGAACTATAAAAAACATGCGTTTGCCGCCATCGCGGCGTAATGCCGAACAAAAGCCCGTGTCCAAGCTCGCACGCTCTAGGAACCATATAGTAATCGATCAGACTTAGATGCGGCGGTTGCTTGCGGCACCACGTACTAACTTAGAAAACAGAAATAAAAAAAAAAAAAAAAAGACACACACCGTTATATCATTATTATTGTGCGATGCACGTCGAAGACTCGCGCGCATCGGGTAGCCCCGGGAAACTTTAACGCCCGCAACACCGGCGGCGTCGTGCCGTTCGATTCCTCGTCTTTTGTTCGTATCCGAACCGAGACACATAATAATATTATTATATTATTGTTCTTCGCGTTAATTTCGCTTTCGGTGGATACATTTTCTATACACGCGGACGTCATACATATAGAAAATATTGTACGCATCATATAACAACTACCTACTATAAGTGAATATTAAAAAAGCAGAAACAATTCGTATATACTCGAACGATAGACAGAATTGGTGCGTAATAATAACCTACGGTGTATTTAAATACGCGTGATTTGTTTAAATCTGGCGAAATAGTGATACACACACGGTTTCATATTTTTAATACCGGAAAAATAACTTTACGGTTCGTATAGACGCATTTATTCCGTATTCCCGTATTATACCGTTATGCATATACAGTATCTGCTATATTTTATTTAATATTCGAACATCACCTCCCCCCCCCCCAAAAAAAAAATAAATATTTTCCTAGTCCATATTTCTCTACGGGTGTGTTTTTTTTTACGATGTTACGAAATCGAGATGTGGTCTTTCGACAATAGGATCAAAACGAACGCATCGTCGCGAGATACGATATTTTTGATTATAGCATTTGTATAGCTCGTGCGTACATCGATTCAAAACTCGCCGTTGCGATGTCCAGAATAGATGTTTGTTTCCCCCCCCCCTCGATTTTTCTACGGCGATATATTTTTTATAATACGGTTGTCGTTTGCTATATCGTCGAAATGTACATAGGAATAACGAATTCGAGAGGTAAATTGTGACGTTCTGTAGCGTTATTATTTCGTTTCGAATGGTAAAATACTGTCCTAGATTCGGTTTACTTTTTCTAATACGATAGCCGGTTATTATTATTTATTTTTTTCATTTTTATAAATCGATTTTTATTACCGTGTTTATTATAAGTTTTCATGAAAGCGAACCGCAATTCAACCGCATAAAGTACCTACCATAGTTTATAAATTAGTTTTACATCAATACGGCGTATTATACCTATAGCGGATATTTTTGTTCGACCGTCATTAATACGGTTTTTTGGCTATATACCTGAAAACAAATTTATTTTTCGAAGAATAACGGAAATCAGTAGTAGAAGTAAAAAAAAAAAAAAAAACAAATGTGTTAATTATTATTTAATTGTTATAATACTAACATGCACAATATTCCGCGTACCGTCTTAATACGATGTCGGTCCAATTATTATTGTTGATGGTTTTGTACATGCAACAGTCGTAATATTTTTTTTCGAGTACAATGTATTATACATTATTCCGATCGGTTTTTTTGGTCCAATAACATGCTTTATACGATGATTATGATAGTTTTATTTTTTGTCGAAAATACGAAGACTTTTAATAGGATTCATTATATTGGAGTTGCAAGTTTTTTTTGAAAACTATATTCCCGAACGCTAAAATTACAGTTGTGTTACAATTACAATGTGATCTATTTTTTTTTTTTGTCTATTTTTTCTGGTTTTTAGTTACATACAGTTAAAATGAAGTTCAATGCGCTCCGTGGGAAGTTTTGCTTTTTCCTACAGAGAAAATAATATCGAAAGTCTCTATGATACAGCTAGACGAGTACATAGCTAACTCTGTAAACCATGTTTTGAGCGAAAAACAGGTCATCGTACGCTGTCCTCTCGATACAAAAATTTAAACCGATTGTATTTTTTCTTTAAGTCTCTTTATTCATAAATGTTAATAATTCGTGGAGAAAAAACACGAACGTTACCCTTTACGTTACCCAAAAATATATTTGATTTATTTTTAATTATTTTTGTACGCGTAATATATCGAACGAAAACATTTTAATGGCAAAAAACAATTTCAATGGGTTCGAATACAAAATAATATACCTACAGACATTATTCCAACGACACGAAGGCAGAATTTTTTATTTTTAAACCGTCGAATAAATGAGGTTTTTATTTTTGCCTAACAACGGCAAAACGACAAGTTGACAAGTTAAATGAATTTCGATGGCGCGTTGATATGTACAGAACGTGTTTAAAGTTGAATAAACTGACTTTTCTGCAATACATAATAATATATATGATGACGGTACGTTTCGATATGTTTTATTTGATGATTTTTACGGGTCATTGTGTCCGACGGTTTCTTTTTTAGATACTTTTCCAGCGTTCATTGATTTCACCGTTGCAGTTGGTATTCGGTTCTCATAAAAATACCCGCACAAATAGGTAACCCACGACTATTAAATTAACAATTGTATTAATTTGTTTTTCTCTTTCTCTTAAACGATCACCCCCTACACAATAATTACCGCGGAATATCATAGAACTGCAAAACATAATTTACATCAAATACGAGTCATTACAAGTATTCACTTGCAGTGTATCCAAACGAATGATGCAAGTCAATATACTTGCATCATTCGTACAGATTTTAATTCGAAATGCTCTATATATAATTGCCTTTAAACTCTAGATTGTAAAAAATCTTTTTTTTTTTCATTTATCCGGATCGTATCATCAAAAAAGGCGATTCTAAAACTAAAAAAAAAAACTGACGAAAATGAAAATGAGGCGACTTGCACGCGCTAAAATCGGTGTGTGGTTTTTTTTTATGAAAACAGCGCGTATTTATTCCGCACAGTATAATGTACGAGTCACAAAACAATATTGTGACTAATTTTACTGAACAATGTACAAAAACATATGATGAAAACAAATTGTTTGCTAGTCCGACAGGCCCGGTACGTTAATGTTATTGAATGCTGCTAGGAATTATAGCCAGTTAAATTACGTGAGGGTTTCACCGCTCGGAGTTTCGCAGTTCAGACAACCTACTTGACCGAAAACTCCGAGTCGTGCAAACGTAATTAAAATAATAATATCGAAAACGTAGTAATAACAATTCGTTATCTCATACGTTCTCAGTGTCGCGGTGACCATGGCGTTTGTCGTATGCAATTGCGCTAACCCCTTTAGGTGATTTTCAAGTGATTTAAACGGTTTATTTGACGTGTATTTATGGGTTTTTTTTTTTCATAGTTGCGCCAGGGTCTGAGATTTTGTCACCGCGCCACTGTATAGGTATTAGGTACATTCGTATACACCCACGTACCGCGGACTCCCGGTACGACGAACAGACGAAGGCGCCTAACCTAACCTAATCTAACCGCCTAACTGATCATACCTTCGATCGCTGCAACCGAAAAACGCCTACAATGACAATATATTGTTGCATTGTTGTATTACGGTCGGGTTGTGTCAAATTTCGAATGTTTCGAAATCACAACCACCGTTATATAATAATAATAATACGTACGAATGCCTACGAACGAGTTCGTCTCGTGTCCACGACACGTCGTCGCGCACGGTAGTCAAAGTAAACCTTTGTGATGCGTTGTGCGTCCCATATCAATAAATCTTTATCCGTGCCCGGTTTTCAACGCCCTGGTTTTACGCGTAACAATCGCCACTACCCGTAGTGTACGGTACGTACCTAACGTGGTTATCGGTTATAACCGATACTCGACACGGTAGGAAGTAATTTATTCGATACGGGTATCCTCGTCCTATATGCATGTAGGTACCGTGCGCGTTGCGCAGACGTCCGTCACAACTTCCCGGACGTCGACGGACTCGGAATTAAATCGTAGAATGTTATAAGCACTCCCGTTGGTAAAACAATATTACAGTGCGACTTTAATAATAATAATAATACATACACAATGTTATTGTTGCATGTTATCAATACGGTCAAACGGGTTTCGTTCTAAAAGTCCAATCTCGTGGCTATTCTCGTCTCGACGCGCGACTCGACCCGGCGCGACGGGAATCCAATGTATATACGTAGCACCGCCGCTGCTCGGTCGAACGCTTTATTTATTGTTTGCCATTATTTATTACATTTTTTCCCTCCACTTCAAATATCATTGCGGGTATACCGATTCGAAGCGGACCATCAAATATTTTAACGAACGCGAATAATCGCGTACGGACGGTGTTTACGGAAAACGAACGTGCGCAATCGAAAACTGCGCTGCGATAAGGTTTGGGTTATGCCGCGGAAACGCGGTAAACTCCAAACGTGATAAATCGTCATATCTGTTGTTTCTCCCGAAATCAATCGCGACGACCGTCCGAAACAAAACGAATACCGTACAATACACTTTTGCTCGGGGGCGAACGGTTTTTAAAGCGTCGTTTGAAATCGGTTCTAGCTGACGTATCGGCGTACCGGTGTAATGCTGAGAAAAAAAAAAAACAACACGTTCAGCCGGACGGAAAGTAGCGGCCCGACACGGCCGAGCGTTCGGCCCCGTCCCCGTTCTGACCCCCCTGGCGCCGAAATACCCGCCGGATACTTTTCATCCGTGTCGCGGTACGCGCGAAATAACATTCGGCTGTGGCGCGTTGCCGTTATTTGCGGTCGCGTTATTGCGGCCTCCCGATGACGTTAACGCGCGCGTTACCGCGACGACAACGATGCGACCGCGCAAGCGAACGGCTGTCGATTTCTATGAGGGGGAGAGGGGTTGGAGGGGGGGGGTGACGAGAAACGAAAGTGCTCGGGCCGTGGCGGCCTGGGGCTGTGGGACTCCGAAATTACGAATCGGCAGCGCGCGCTCGTGTCACCGCGCGTCCGCGTCAAAAGATCGCCGGTGTCGAGACGAAAACGGAGCGGAGCGCGGCGCGTGTACGACGGCCGGAGCCGAGCCGAACGGCTCGCGGTTCCGTCCGGCGCGCGGAGAGAAACCCGTTTTTCGGTCCCCGCGCCGTTGTAAGTCCGCGCGCGCTTTCTTCTCGGCGAAATGAAACCCGACGGTATTTCGCAGGCGCGTCGGATCCGTTGGCGCGCGCACACCAACGCGCACAACACACAATAGCGTTTACGCGTGAAAATCCGCAATCATTTTTTATTCGATCCCGGCGAACAAAACGAAACGTATGTGCGTTTGCGCATGTGCACGGGTAACGAGTTTTCGCCGTTTCCGTTTGGTTTTCCGCATCCAAAATATAACGTAAATCGTATTAATTTTTTTTTTTTTTTTATTTCTTTTTTATCGCGACAATGTTTTCGCTTCCGCGTCGTCGCCGAGAACAATAATAATAACAATAATTATCATTTTTCAACTTTACACGTACGCGTTCCGTTTCTCGTCACCGGAAACCGGTTTTCTCGCATTCCCGTTACCCCGCCGTCGTAAATACGCATTAAACGAATCCGGACTCCCGAACTTGTCCCCCCCCTCCTCACCCGCGCTGGTTCGTAATGTTATACACTATAACCAACCAACCATACTACCGCGCGGGGATTTCAAATTTTTGTTATCATTATTATTATTGTTATTTATTTCTCCCCGCGGGGATCACCCCGCGTGACGTTCGCGCGAAATATAAAAACGGTGAGAGATATTATAGTTTTGGAACTGAAAAAAAGAGAAGAAAAAAACAAGGTCAATTTCGTTTCGCTTCACGGCTCGTTGTTACCGCGGGTTCAATGTTCTGGAAGACACTCGGTTGGTCAGCAAACTGGCACAATGCGTTCCGACGATTTGCCCGTAATAATTACCGCCGTCGACTCCGCAACGGCAATACACGTCTTTCAATTTTTTTTTTTTCTTAGTGTTCTTTTTTCTTTTTATTTTTTTTGCTCGTTTTACACGCTGCTGTGATTTTTCCCATCGTTTTTTTTTTTTCTTATACGCCGTCGTCTATTCATTGTTCCGCAGTTTTCTTCCATCTCCGTTTTGCAGCGTTGCGGTTTTCCATGTCGTGCTGTATATACATACGTATAGCCGCGTATATTCGCACGGAAACCGGTGTTCAGAAACCTCAATATTCTACAATGATGATGATGATGATGATGACGATGATGATAATAACATGGTTGGTTCTACGGTGAACTCGATGTTATCGAACTGTACACCGTATAATATTATATGGTATACCGCGCGAATGACGAGTAGGAGGTACGCGCGTAAAATCGTATTTTTACTAAACTAATTACGCCTCGAAAGCATATTCACCGTTATCGCTGACATTTACAACACGCTCTCGTAAGGGCTTTTGCCACCGACCCTCCGGGTCTTAAACTATCGCCTTCCGATTTAGCGTTCCTATAGGGTTTTAAGATCTTCTATGGGTGACTGCATCTACACCCACTACACGCTTTCCGCGGTCTACCTCAGACTCTTTTCCCTGCCGACTTGCGTTCCAAAACTGCTCTTATGGTATAACGCCCGCTTCTTCTCGGAGTAATATATTCCAATTTAGCCGGCACCTAACTGATGGTGATGGACACCCGTTTGTTTCCACACAATTCCGTATTAAACTTCTATTCATTCTCCGTTAATTTGTGTGTCGGTATCACAAAATATATTCAATTTGTGAATTATCGCGGAATATATATACATATATTAGAAAGACAGAACACGAAGGTTATAAATCGATGGTCACATAATATAATATGGTTTAGATAATTCAAGCGACGCATTGTTTTTGCGAAAAAATCGCTGATCATCGACAATCGCGTTAACTATATCATTAGTCGCAGCGATAAATCCAAATAAATCGCGCGTCTGAATAGGTATTGAAATTTAATTTTACGTAACGGTTTACCGAATTTCTTCACACACGCAATATTCGTTCTAACCGAAAATAATAATACTTAATACATAACAGTTTTGTCCGTTTAGAGGTTTTTTTTTGTTTTATTATTTTGCTATCGTCGCTTTCACGGCCATAAGGCCTTGCGGTATAGAAATTGATTGGCAAGGTCTCGTCCTGGAGACACAAGCGTGTCTCTCGCTCGGACGTTTAAAAACTATAAACGGTTACCGAAAATTTTTTTAAAAAATACCATATGAATTATTATATATCAAACCGTCATATTAAAAACAGATTGTATCATGCGTTTACAGGCGTACTGCACACATTATGTATCCCACGCGGCACTGCACATGAAAAAAAATATTTTTCGAATAACATCTTATGAATGAATTACAATGAAACCGCATCCCCCTCGGACGACCGTTTTTATTATATCTACGTGTATAATAATATACGCACATCCCCCGAGATAAGGGAAAATAAAATATTATATTACTATACACCTTATTATATTCATATAGTTCGGAGGGTGAAACGGAATTCTCCGCTTTCTCTCTCTCCCTCCCCCTCTCACACTCTATCTCTCCATTTTGAGGGTGACTGCCGCTAGCAACAGGTGAACGCAGCCCGCGTTACAGGTGCCCTCGAAATCAGTGATCCTATTGTCAGTGGTTCTCATGAAACCTGTAAATTCGCCGGGCAGGAATCACCGAAGAATATTTAACGAATCACTATATATTTTCTATATAATATACTATGCAATAATCAGCGATTGTATTATAATGTACTATAAATCTGACGAAATGAACGTTTTTCGATATTATTCCGAAATCACTTGCATAATAATGGACCTGGTCCCTCTAAATCCCCATTCCCCCTCCCCCCCCCAAAGTATTAACTCGTTTTAAACCAATTGACGTGTATTGAATGGGGATGAGTTTATAACACCAACTCAGTTAATTTTAATAAAAATAATAATAATGTAATAACAACTGACATAAGCTTTCACTTCCGACACGTTTGATATTTAAGTATTTTATTACTATATTACTATAAACTACTTTAATAATGGGTAAGTTTAATTGTTAGGTATATTCCGAGATTTCGATAAATTATCAAACGTACCGAAGCGAAAACATTTCATATCTATTATCATATGACTTTCACGTGGGCAAAAAATAATTGTATCAACGTCATAATATTATTTTATAGCGATTTCATAACGTAGTATATTAATAGGTATATAATACATGAATATATTAATATAATAGATTTGACATCTGACAATACATAAATACGATTTTCCACTTGGTTTATTTTTTTTCGCATTATCAAAATAACCTTCGAAAATACAATTTTACGTAAATTATCGAAATATCATATTTTAACGTATAATTATTTCACATTAACTGTAATTTTAATGGGCACTGTAATACGAAATTTAATGTAATTGTATATGTTTTGATTGTGGGTTCCAGCAATACTTAATACGGCAAAATCATATCGCTTGTGGTTTTATTTTTTTAGTTGCTGAGCGCAGCGAGGAACGTATCGGTTTTCCATATGATTTTTAGCTTTACCAATCCGTAAACAACTATTCTTCCTTCAGAAATCTCGTTCCAAACTTTACACGACAATAGAACGTTTTGAAGCGTTTTGGATCTAGTTGGCGCATTGACGAGGTCACTTTTTGTTTTGCTTTCCAAGCAATTTTCATGGTCGGGAAAAACGAGAAAGTTAACGGCATTTACGGTTCCATTAGATATGACAATTTCATAAAGTATTTATATTAGCCTCTTCTAGACGCGATCAAGTTTTCGCGGACATTTTAGACGATTCGTATACATTTTGACGAACTGCGCGTAAAAATCACGGTATTTCTAGGTAAATATGAGTAACCGAACTTCTTCCCTCCCCGCCTCGCTCAGAATCGTAGTTCGTTAACGACGATTTATCGTTGCGTACGGATATAAACTGAACCACTACGTATCCCGCCATCCCAACTTCCCACCTACGGCAGTGGCACGGCCGTCGGCAGTATCGGCTATTTTTTTTTTTTATTGTTATTATTATTGTTATTTTTTTCGAGCATCGTTAAAACGATTTCGCCAACAATTCGCCGTGGCCAAATTCGATTATGCAATTTCGTGCGGCGTCGCCGTCGTCGGCGGCCACGTACAATGTGAAGGTGAATAGGAAACGTATACGTATATAATATACAAGACCGCAATAATAATGAGGCGATAATACTACGGCCGAGAAGAGAAGGAGAGTATCAGTGTACAATATATATAAAAAAAAAAAAAAAAATTATATTTATATATACGTATACGGAGGAGGAGGCACGCCGCGTACGCGCACATAAAAACCGTACGTCCTGAATCACTGTTATAGCCCGGTCGGATTTCTTTTGTTTCCCCGCCCCGTAACCGTAACTTGTATTATCATTATTATTATTATTATTTTATATAAAACGTGTACGCGCGTACTTGGCGTCGCGCGCTCTCTAGGTACGACAGAATAATGATAATACCGCCGCCGCGGCCGTTAGCCGACGACGCCGTAGTCGTGTACGCATTCGGTTCGTAATGAACCTGAAACGAGTTTCGCCTTGAAGTATTGAAGTCTGGCGAGGTGTGCCGGACCAAAACCAGACTACAGACCCGGACCGACCAATGCCACGGCATCGACGACGACGACGACGATGACGACGTTATAACCGCGTTTTTTTTTTTTTTCCTACCTATAATCGACTCTCCGGTACTTACGCGGTATATACACGCGTACACGTTATAAACGATGGTAAACATATTCGGCACTACCTATATAGATTATTATTCCTATTTTTTTTTTTTTTTTTGTTTTCATTTTTTAATTTCCTCTCTTCCGCCGGACGATCTCCGCGTGCGTCCGTCCGTCCGTCCACACCGCTATCGATTCCGGCCGGGCCGACGGTCTGGGGGGGGGACGGGCAGGAGAATTTGTATACCTTCTTCGTTCGTTATAGACGCTATATACACACATATATATATATATATATATATATTATAACTGGTATGTACGCGGTTACCGGTATTAGACGGTAACGAAAAGCGCGTTTTACCCGCGCGGCGGCGTCCGCGGTACAAAAAACCCGCAGCGAACGCACGAAAACCTCGCGGTTATAACATCGCTATTATCGACGACGGCGCAAGGTCGGTTTATTATTCGCATTTCGGTCGCGAACAGAAAACAATCGCTGAACGAACCGAACAACGGCGACGATAATGTTAATTAACCCTCCGCCAATAATATTGCAATAGCGTCGCAATGTCGACCGCGTCTACGATATTATGCGCGCGCGCGTCTCGAGGACGGCCGACGACGCGCGTATTACGATCGCCGGGGCGGCCGGTCATGTTCCGTAAGCGTACCTAATATTATTTTCAGACGTGCGCGGGTTACCTTAATATAAAAAAAAAAAAAAATCGTTGAAAAATTCCCGAATAACAGAATCCTTTATCCGGATAACGTGCCCGGGCGGAGGCCGTCGTATTTGTTCTCCGTTCTTCGGCGTCCTTTTGGCGGCCCCCATCACGGTCGCTCACACACAAACGACCGACTCGGTGTTCTGCGGCGCGACTATATTATTTTATTATATTATAATTGTAAATTATATATATATACATATAGGTGCATGTATACGACAGGCAGGACAATGGCACCAAAAATTCACGGCTAAAAACGATTATTATTATTTTTTTTTTTTTCATTCTTCGCATCGTAAAAAAAAAAAAATCACGAGCCGTGTAAAAAGAAATATATTATTTGCCTATTTTGAAGACGAGCCAATGGTGGTTTTATGACGGTAATGGTGTCCGTATAATATTACTGTATATCCACACACGTACGACGCACAGACAGCATATAATACGCACATTCGCCTTCGGCAACGCCGTATAACGGATGTGTACAGATACGTGGCATAAAGTTAAAACATCATGTTATTTATTATAGTTTTCGTACGCTTTTCATATTCCTCCTCTATCTCCCCGCCCTCCCCCCCCCCCCGCAGAGATCATAAATTACAATAATTAATACACGAAACTAAGTATACGTGTACGCGCCATATATATGGGCGTTCCTTAATTGAGTTTTTTTTTTTTTTTTAGTTCAGAGTTCCCAAGTGATGATGAAAGTAGTTCAAAGGAATTGTGTAATTTTTCAGATTTTTATTTTCACGCTGAATGGCACCCCACGAGTGTTGAGCCTTCCCGTTGAAAATGAACATGCTTTTAAAATGTTTAAGAAATTATAGTTAATTCCTATGCTCAGTGTATCAAAAAAAAACCGTTAACTGGTAAAATTTGACTACATCAAAATCATTTTTTTCCTCCCTTAAAGAAAGGTAGTAGACAGTCAATTCTTACCAGTTTTTTCGCATTTACTAATATCACAGGGACAAAATAAAGTGTAAAAAATTATAAAAGCACGTGTATTTTAAATGGGAAAATTTAACTCGCCATTCAGCGTCAAAATAAAAATCTGAAAATAATACAGGATTTTTTTTTGAACGATTTTAAATAAGTTTTTTTACCCAAGGGCTTGATCCAAAAATAAGAAACGCCCTAATATATGTAGAAAATCGATTTAAAATCGAGTTTTAAACGATTTTTGTTTTTATGTATAATTATAAAAATCGATTTACGAAATATATAATATATATATATATATATATATATATACTCGTAAAATATACGGTACGTTATTCGGAATAGGTATTTAATTTTTTTTTTTTTTAACGACCATGTGTTGTCATACGATATTTTGTTGTAGGAATGTACAGTTATACCTGTGATGAAAAGAACTTCGTTATTTTCGTCGTATCTATATACCTATGTATGTGCGGGTTTTTTGTTTTTATTTTTTTTGTTTGGGTGTATCATCATGCTATACCCCCACGCATGTGTATAAACTAAAGTTAAAAAAAAAAAAAAAAAAACAAAACAATTGCAATACGATATGGACAAGAAACACCTACATTCATGATTATTCATTAGGACGTACCTTTTGCATAATAATAGCTGTACACCACATACGTCGTACCTACAGTCGAAACATAACGTTATAGCCAAAACCTCGAAGGTCATTTTTTCGCGGCAGATTTCAGATGGATATAACGTTGAAGTACCTGTAACACTAGTTGCTCATATAAAATATTTCCGACGCGTACACGTGTCGGTGGTCCGTGTCCCGTGAAAAATATGCGTTCCTCAGTCACGTATTGATTGTTTCGTCCCGATTGGTTTGATTTTAAATAATGATAAAATTTAAATTACACGCACATGCATATTATTATTATTATTATTATGTACCGTCTGCGCGCACCGTTGCCGGAGTATTTTGTCCTTGAGAGATTTTAACGACCGACCATTATAGGCAGACATGAACTTTGCCTTGAACTTGGTTAATGATTTGAAATTCAGCGAGTATTTCGCACGGTTTATACATATATAGCGTTGTATTGTGTATACGTACTATTATGATTGTACACACATACACACACACACACACATGCAACCACACAAAAGTATACATGTACTGCACACGTACACGTTTCGATAGAATATAGAGAAAAAAAACGAGTTTTGCTAGTCACGCTCTAAGATTTGTTCACACAAATACATCGATATTAATTCTGAATCGTGAAAAGGCAACGTACACACTGTCGACACCTATACATATAACACAATAAAAAAATGTAATGGTCGCCTTGCCGCAAAGATCCGATTTAATTGGTTATACCGCCGAAAATCGTACGCTTTTTGCTTTTTCGAGCGTTGCAGTGAGAAAAAAAAAACAAAAACAACTGTCAGCATTACGGTGAATAATCTTTGAGGTAATTTTTCGTTAGACATTGTGTTTTTTTTTTCTGTACAGGTGGGGCCGAGTGCAACGACATTGATCGTTACGGTCGGCAGAAACAAAGCAGTTTTTTTTTCTGTTTTCCTTCCGTACCCAATAGCTTTACAGCGGAACGGCAAAATGTGCATAGATGACCCACAATACAGTATTCATTTGAAAATTCGTCAAAATTGAAATGCCACCGACGGCTTTTGCATTAATACGTCTGTGTAATCATTTTGACGCTCAAACACACTGTGAACGCAGCCTTAGAGCCAAAGAATCCGGTTAGAACCGTTCGTCCGGTAGTCGTGACGCAGCCAAACCCGGTCCTGTCTATAATAATACTGTATATGTGTTTGTTTTATATACATGTTCTACTTCCACCGTGTAGGCTCACGGAGAACGCTGTGGCGTGTATCACGAAAGTTCACAAAACTCTATTTTTGGTATATATATATGAAATAACCTTGCGGTTTAATACGAAATAGACTGATGTGCGGGTTCATTAAACGCATTTTTCAAATAGAATAATAATAATATACCTACTGTTATATTATAACTTTTACAGTTTTACTACAGAAATAGTTTTGGTGACGTACCTACAAAATTATAATACCAATAATAGTTCTATTCTATTCGGTTTAAATGGCGAAAAATAAAAGTGATGGTTATAACACGTTTATTTTCTATTATCTGCCGTCGAACATAATATTCTATAATATAATTATATATTTGGCTATGCGTGTGTGTATGATGATTTAAACAATTAACCGTTGGAAGTCAGGGTGTCGGTATTGTGAACAGTAATAAAACCTGACCTTGAAACGGTTGCTTCTTATATTTATCCCGTTTTGTGATGTGTACCGGGTGATGAAAAAAGACTATGGTCAAACATTACAGCGGTAACTCCGACAGTGTAAATCGTGGTTTTATGGTAGTAGTCGATAAAGGGTTACGCCTTTATATTTAACACGCATGTTATACCTGGGGAAAACATAACCTTGTTGCGGCGTGTTATAACGATTATCCTTGGAGCGAAGACGAAATAGCAGTCTGGCAAGTGGGTTAGTAAAGGTCAATAAAGGGTTGGACCGTCGCGTGTTATGAATGTTCGGGTAGTAGGTACATTATAAAATTTGACACGGTATATAATTTATATAATAGATAGGTACAACTAAAAATCAATTGGTTTAAAATTGGATTGTACAGTTACTCGATACATTGTCTTATATATTGTATTTTTGTTTTACAGATAAAAATGTTTCCAAAAAAGACTCATTGGACAGTGAAGTATCTGACCGAATAAATGGTTTAGATCAACAAATACGAAACAGATCCGTATCTCCGATTCGTTTGAGTAATAAGACAGCATCCGTTGAGCAACCCTCACCAACTGTATGTCCACCGTCACCGGACTGGAATCCGCCGCCAAAAAGGCGATTTATATCTACTTCGGATGGTGATAATATACCATACGGTAGCAAAGACAGTTTACAGATAACTAGACAATTGGAGCCACCTAATGTCAAAGTTGAAGAAGAAGCCGTAACAAGCCCAGAGACTGAACCTAAATTGCTACCTCCTCCTCCTCCTCCTCCTCCTCCTCCTCCACCAGCGCCCAAATGTCACCAAGTGTCTGTTATCCAAAGAACACCTGCTACTATTAAATCGCCACCCATTTGCCCGAAAAAACCGTTGGTCCAAACACCCAACACAGTCCAGGAACCTGAACAAGATGCACCAATCGATTACCATGTACCCAAAAATAAGTCCGATTTGGACCTGGAAATTGTGCGAGCAATCAAGAACAAATTTACAATTACACTACGTGGACAGTTGGTTTCGGCACCTAATGGCATCATTACTGCTGCTGCCGGACGTGGTAGAAGCAGTGGTGGCCAACAAAATGGTGGTGGCGGTAGTGGAGGCGGCGGAGGCAGTACTAACTCCAGTAGTAACCGCGGTTCGTCATTGCACTCGTACACGTTCGGAGGCGGTGGAGGTGGCGGACACACTGGATTATTGGGTAATGGAGGTTTAGGTGGTGGCATGGCCCCAGGTGGAGGTGGCATGAACCCCGGCGGCAACGGCAAACATTTCGGCGGGCCTAACAGTCCCGTGTCGCTGCCGCCCTTCCACGAGAGCCTAATAAAATCCGGCGGTAATTGCTATTCCACCCAATACAACAACCAATATCATCATTTGATGATGACCGAACAACTTTGTTTTAACAATAATGACACGGGTCAAAATCCTGCGGCCGGTAGTGGTGGTCCCTTCGCAATCGGCTTAGATGGTCCGCCCAAGCAGTATTCGCTGTTACAAAACGCTTCATCGCTAGATATCGACATTAAAGAAGACGTCGATGATTGCGAAGATCTGTCGAGCTACGTAAAGGAATCCAATGGTTTCGATACGCTAATGGCTGACTCTGAAAACGGTACTTCCAGCGATCCATTACAATTCACTGCCACCCTTACGTTCGCTGGACCCACGGACCACGACTTCCTAGATAGTCTTAACGATGCCGCAGAACTTTTCTTCAAAGAGGTAAAGTTGTAAAAAAATATTTCATTTTCATAGTTATTTATTTGTTAATTTATATTCTGTGCAACTTAATGCATTAAAAAAAATTGAACTAATTTATTATTTTATTTCAGCCTCAAGAGTGTATACCTTCTTCACTCGTGGAACAACCACTACACATGTTTAACGAACACAGAACTAGTTTTCCTGAGTCACAATCAGAAAAACGTAATTATCTTCATCAAAATAACAATAACAACAACAACAGTAGCAACAACAACAATAACAATAGTGGACAACCAGTAGTGTGCCGAAACAATTACGGTGGTTACGATTTGTCCAAAGATCGTTTATCGCATGGCAGTTTTGAAGACTCTAACCAACAATTGCAGCAATTACAAATACAAGTGCAATTACAACAACCGCAAAATGTAGACGTAAGAATTATATTATTATAATAAAACTAAATTTTTTTTTTTTTTAAAGGCCCTACAATTTTACAATATGATCAATTTGGCTTTACTTGATTTTAGAATTGTGGACAGATGATGCTATCTCCGGGTTTATCATCACTAGAGATGGACTCAAATACTAGCATGTCAGCTCCGTCACCAACCAGCGTCAGTATGGACGGTACAATGTCATCTCTTACTCCCCCACCACAAAACGGCAAGGACACCAGTAACTCAGCTCTAGATGTGAGAGTTCTCCAACATAGGGTGAGAAAGACCACCCCACCCATAGAGAAACCTAAATATACTTCTTTCGCCAGTAAACTGACGGCAAAAGTACATGTTCTTTTCTCTATTTTACTTTAATTACTGACGCCACGTCGTCTAGAACTCATTAAGTATGCTAAACTGGAATTTATGCTTACAGCTCGGACTTCCTAATGACTTGCCATTCGAGTTTGTCAACGGTGGCCACGGCATCAAGAACCCGCTGGCTAATCACGATACACTGCCGCCTCCAACAACGCTTACCCGAGCACCCGAACCTGAGAGGAAACACACCCCGGTAGCGCCCGCGACCATCGTCTCAGTAAATACACCTCCTGAGCCAGTCGAAACACATAAAAGCGGTTCAAAGTTCTGTTGCAACCTTTGTTCTAAAACGTTCAACCTACAACGTTTGTTGAATAGACACATGAAATGTCATAGTGACGTTAAGCGATACCTCTGCACGTTCTGCGGCAAGGGATTCAATGACACGTTTGACTTGAAGAGACACACTAGGACACATACAGGTGCGTACAGCATATATCAATGCATGTAGAACTATGAAACTAGAGCACTAGGTCTAAAAGAAGGGAGAGTAAAACCTAGAAAGTTGTTTGAAAAAAAAAAAAAAGGTATTCTTGTTGGTAAGTGGAATTTAATATAATAATTTTTCTTGGGTGCCATAAGTTGGACACTGTGAAACGATGTTCATAGTATATCATGAGGAAGTAGGGACAGATAAAATATAAACTAATTTGAAATTAATAACTCAGTTAAACTGACTGAAATGCCCCTTATTTAAAACGCTGACCAACTGACGATGTGATAATAATGTGTAATTTTTCAACAGGTGTCCGGCCCTACAAGTGCAATTTGTGTGAAAAATCGTTCACCCAACGCTGTTCACTCGAATCTCACTGTTTGAAAGTACACGGCGTACATCATCAATATGCGTACAAAGAGAGAAGAACAAAGGTATGCAATCGCGTTACTTTTGCTATAACATACGTACTTAGTGATTATATTTATCTGTCAGCAATGCATTAACCGTATCTAATATCATATTAAAATGTCCGTTACAGATGTACGTTTGTGAAGAATGCGGGCACACGACCAATGAACCAGAAGTTCATTACATTCACCTAAAAGAAAAACACCCGTACAGCCCGGCGCTGCTCAAATTCTACGATAAGAGACACTTCAAGTTTACAAATTCAAATTTTGCAAACATGTTACTCCAAGTACGCACCTAATAATATTGGGTTGTTTGCAATCATATTGCTAGACTGACCAAAATGTTAATTTGTTTAACAAATATTTTTAATTACACTATGCGTAGAATTTAGTTTTATAATATTGTCGTTTATTTTTAAATAACATAAATAAATACTTGCCGCCTGGTAAGTTGTAACGGTTATACGACAAAATATCTTCGGTCAAAATATCTCTAATTAAATCATAATAGGTAAACACAGAATATTTTCAGTACCATAAAAGCTCTAAGCTCAAATAATATCCAAAAAAAAAAAAAAAGGAAATTTGATAAATCCATCAAACTATTGATCATTAGAAATTGGCTATTTATAATGAAGTATCACCTATATTCTCAGAGTATTGTGATTTTTAACGGAATGCTATATTTATATAATATTGATTTTAAAATGGTGTTTTTTTTTTTTTTTTGTTTTTTATTATATGTTAAGTACTTACTACTTATTTGCGCACACGTTCCCCGAAGGTATTTCTTAGCGTTTTTCTAGCCGAACCGGTCAACAATGTTATAATATTAAAATTAATTGAGAAATATTGCACAATATAGGGTTTTTTTTTATATATATAAAATTGGTAAATTTAGGAATATAATAATATCTATGAAATTATATAGTACCTAGCGCTTTGATCACACTAATCATAACTACGCACATGTTTTATCATGTTAAGGTTAATTACCTTAAATTGATTTTGATAAGATTTTCACGGTTAATACTGTACACATAATTTTCAAATACAATAATTTTATAATGGTTATTTACAAAAGAAGACATTTTTTACGTTCATTTATGTATTAAATATTAATTTTAAGAAATACAAATATTTTGAATTTATACTATCATTATACGAGCTTATTATTCTGACGCTTTGTACCGTTTGTTAAAATATAATTTTCTGACGAAATATTGTTTAAAAAAATTATATTGTACACAATTTTTCTATTTTAAGAGCGAGCTATGTTTTGTAATCTAGTATATCGAACGTGTAGTTAAATCAGACCTGTTCATCAAAATAGGAATGTACCCAATTCGTTCAAAAAGTTTCTTTTTTCTTTTCACCCAATGAGTTTTTAATCATATTAATAAACAGTTAACGTCCAAATTCCTAAACCTTTTAGATATATACTACGGATTACTAAGAAAACTTCCAATATATCAAACATTTGTTAAGAAATATTATAATTCTGATTAATTTAATTTGATTTACTCTATATTATATATATATATATATCAACTTGCTGTTAAGTGGTAAAAAAAATGTTGAATGTTAAAATGTTGGTTTATATAGTTATTGAGTTCGAGATGTACGTTGTTTTCCACGAACTGTTAAATATGATCTAAAATTCGTCGGGTGAAAAGGAAACAGGATTTTGCTTAATTTTAACAAAAGTCAAATGGAAATGGAAAATCAAATTTTTTTACAAAACAATGTTACTCGTTGAGTGATAAAATTTCATTCTCGTTCAAACCTGCGTGTCCTTTTTTCTCGATTGGATGATGGTTTTTCATATAATTGTCGATTTCGTTGTCTAACAATATTTATTACATTTTTCTCTACTAAATGGTTATTTGAAAACGTGTTACATTAATTGCATAAATTGGGTGTGGTTAATAAATTCGACCAGTGATTACATTCCAAAAAATTATAACTATCCGCAGTGATTACTGCGGCGGAGACGATCGATTTCTGCTCATATTACAAAGACATTATGCGTAGACATTTCATGTGAGAGATATTTTGACGGAGATATTTTTTCGGATACACTTTGACTATTCACCGTTTTGGCGCGGAGAAATCATGTCGATGTTTTGGGTTTCAGGAACATGAGGGACTTACGTCCGGTTCTTTAAAACATTTATCGGAAGTATGTTGAAACTTAACCCCGTGTGTGTGTGTATTATTCGACAGCGGATAGACGTTCAGTCATTGAATTGATTTTATGTATAGAAGCGATGGTGTTATATTATTTTTATTGTTAGGGTGTTTTTGTAAATAATCATAACTATTTATTTATTTATTTTTTTTTTTTTTTTTACGTCATTTTAATTTTCATTTAAAATATAATTTAAATTGCAAACGCACGCGCGCCCGCATATTCACAATAATATTTCTGACGTGCGTGTGTGTGCGTGTGTGGGTAGTAGGTGTGCGTATTTATGAATTATGCTTATTTTAAATTATTTGTATATATCTATATATACATAATTATATACGAACGGTTGTAATAATATATGCAATATATTATCATTATCATTTTTTTTTTTTTTTTTTTTTTTTTTTTTTATTGTTTGTAAACGGTAATTATTACATTATAACAAATAGGTATTATTGTGTTATTGTTATAGATTTACTAAATTATAACGGGCGATTCAGGCAATTTGTTATTATTAAATTATTATAATATTTTCAACGGCGTAAACACAAATTACCTGCAGTGGACTGTCGATAATTCGAACGTGCCGTTATGTACGATCGGAAAATCGTAGGTATGTGATTCTGTATCGATACCTACTTTCGAGGTATCGATAGTCCGCGGCGTGTATAATAAATGATAACGAACAAATTTGTATATAGAGAAACGACGATGAATGACAAAACAAAGTATATATCTCAATAAATAAATAAAACAAAAAAAAATAAAAAAAATGAACGTAATATTATTCACAGTGTTTTTTTACGAATTTCATTCTAAATCAAACGAAGCAATCACTATATTTCGTAGGCATTAAACAAAATATTTACCGTCATACCATAGTCTTAAACGTTGTCTTGTGATCAGTGCCGTTAAGAAAATAAACTAGGTATACGGGCATCTGATATAAATAATAAACGAGACCCCCGGCTTTTTCGTGAGATTAGAGTTTAAGGAGGCTAAAAGTTGAGGCGATTTTAAGGATCCTAGTTGCGGCACTGTTTGTGGTACATGGGCTTTTATTAGAAAAACAAAAGTGTAAACAATATTAGTTAGGCATACATTTTATATATATATATATTTTATTTTATCGATGATGAATGTAGTAGTAAATAATATTTAAAAGACCGCTTTCGGGTCGATTAGTGATATCCTAATATGTTTCTAACCTTAATGGGTGGGAATAATGAATCATTTTTATTTTATATATAATATTATGTGGAAAATCTATAGAGTAAAAAAAAAATTAAAAAAAAAATTGGGATAGGAATTCGAATTTTTTTTTTTTCTAGAGTACATTATTATATTATAATGTGTATATAAAACCTGTGATACATTTCATTAATTCTTAAACACGTCCTAACTTTACTTGTATTATTATTATTATTATTTTCGTAACATTAAGTATAAGTACCTAAACAATATTATTTAGTTTGTAGGTGATTTTTACATTTTTACGTTGTACTATTTAAGTTAATTTAATTCAATCGTATAATAAAGGATAGGTACATATATAAATTATTATCGGGTTTTTTTTTTTTTTTTTTACTCATTTTAAATAGTGGTCGAATTATACGGTTCAACGCGGATATATTTTCTCTATATCGACAACGGAATATTTTATAAAAAAAAAAATATATATATATATAGACACACACCACACGATTTATCCTCAACCTACACATTTTATTTTATCATTTTAAAATACCGAACTTGTTTCCTATTATAACATTATAATATTATACGGTTCACGATATTTCGTCTAATAGGTCTAATATTATTAACACACGTTGAAAAACAATGACAAAATTCACCTTAAATTATTGCATTGGACTTTTTTCATTTAACAGTTTAATACTGTAGTTTATGGTGGTTTTGAATTTTAATTTTGTATTGATTTACTTTTTTATTTTTTTTTTATATATACATACATACATTTCTATACGTTTATGTATAGCGTTGCACAATATAACGTTTAAGTATAATAATATATTATGTAAGTGATATAATAAGGACATATTGTTATATTCCAAAAATGACTACTTATAATTAAATCGCAATACAAAAATTATAAACTGTGTAGTTGAGAGATAAACGTAAAGTAATAGGGCCGGTTTAATTTACATATTTTATTTATTTTATAATTTTTTATATTCATTAAAAATAGTATTAATAATAATAAAATACAGTTTTAATTATTAAATTATCTTTATTATTATTTTTAGCGTTATTATTATTATTATTATTATCATTATCATTATCATTACTTTTACTCTTAATACTAATATTATTTTAGTTAATACATTCTATATTATTATTTAAGCCTATATATTTTTAAGTTCTGTTGAAATTCTGTACGACTAATGTTTGTTGATTTTTTTTTTTTTCTTTCATTCAGTTATTTTAAATTTCAATAGTACTTAAATTTCAATGCTATTTACAAATATTGGAAAACACTATTATAATTGGCTGATGAGATGTTTACTTTAAAATATTGTGTTTTTTTTTTTTTTTTTCATCCCTTATACTTAAATGTATTATCCATAGACACACGCGATAAATCGTGCGTCTATGATATTATCACACTCCTATTATTAACGCGGCAGAATCGGCTTTATCGCATCGGTTATACTCTTGTGTATTATAATAATACATACCCGGCAATATTATCGTTATATAAAAATAAACCTATGCATAGGTGTAACGGTGTGAATGGTGTATGACACGTACGTGCGCATAATGATGTATAATTATTTCTATAAGGTTAAAAAATATTGTCTATCGCAATTAAACTATATTGTTGTAAAATATTTAACGGACGGTTTGACGACTTACCGCTGTCATTTTACGTCTACTTTATGAAGTCAGGGGTAAGTCATACAACGAGTATAGTAATATAATATAGAAAAAGTAATCGATTCTTTGAACGTTTTACAATAAATCTAAGAGGTGAAGTAATTATTTTGATAAATGGAATCTAATAAAAATACACCATATACCCTGTTGGCCTGACCTCCGCCCTGCTTTGAATACTAAAATGCCGCTTACATGCATAGTGTATTATGATTATTGTGTTTGTTGAATAATGATGATTAACGACATTTTTTTAATTTTCAGGAATAGATTTGATGATAACGCGTCGTAAACGGCACAGCGGCGTCCTGTGATGGCTTCTGACGGCGTTCGCAGCTAGGCTAGGAGCCGAACACAATAATTATTAACATAATACGAAAGTATAATGTTTTTTTAGAAGTTATTATTACTATATATTGGATAAAATATGAACAAAATAAAAAAAAAAAAAACTAGATTGTTCAATAGGAATTAGAAACCGATTGATTTAATATGTTAAAAAATGTGTAGTTGTATCGAAAATCGTGTGAACAGAATGATCTTGTTGATTCGATAACATTGTATGGTGCCCGAAATAAAAACGAGTGTACCGAGTGTGTATTAAGGGGGAAACAAAACCGTACGGTGAGGCCCCTGGAGTAATGTTTAACAGTGAAACGCCGCCTTTCAACGATGTTACACCTTACACGCTAATTAAATTACATTGAACGATAATAAAAACAATGATCTATGAAGACTGTATTTATATTTTATACGATAATAATGTATCGCATTGTGTACAGTTATGAATTATGTATAATTATTAAATTAATAATGTAAATAGATTATATTGAAAAAAAAAAAAAAAAAAAACAAATTATTGTTGTAAAATTATGTAGGTATAATGTTCGGTTTGTTGATTACATATAGTAACGATAAAATGCATTTTTTTAAACGTGCTCAACTACCCAACAATATAAATTATAATAGTTTGTTATGCTTATGCTAAGTTTTATCTAATTATAAATTCCATTCGTTGTATTGTACCCTATTTAGTTAGTTGAAACTCAACATTCACTTGTTCGTTTCCGAGCGTTTTTGATGATCCGTAAAATTACACTGAAAATATTGAATCGTGTAAATCACCTATTGTACATAAAATATTGAGCGTTATGCGTGATTAAATGATGTAAATTATTCGCATATTGGTTATTTTACATAAGTTACATACTTTATAGAACATAATACAGTAATGTTTACTAGAAGTTAGGTTACGTAGGTACTGTACATACTCGCATAGGTATTATAAATTGGTTTATATATATATTTGTTTTACATTATTGTTTTTATTTTTTTTTTTTTTTCACTTTTTTAATATGTATTTATTATATTATGTTCGTATTCTTCTTTTGTATTAAAGTACTTTTAATTAGTAGTTTCTAATCAAGAGGACATCGCACACCCAGTATTTAAAGAGTTGCTTAAAATTGCCTGTATATGTGTGCATAAGAAGTGTTAATGAAACGTTTTATAAAATACAAATCAATCAAATTTGCTCAAAAATAAATTCACAAAACGTAGGTATAGTTCTGTAGGTACCTATTCTGTGTCATGAACATCGCATGTATTTATTATGGCGTCGTTTTAAATAAAATAAAATGTTAATAAGGGAATGAAAACCCCCTAACCTCCAGTATAGTGTTTGAAACGCTGAGATTTATATTGTAATACAGGGCAAACAATAACCTCTGTTTTCTCAGAATGTTATACGTCCAATATCTTATTCGGGCGATTTTATATAATACTTTTTTTTTTGAACTAGGTAACATAAAACACCAAAAATTAAAAGCGTTTGACTTATTAGTTATTACTAATTGCTAATTTTTTTTTTTTTTTTTTGTCGAACTCTGAGACTATGAACGATTTTTCATTTTTATTTGTATCAAAATTATGTATTCCGAAAGTTAATATATCCCAAGTGGTTCTAGTATTCTATTAAAGACTGTTTTGACAGTCGAAATACGGGCGTGAGACGTTCTCTTAAATATTCAATTGATAAAAAATAAAATGTATGGTTTCAATTACTTATGTATAGTAGGTACTAGACAGTAGTGTTTTTTTTTTTTAATAATAAAAAAAAATTTCAAGTAAAAACTTGACAACTTTAATAATTTATTTTTTGATTATTAATGTTTTTGCCTGCGTAATAATTTAATAATTAATTTATAAAACAATTGTTTTAATTACAATTATTGTTTTCTATCCTTTTGTAGTTCACAGGAAAAAATGCTTATACAATTCTACACATCCAGATGACCATGACTCTAATAATTCAAGAAACTGTATTTCACCGAGCAAACATGTTCACATAATATACAGAATGCGCAGAGTGCAATAAAGTCGGAATTGACGTTTTTTGAAATAAGCAGTTTACCTATAGTTAGGTTACACAGGTTGGAGCACAGCGTCGTATCGCGTGTCATCGGTTCGGAAGCGTGTTCAAAACTAAGAAAACATCTTCTTCTGCAATGTGTAGTCGATTCGCAGTACAATTTATCCAAAATGTGTAATATATAGCAATATTTCCAAAAAAAAAATTATTACATTACGCATAAATGTGCAGGATTTCCGGTTACAAAGTAATACACAAACAGAAAAAAAAAAACCACATATCATAGTGAAACTCATACATTCCTCGCTACCAGTGGCGTATAGCTATCATAGGACAAAGCCCCGAGGCCCCAGAGCTCAAGAGCCTCGGAGTCCTTGGACAATAGTTCTGAAATTACATCATTAAAATAATTGTCAATTTGTATGTACCGTTTATTAATAGTATGTTAATGTTCCAAATCGTAGGTGGTAATTACAATCACAAATGATATTAAAATATAATGATAATGCGCACGATAATATCCAACGAACGGCGCAGTGGCGCGCAGTACATTTATTCACAAGGTCGTCGAAAATATAAATATCTAGGTATCCACACACCCCACCAGTCAAACATGAGTTTGGGCACAATAAAATTCAATTCCAAATTAATAAATTATTAATATTAAACGAATACACATAAGAATAACATCTGAACTCACCAGGCACCCGTTAATTTTCTGAGGGGTGTCAGTCGACACCCCAGACCCAACCCCCCCTCACCCCTCCCCCTTCCCCCCGGTGTGCGCCACTGGAACGTTGTTCGTTGTCACATAGTAATAATACTACGGCGGCCGTGGTACAGTATTGTGTCACGACCGCCCAACCTAACCGCGGTACGCGATTAAAGACGGCCGAAATAACTGTTACCGAATGCACAATGACGACGCGACGAACACGTGGACCAATAGGTGGGCGTATTTAGGTTAGACCCGTGGCGGGCCGTTCGCGACACTCGCGGATTCAGCATACCGGCCGACCACCTGTCGAAAAAAAACCCTGCCGCGACCCGTGATTATCGGTCTCACTGGTCACGGGCCGAACGGTGACCACAACCGCGGTATAATAACGATCGCTTTTAAGACAGGTTTCCACTGGACCGTTCGCGTGTACGTGCACGTTTATTGTACGGCTAATGTTTCCGGCTTGCGTATTTTTCCGATCAGATAAAAAATCATAAAAATTATCTAATACGTGTACCTAACCTATACATTGTGTACATTGTTGATAGTGAAAATAAATTTTAATCGACTTTTGAAAAGAAAAAATATTAATTAATTATATATATTTAAATGTTTAAATCTGTGATTTGCTGCTATTACCCAGAGTAGACCGTTCGAACGGAAATAGTTGAACCAGGTCCAACTCCATAGTAACAAGGTGGTACACCATGTGTTAAACACGGGTGAATATTTTCGTAAACTAAAAGAATATCGTATTATCGTCCAATCACACGACAGAAAGATCCGTGCACGTATACGTGAACGGTTCACTGGAAACCCCTCCTTTATTTCTATTGTACCGAATGTTTTCGAATCGATTTGCCTTTGTGGCATAGTTTCATAACGGTGTACCGCGGTTGCTGACACGTCTCTAAAATATTTCCCATCTGGTGTAGCACTATCGGTATAGCGTAATATTTATTCGTACCGACCTGGCGGTTTTTCTTTTCTTTTTTTTTTTTTTTTACGTTTAAAGTTCGATTTTGTTCAGCCTTCTTTATGCAGTAAAATTGTCGATTGCGTAACCGTTCCGTCGCGAAAATCGTTCGCCGAGCAGCGTGACTAACCGTGTCAAACGCTTTCTTGAAATCCGTATAAATTATCGCTTGTAAAGATTCCAAATACAAAGTTGATAAATACGAAGTTATACGTAATTACAGATCGACCAAGGGTGTTCGTGAGACATAAAAGAAGAACTGGGAGGAGGTAAGTATACCCCACTAACTAAAAACGTTTTATCGTTAAAAATAAATCTTACAAATAAGTGCTCAATAATTACACTGGAAACTATTACGAAACGATCAAGTATATTAGTGCGTATGCCAACAAGAACGCAACCACCTCTTGAACAGCTGCTAGTAACATTAATTTTGTCACGTCGAAAAATATTGTAATTAATTAAGCCTAAATAATCGTCTAATCACTATAAATTACCATTAAGCTATGTTTTGTTCAATACTATAAATAAATAATTAAACCTCGCGACATTACAATTACACATATTTAACTTAGTTCTAAGTCCTCGGGAATTTTGGTTAAAGCCAAAAGACACACCTATTGAGTATATTTTTATTATTAACATGAACAATTTTACTACCGCAGCCGGTATTTAACTTTTCCTTATCGACGGCGGTAATATCCTTGAACTTGTCCGAATTTGTATATTTAATTGTCCAGTTTTAGTGTCAATTACCACACAAATGCACTTGAGGTTGTCATTAGGTTAATGGAGCTTTTTACGGTGCAAAGGGGTCAGGTCCTATAGTTTTTATCAGGTTGGAAAAATCCAATATAACAATTTTGTGAATATTACAACAAAATAATAAAATGCAAAATTGTGAAGCCGTTATTTCCATAAACTTTACTATGCTCAAAGACTAGAAAACATTTCCTTCCAGAAAAAGTGCTACTTTTGATATTTGGAACAATATTTCTGGAAGGAAAAAAAAGGAAAAAATTTAAAATAATAAAATAATTGTGAAATGCCGTAAATTTGTCCATTTTTATTTCACGTCATTTTCCGTATTTTCCCCCAATTATTATAAAAACTGTTTGGAAAATCAAAACGCGACTTTCTTATTCACCAACCAGATACAAAATACAACAAAAGAGGTACCTTTTTTTTTTTTATCGAAGCAAGATTTTTGGTAGAAACATAAATCGTAAAAACGTAAAGCAATGAAACCGTAAATTCCACGGCGCGCAGTGCCGTAAATATTTGTCTGTTTTTCCTGTAAGTTTTTACCAATTATGAACACCTCTTGGAAAATTAAAAAATAGTGTCTTCAATGCACTCACTAGATCTGAAATACAAAGTCACTTGACATTTTTTAATTAGATCAAAATGTATAGTAGATAAGTTGTATACAAATACAAAAAAAAAATTTAAAAATGGGACAAATCATAGTAAAACCTATACATAATTATCTTGCTTAGCACAAAATCTAAAATATTAATGATGATTTTATTTCAATACATACAAACTCTAATTTGTTCTTAAATTATGCAGCTACGTCCATGTATAATTATTACATCAGTTTTAAGTGAGTATGCAGGTTGGCCAGCCGAGTTTTTTTTATATCTGTGTTAATTTTCAATCTAACATACATACATATCTGACGAAAAGTTGTTTAGTAACATAAGATTTAATTTTTAATTGTGAAAAAAATTGTATTAAATTACTAGCACATTACTTAATAAGTAATCACAATCGTAATACGGATAGTATAAATAACACTATTTTAACAATAAGCAGGTTTTCATTTTACTCTGTACCTATTACAAATTATTTATTGCGTCTGAAATCGAAAATATTAGAAATTAAAAATATTATTATTGCTAATAAACTGTTTACCGGATATGAACATAATATGGCACATTAAAAATGTATAGAATAATATCTTTTACAAATGGCCACTTTGAAAATTTTTTAAATTTAACCAAAAAAAAAAAAAAAATTATAAATACATAAAATATATAATTTATACCGGGAATTTACATTATACTACTCACGAATTATTATAATTTAAACATACTTAAAAAAATAAACGCCGTTAAATCATGACATAGGCAACTTACCGTACGTAACAGTCAATCAATCATATAAATCAGTGGTCGACAACCGGCTGACCGCGCGTCTATTATCGATATTATACGGTGCGTTTGAATTTTCAAAACGAGGAAATTTAATTAAAAACTATATCAATATTCATATCAAAATGGCTGCCGTTAGTACTTTGAGGGGACGACGAGAATTAATGGTATTTTTACAACGTGTTCTCAACGTGATAACTTCACTGGATCTTCAATTAATTAAATTGGTTAACGTACGTTCGCGGGCCGTCGACCGTAAAAAAAAAAAATGCAATATATAGTACCTAAGAGAATCGTTCATGAATAATACAAAATAAGTAACTGATTGACATATTAGCCTTCTTATGTTTTTTTTTATAATAATATCGCGTTTTAAAATAACAAATAACATGAGCGTATTATAATTTTGCGTACACTTTTAAATGATATAATTATTAGACAACCGTCCGGGAAAACGTTGGAGAGTTTACCAAAATTTCGTTGAGCGTCCATTATTGTGCACTATTTGCCATTCCTTGTGGCAATTTTTTTTTCTGTTTTATAGTAGGTATTGCTGTTGCCAGGTTAGTTTTATAACGGGTGGTGGGGACCGTTCCTTTCCATTAACGTCAATTTGGCATTCTCTGACCCGGGGGGGAGAGAGGAGGGCAGTATAAATCGGAAAAATAATAATATTCAATAATGTTATTTTTATTTGCATAGAACAAAAAAAACCAATTATTCCCAGTCTAACATAGTCGATTTGTTCGTCAGCTTGAGTGCGAACTCGTGTCGGATTTTTAAACGACAATAGACCCCAATATTCGTTGTGCAAAACCACAAATCACGATCGGTAAGTAATAGGGGAACAAGTGCATTATGAAACTGTCTAATTTACGGAGTAACAAAAATATTATCAAAACCGATGATTAAGTTTGATAATCAGGATTTTAAAATAAAAAAAATAATAGGTACACAGGAACTATAATAGAAGGATCTATATAGAATATAGAATTATAATTTAATTATTATTTTTCCGATTTTTCCGTTACTGTATAATTATTATATTTTTTTTTTTTGCGCGTTTGAAGTTTGATGAGGTCACCCGCCGACGTGCCATCACTGTTATCAGTTACCACCAGGAAACATCAAAATTCCAAACATTTTCGACCATAACCGCGTGTTTACCTGCAAATCATAATCGATCCACAATGATTTATCTATGAAATCTATAAAATCCCGATTATCAAACTTAAGCTCTTTATGTTTAGTTCTCTGTATGTATAGTTCAGAAGATACGATTATTTTTAATATTAAAACTATACAGTAGGTATATTTTTTTTGCGAATTATTTTTATCAAAAAACTTACGTCATGTCCTCGGACAGTATTCAAGAGGTATAACAATACGTAACACTTGATGGCATTTCGTCGTTTTTCAATGGCCTTGGTGACTAGAACCCGGACAAGCCGTCGCCGCCGTATAACTTATAAATAAAAATAAAAACAGACGTTTTGAAAACTATTACAATGTCGATAATAGATTTCAAATTAGTATTTGTTATTAATAATTGTCAATTAAATATATCTAACTGTATATGTATGTATGTTACTGTTTTTTTTTTAATAGGTAAATATGTGAAATAATCGGCCGCTTACTTTTAGAATAGTAATTTGAACAAAGAATGGAGTTCTCACCTTCAGTTTTAGAAATCCCATACCAAACAAAGCATACAGCAATAAATGGATTTTTATAGGACTACCTACTTTGATGACAGTTAAAAACCTTCAACTACTGATTATTGGCAAGTTATAGGTATTCATAAAGTATTATGTTCGAAATGAATAATTTAAAATTATTAGATCAATACAACAGATGTAGGTGTGTTTTATAGCTGTTTGTGTATGAATCACACAAAATTCGCATAGATTTGAATGAATACTGGTCAGGTACCTAACTACCTAAGTACACAAATTATTACGTGTTAAACGCTCGAAAAAAAGAAAACGCTATGGCACAGATAACGTTCTTCTCAATGAATTATGAAATTTTGGTAATTATCTACTATAAATATGGAAAGCGTAGGCACCTGTAGCTTTTCTGGGCAAAACGGTTTCTAGAATCGTATTACGGGAAGCAGTATGTCCTCAAGAGAGTAACTTTAGTTAGATTATGGTGTCAACACCCACCCATCCCAAATTTTTGGCGGTTCAGTGAACCGTTAAAACTACATTCACGCCGCATCTGTAATCATCCAACCACATAGTAATAATAACATTATATAAATAGCATAATATAGAATAAAGATAAGTAAGTAAAATAGGCACACAGTGTTTACAATTTTGGTGCCTACATTCGTAAATACGATTTAATCCATACCTATGCATGCAGCGCCGGATAGGGAATGTATCGGCCCACCGCGTTTTAATATTGACACCAGCCCAGAATTATACAAAATAGATCAAATTGACACAAATTTAATTGAAAACAAGCAGTTTTAAAACCGGAACTGTGTATACGTATATACATGCTACCTATAAACTATGAATTTCAAATTAATTATTACCTATAAACTCTTACCTTGTATCTGTAACTCGAACAGTTAATACATTTTGCGGAAGACTATTAGCACATAAAAAGTATACAATTATAAATGCTACTTATCACAGAAATCATTAAACCTTTTTTCCAATTTCAATTTTTCCTATTTTTTATTTAATTAAAAAATATAAAATGTTGTAGGTATTCATAACAATGTGCAATTTACACACAATACAACCAGAAAATATGTGAATGAATGGACACGGTAACAGGGTAGAAATCGTTTTTCTTATAGATTTCAAAAAAAATTGATTGTAGTTGGTAATAGTACCCTAATAAAATTCTATAGTTGGAAAATAAGTTTTATGTAATTTGTCATTTGGGTACCATTGTTACGTGCAATCTACTGTCTACCTGGGAGTGGTGTTCGACCAACACTTGTTTAAAAAAAAATAAAAAAATATCTACAATACGCATGATTATTACTTGACCTTGACATAATCATTTAGCCAATTCAACAATTTGAAACAATTCAAAAGTTACAATAATACAATAATCAGTTGCTAGCTCTCTGTTAACGTGATACGTGAAATAACTACGTGATTTTTTTTTCTATCTTACATACTTTCAATAATATCTTGAACAATAGGTTTTTTTTTTTTTTTGTACATTGTGACATTATGAGTAACAAAATTAAATGTGCATATTGTTATAAAAGTAAAAAAGATATATAAAAAGAGGCATTTCCGTAAAGTTGACACTCTGACTTTGTCCGTTCGAAATTAGTAGGTGTCATTATTTTGCAACATTAAACAACGTCAATAAAAAGAAATTACAACGTTTTTCTTATAACAGCACAATACATTAAAGTACCTACATACTTAGTTTACCATTTTGTAAATAAAATAATTCCTTCTTAATATGTTATCCAAGTCTTCTTGATCAAGATAGTTTTAATATTTTACAAATTATGATAGTTAAAATGTTACAAACAAAAATGAACAAATATACTTAGGAAACTCGCGGTGTAAGTTTATTAAATTTCTAAAATCGTGTTGCATAAACGAATATTACGGTGTTTTTCTCCTGTGAACAACTTTTCTACCAGCAATTTTACTCCGATTTACAATAATAGTCCTTTTTCTGAGAGCAAATCTGATTGGAGTGGTACTTTAGGGTGGTCATCTTTTGTTTTCCAAGTACCTAGTTGATAAATGGGAAAAACTGGGAAAAACATGGGAAAACAGGGAAGAAACGCAAGAAAAACGGGAAAATAGATACAATGAACATGTTTAAAGCATATTATTTTACCATAGTATGACGTATATAATATATTGTTGACAAAGCAACACTATCAACCAAACTCCACTCAGAATCGTTTTTTTGTTGGCAATGGTTAATCGCTGGATACAGATATACATTGCTTTCCCACTTCACTACTTTCCTAACTTCTCAGCTACAATAGTGGCCCACAATTTATTTTACATATCATGTATTTATTGACGTAATATTAATGATTTAAAAAAAAAATAATAATTTTATTTGATAATATTATTTACGAAAAATAAAATTGACATCAGTAATACCCCGGCGACTTCAGGCTTTTGTTTTTTCAGAGTATTGTACAAAACTATTTCGACATAATTTGAAAAAATTAATTTTTTTTTGCGAAATCATAAAATGTTTTATGTTGATCACTCTGTATATATCCAAACGTATCCAAACTTAAAAGAGAAATAACTCGTTAACGGATTGACGGGAATCAAGAATTTCGACATCGAAATTAATTTAAATTAATACTCCATCCATTTATGGAATTTTTAATATGCGTTGTAATTTAATAATCGACAGTAGGAAATCGTACCTAAAATCCCCAAAAATAAGGATGACCAAAATAAAATATTAATTAAAATTTTTAGAGCAGCTTGTTCATTAAATTGTAAAAAAAAAAAAAAAAAAAAATGTGATGTAAAAATTGATTACTTTTCGAAATATCGTGTATGGCAATTAAATAGAACACTTTGTATACAAATATAATATATGTTTATTTTATAATAAATTATACTAAAATAAGTTAGGCATTACCTATATTGCAGTAGAACAAATTCAATAATTAAAAAAAAAAACAAAAAAAATACAACTTTGATACAGTATCTATTCTATAAATATATATAAGTATTTTAACAAATTTTCAAAATAATTAACACATTAAATGCATTAAAGGCTCACGGGAGGGGCAGGGTGAGCAGCTGCTCCTCCTGCGGGCTAAATTTTTCTTCCAAAAACTGAAATTTCAATTATTATACTGAATTTGCAATTAAACTAATGATGTATACAATTAAAATATGCATCCACTATTAATATTAGTTCATTTAACTAATAGTAGTTGTACACACTTAGTAGTGTTCGGATTTCAAGACAAACGCCTTCTTTTTTACAATAATAATAATAGAAAAATAAATTTGTATACGAAAATGTGTTTCATTTAATATCGGTGATGATGGATGAATTTGAATCGGAGCGTAGCGAGGGATCTATTAGTTTTACCGTGATGTTTGTAATTTTTTTTTCTGTCTGTAAACAACTTTTCTATCAGAAAACTTGCTTCGAAATATAGACAGTAGCCAGTGGCGGATTTACGGATTGGCGGGATCCAGACGGACTGGACATCCCCTCCAGACACCGATATAATTTCAATAAAATATCGTCCAAAAAAAGGGGCATCTATTAACAGAAATACCTTTTAAATACATATGATTTTTCAGGGCCCCATCCAGAAAAATGTTGAAAATCTGCTACTGACTGCAGTACCTTTTCCGAAAGAGAATTTTCTCTCTTTGATTGCATCGAAAAGGTAATTTTTCGAGAAGTTTTTGAAAAAATTGGAAAAACCCCCAAAGAAAATTATTGGTAAAACGGTAAATATTTACGGCGCGCCGCTTTGTTGCCGTTTTCATTGTTTTTATTATGTTAACACAGTGTTTTCTACTAGATATATTGCTCCAATTCAAAAATGACAAGTGATCGATTTTGTTCCTTATAATGTTTCGCCACTGGTAATGTAAGTGGTTTTTGATATCTAAAGTTATTTTCATAATTTGGAAAAATCAAAAAGGGCGAATTATACGATTTTTGCCATTTTACGGCACACAATTTCATTATTTTAAATTTGTGTGGCTTATATTTTCTATTATAAATATTACCCCAATAGATAAACGTCAAAAGATCATTTTTGTTGAATTTTTAATCTAGTTGGTAAACAAGAAAAAGGTTTTTTGATTATTTTTTTTGTTTTAATGATTGAGCAAAATCGACTAAAAATAACAGAAAGTATGGGAAAAATGAAGGAAAATAATTCTTTTATTTTCTTCAATTTTGTTTTTTGAATGTAATTCACTTTAATATAATCATAAAGACTTGAAATTTTGATAGAAAACTTATAAAATTGTTTTTTCTGGACGTGGTCAAATTTTCAAAATATTTGATTCATTTTTGAGCTGATTATAAACATTTTAATTTTGCAAGTTTTGTACACAATTTTTATTTAGTAGGTACTTTGTGGATAAAATTATTAGACTAAACAGAAATGCTTGAAAAGTTAACAGGAGGTTCCATAAATAAATCAGTCATTTCTCCATACTTATTAAAAACTAGTTTTATGTGATAAACGTGTTTAACTAATAATAATGCATATTTCCTACGATACCTACGAAAATTCGTTATGGTCTAAATTTAACGTGTGCTCTCGAAAAGGTCATTTCTCCAAAATATTTAAATATCTTTATTTATATTATTTATTAACTCTGACGAAGGTTTCTAATAAATATAAAAAAGTTTTTTATTGTTTTTTTTAAATATTTAGTACCCAGTCAAAAGATAAACTATATACATATTTTTTTTTTAAATGTAGGTACTGAAAAGAAACGATATTTTTTTGTTGAACTAAAAAGTTATAAATGTTACATACTTTTTTTTTATTACTGTTTTGTAGTTTATAAATAAAATTATTAAAAAGAATGCATAAAGTATTTTATACGAATTATTATTTAATTTTATATGGTACACAATTTAGATTCGCAATTATAATCAATGTAAATTTGCAAACCATTGGAAAAGGCCATATCTCAAACACGTTTATTCCTTCATAAAATAATCAATATTATAGTAAATTTGTTTTTTTATAAGGTAGTTTAATAATTCAACCCTTATTCAGTTTTCATCTAAATTTGATGTTGATATCTAAAAACAGTTTTTTTACAATTCCTAAACATTTTCATTTCACGGAGAAATACCCTATTCAAATGTTGTGATTTGTGGTTAAAACAAATTTGAGCTTCATGTAGTATTTTTTTTTTTTTTATAAATTTTAATATCAAATTTTGACGAAAATCATAAATATTACGGCATTTTAAAACATGTAAAACCGAACTTCACTCCGAATTGGTTTACGTTATTAATAAAGTTTATCGTCGGTTACAGATATAAATTAAATAACTTTATAAACCTCACCTTCCCCATTACCCACCTACAACAGTGGCCGCACATGTCATAAGTATCCTTCTAAATGCCATTCTGATGATGATGACGATGACGATTTAATAAGTTGTAATGGTAATTTAGATAATTATTCATGTATAAGATACACCAAATAACTTCAGTGGACGTATAACGATTATTTTTTGTGTACATAAATATTTTGAGCTCAAATCCTCAACGTTTTACTGAAGACAATTTATTTAAGAACATAGTAGTGATTTTTTTTAATAAAAACTAGTTAAACAATCAACTGAAATCTATTTAATTATTTTGTAAATTTTGTAGTTGCTTTTTATAAAAATTAAATGTTCTTTTTTTTCACCACATAATACCAAGTCGAATAACGTTATCATGATTTTAGGAATTTCTATTTCGTAAATTGCGTCATGCGTTATCTGTCGTTATTCGTTTATCTATTAGGTATTAATATTGTACCGGCCACTACCGGGTTTCTCAATGGGACATGACATTCTCGACGATATGTTTTTATTTATAAAAATGGAGTAAGTAAAAACTAAGTAAGCACTCCAAATTCATTATACTACTGTCAAAAATACGTTGCAACTATCTTTTACTGGCGTTGCATTCCAAACTTGTTTTTGATATCACATTCCTTTATTGGTGTTGCATATTGTTGTAAAATACTAACACCAATTTCCATCTGATCGGACGAAGTCGGAGTGCCAACTTCAAGTGCCATAATTTAACTTTTATTTAGTCATCAAATAACTATTGTTCATGATATTCTATATGTATAACTCATGTACTATCAAATTACTATTATGAAAGTGGAAATTATTTTTTCCCAAGTAGATAAAATATAATTATTATTATTTATAATTATACATTAGGCAATTTTTTAATAAAATCCATTCAAAAACCACTCACTTAACGGTACGGATAAAATAGACAGAAAAATAGGAAAATACATTAAAACGTCATTAACATTATTAACTAGTATAAGAACCTCCAGCTATAGCATGGGTAAAACTATATTCCACAATTTAAATACCGATGTAAAGAGTAATAAAAAAAAGCAATCAATAAAATAGTTTATGAATTTGATGAGAATGTGTGTACTAATAAAATTATAAATTGTCAGTATGTTTAAAAATAATATCTTTCCTTATCTAACGCTGATTAATTTCAAATTTAGATTATGTTACAAAAAAAAAAAAAAAAAAACCATCTCCGGTACTTTTATTTAATTAAGTTGTATTTTAATCGTATACATATCTACTACATCAATAATTATTTTATACTGAATAATATTCATGAACTCCATACACCAAATACGAGCTATAGCTCAGTTTGTATATATATATCAGCTATTATTATTAATGTAATTCATTGTAATTAATAAATTGTAATCGGCTGAATAAATAAATAAATATGGTATGGAGGTACGGCTACTACGTAAATGCTTGATTTTATATGTTTTATTATTTTTATTCTATTTACTCATTTAAATTTTAAATTTATAATAATTTTTGTAATTTTGATTTTTTTTTTTTGTAATATTAAAGTGATATAACAAACATATCAACAAATTTTTATTAGGCAGATCACACGCACCTTTTGTTTGTTCTGGTATTTCTATCCAATATGCTAATCTAGCTATTAATTTGTTTCAGTGTTTAAACATAGCTACTAATAATTCCCTTTAATCAAAAAGTCACTAAAACTTGCTATTTTAATAAATATTATTATCAGTTTTCAATTTTGTTATCTTATGTACATATTATAATTATTATCACATCATTTGTATTTGTCAACATATTTAGATAGCATTGAATAATGCTAATATATCTTTGGTAAATATGTTAACGAAATAAAATTAATAATAAATCAAGAATTTTCAAACCTTACAAAGTATAATTTGATGGGCATATTGGTAAATTATACACAATGCACAATGTGTTTATTGAGGTTTTAGAAAAACTTCAAGAATTATATAATTTCTATTTTTCTAGCTTTCATTATTTTGATAGATTTCCCAAGTAGAGAAGAATATTATACAAGCATTAAAACTAAATTAAATGTCCCTACCAAAAAGTTTATAAAATATGTCCCATCTAGATGGTTAACATTAAAGGATTTATGTGCTAGAATATTATATGAACAATCTGCTGTTTTGGAAGAATATTTCATAAAATTCATTCCAATTTATGTCCATCCTTAGCTAAGACAAATTTATATCAAAAGATCCATTCTTCCTGCAAAAATAAAGTAGAATGATATAAATACATTCTTAAATGGTAAAGCCAAAACAATCAACTTCTTAACTGACCAATTTTATAATATAAATATGCAACATTTACATTGTTACGCAGTTACACTTATTAAATTAAATTGTGTGTTTTTGTTATTTGTATTTTTTTTTTTTTTTTTGCATACATTTTCAAAAAGATTACATAATATTAATTTGAATGTTTAAAATAAATAAGAATTAGTCAGGGTGACAATCAATAGAAAGAATCTAAGAATCCATGAATTTTATAAACAAGATAACTTAAATTTTTTACCTATTTGTATAGTTGAACTATAATTAGGTGCTTAAAAAAATGACTATATTTGAATTTTTTTTATAAATATATACTTTATATTTATAATCTTTATTTAATATGAGTTCTTTTCTTAATGTGTAGAACATTTTATACATAATTTTTTACAAAGAGCTCTAAAAATATTAATACTGATTCTAATATATAGAAGTGATTTTAATTTTATAAAATTAGTAAACTATAATCCTTTCCACATATTATATTTGTTATATTAATATGTTTACATTTTAGTCCACAATAAAAACTAATTTAATATATAAAAACCAAGATATAATTATAAATATAATGTTGCAAACTTTTTACTTATCAAGATTTTATTCATTTAAATAGACACGAAAAAATTTTTATTCTATGGTAAAATACTATTGTTAATTTATTCTTGAATTTCTATTTTTATCTTAAAAATCAGCTACCTATTTGAATACATAGATTATAGAATGAATTCTGTATAATACTATAATATTATAATTTATTAAGAGGTTAAGAATTAAGATTATAAACGTTTTTCAAACCACTCTACATTAAAACACACATTTTGCTTATTGTACACATGTATAGAGTTTATAATTTTTTAAATTAAAAAAAATAAATAAATTCTGCCACTAGATGGCCTCCCTCCTCGTGTAATCATTGTTGTATATTATATTCTCTAATTGACTTATGCCTTGTAGCATAGATTGTAAATATTCTTTTAATAAAAAAAAATTAAAAATTAAAAATACATTTTTTCTTTCAGTTCTCAAAATTGTAAATATTTTTAAGGTCTCTGTTTAAATTTCCAATTTTTAAATATAAATTTATATTTTACTTTTATGAAGTATTTAAATGTTGCACCCACTCAAATACACACAGGTATGTTGTCAATGAAAATACCCACTACTAAGTAACAAAACAAAGTATACACAATTTTATTCTTTTCAATAAAACTATTTTTCAAATTTAAAATACTGCAACTCAAACAAGTAAATGGCTAAAAGATCAGATAGCACACGGGATCAGTGTTTCAGAGTCTCCTTGATTAAAATATCTTATATTATTAAAATACATTTATTAATCTCTGAAATCTTATTTCTAGGATAGAACAAAACTAGTGAGACCACATGTTAATTTTGATTTTTCAATAGAAACCTATACTGTCTTACTAAGAAAAAGTGCTAAATATATTAGTTTTGAGATTTATTTTTTTTTATTTATTTAATTAAAATCTACAATCTATACAAATATTGTATAATAGTTTGATGACTGAGAAAATACAAATAAAATATAGAGATTGGCATGAGTAGGGAAATTACCAAGCAGTTTTGAGATAAATGCATGTTTGTATTTTTCATACTCTTATACCTTTATTTTTTTATATTATATTTAATTTAGTATAAAACATATCCTACCACATTAATATATAGTATTTTCGACAGGAATGCAATGAAGTAATAATAACAGTATTATTAACTTATTATGTAAATTAAAGTTACATTTATGTTATCCCTTAGCAATCTAAGTCCTATATACTTATATTTACCAAAGAAAAATGTCATAATAATATTGTAATATTTTCTTTAGATAAATTTTTATTAAAAAAGATTTTACATAATATATGATTATATTATATAGCTTTTTACAAATTAAATTGTCAATATTAAAGTTAATTAGTTTTGGAATATTTTCATATATTTTTTTCTTTAAAAATTCAAGCTCTGAATATTATTCTTAAAAATTACATTATGTGTACAAAATAAATTTACCTCAAACAGTTTTTATAATCACATATCTTTTAATAAAACACGGTGGGTTTGTTTATTTTTTGTTGTGATTTATAATCTAACCATAAATAAAAATAATTCATGATTTCCTAACAATAATCTTAACATAACAAAATAATAAATTTTCTAAATGTTCTATATTGTATTTTGTATTGTAGTATCATCAAAATGATTGTGTCCATCACTTGTACATACAATATTTCCTGTTCAGATGTTATAAAATAAAATAAATAAGGAAATAATAATTTAGTAGCAATTAAAACACAATGCAGTTACTTAAAAAAAATGCTAGGCAATAACACTGCAGCTAAAATAGAACACAGAAATGAATAAATCACACATATATTGTGTTTTTAGCCTATTTATTTAATTTCAGGGTTTTTTTTCTCTAAAGAAAATATTTAAAATTGGTGTATCAATCAGATTCCATAGCTAACTCTGTTTTTTTTTCTTTTGAATTATGGGACTTTTGCTTAGCAGGGCAGTATATTACTATCTTGTTTTGTTTTATCGTGTATTTATATTAACATTTGACCTGTGATTTTATATGTATTTAACTTGGATCATAATGTAAGTGCCTACAATATGATCTAAGGTGTCCAAAATTGTATCTCGTCAAGTAAAATGTCTGTTCTTGTGACTTATGATTTATTGTAGGTACACCTAGTATTAGTATGGGTAAATGTCGTATGGTGTGTAAATAGCTAGAGATCAATAATGTTTCATGTTTCCATTTGTTTTTTATCATCTATATTTATTTTTTAAATCTATTATAAATGCAAGTCTTAATTATGTACCTATTATACTTATGTTATTTTTATTATGTATAACTGACATGCACTAATAACCATTTCAATAATTGATTCTTAATAGTAACATCAGCAAATCTATTGTCATATTTTAGTCATACTAGTTTTGTTAAACAATCACATAATGATAAAATGGAATGAGTAAATATTGGCTACGGTTTATCTTTAGCATTGCCTATATCAGACATAACTCAAAGTATGATAAAAATAATAATTTAGGTAAACATGTAATGAAATTAACACGGGTAATTGGCTATGTTTTCTCATGTAGAAATATCTACAATGCTATTAAATGAGCCATTATCCATTGTATCACTTACTAAAATAAAAACAAACACAATAATTTATTTAAGAATTTCAGAATTAAAAGAATACAATTTCACTACTGGAAAACAACTTTTCTGTTCAGACTGTGAATAAACATCATAAAATGAGAAAAAAAAATACACTTGATAGGTGAAATAAATTGATAAACCAAGTTAGTAAAGTCTCTTTGAATTTTATTAAATTTCTAGTAAAAACTAAAGAAAGACGCTATATTATGGTATAGTATGAAATTTTAGCAATTCTATTTTTCAAACATGCCCAAAGGCGGATCTTTAATCCACTTGAATCAACTTAAATAATTTTAGTTTGGGTTTTGAAATTATTTAGTTTCAGTTTTGTAAAACTGTTTTTAAACATGTTTTAACTAGACAGACAAGTGGCAAATAGCCTAGTTTACACCTGCTGAATACTTGGTTAAAACACTCATTTTACTGCTCAGCTGAACACTTATACTAAATGAGAAAGTGTCTACAATCCTAAACAAATTTGATTCAATCTAATCAGCCATTTACACATAACAATAATATCTAACACAAATTATTTTCGGAAATATAATTTATAGATGTTAAAATATTTTTTTACTTAATACTTGATTATCAATTGTAAACACTAGTTGCAAATAATTTGCAAAATTAGTTGAATATTTAAAACTTTAAACCTATATTAATTTTAACAGTTTTGATTTTGAAATTTATCAATTATGGTTTGGATATTGAATTTTTGGAATTATTTGGTTTGAGTGTTAGTAAATGACAAAACCCGGTTTTGAACTTTACCAAAAGGATTTTTGATATGGCGATTAATACAGACAGGGGCAGGGGTAATGGAAGCTGAGGTTCCCATTAACATATAAGTGCTTAAAAAATAGTACTTACACTAAATTATATGAATTATAACTTATATTAAAAGTTAATTTTTTTTGGAATATGTTATTTTAGCCCAAATTAAAAAAAAAATCAAGATTTCATAGCAAAATAGTTAATATTTATATTTGAAAAAATATTATTTAGCGTGATTGGTATATTGGTAATAAAATCAAATTATTTTTGTCGATTTAGAAGTTACCTTGGTCATAGTATTCAGTAAAACAAAGTTAAAACAAACAAAACAAGAAAAATTAATAAGTGTAAGGGTTATAATAGTTTTAACAATGGTACCAATAATAAATAGTAGTTACTATAGGAACTAGTTACTTAGTTCATTGTTGGACTGTATAGACACCCTACTCACCCAGTACAACGCATAGTTTTTGTTATTTTTTTTTCAACCATGTTACTAACCTTTTAAATTAATAATAATTAATTATTTGATATATAATTAAAATAATTAATAAAAGACAATGTTCCTTGCCTCTTAAATTTTGTTGCTATACGTCTACTATATCAAATTTAAATATTTTTTAGCTCTGCTAACACATTAGATAAACTCATGGTTATAAAGCACCAAAATCGTGGACATAAGTATGTGGCTGTATCCTTTTGTATTTTTGTATAAGTAGAAACAATTTTGGAATTACAATATTTAATCTATATTAGACATTAAAATCTATTATGGATTAGCATTAATTTACTTCTGGGGAGTGTATTAACCAGATATTAACACTATGAATTTTCTAAGAATACTTATAAACCATACTCAGGGTTTGGAGCTTATAGCATTTTTAATCATCAAAATAAGTGCTGAAAAAATTGTTTAAATACTTCATTATAAACATTTAAAAAATTCAAATTTTTTTAGCATTTTTGAGAACATTTTGACTTCTTTATTAAACTTAAAGTAGATTTTTTGGAAAATAAATTTTAAATATTTAACCGAAGAAAAATTAATTAATTTTATCAAAAAAAATGTATTTTAAAATGTTTCTTACCTTCTCAATTATATTGAATAATCTTACGTTTTCTTAAATTATCTATTTCAAATAATTCTTAAATCATTTTTAGTTATAGCTTTACCATAAACAAAAAATTACAAAACAGAAATAAATTCAAATTTCCAGGAAAATGTCTGTTAAGCATGTCATAAGCAGAAATATGCAAAAAACCAAAAATGATTAGAAAAAACTTAAAAAAAAAAAAATGTTTTAACAAAAAAATTGAATTAGGCTAAATAAAGCATTTTCAAATTTCATATTTGAGATCATTAAGACATGAGTTTCCATAACACTCTACTAGATTTTATGTTAGGCCAAAAAAAATAAGCAAATACTTGAAGTCTTGAATCCTACTTATAGTCTTTTTACTTACATTTAACGTGGTAGGTTAGGTTAGGTTATTGGGTTGGTAGGTAATTTGATCAGTAACTCATCATACATAGGTACGTATAGTATAGTTTTTTAAGTATTAATTATACATTTTAATACTACTAACAGTTTATCAAACTGTTGCAAAAACATTTTTTTTTTTCCAATATGACATAAAAATATTGAAACATTAATAAACTGGTTTCATTTTTATTTGGCTGCAAGAACATCTTAAATCATAAAGTATGCAGACATTAGCCATGTGACGATAATTTTAGAATAATATTCTTATTACATATTTATAGAAAAATTTTACTTTGAAAGCAATTATTAATGACTACAGGTAAGGATTTCTAAGCAATATGTAGGTAAGTGTTGATAATCAATATTAGGTGTGTGAGAGTGAAGCCTCCATAAGTCAATGATATAGAAATTTAGCACACCCAGAAATAATGCTCTAGTGGCATTTATGCGGCCACCATAGATATCTATGCTGGTCACAGTCAAACAACCAGATCAATTCATAGGCGAAACTTGGGGGAGGGGATGCTATGAGTGTTTTAGCACCTCCAAGTTTAAAACCAGCACTCCCAAAAAACCCAATTAGTTTTTCCATAGCAATGATAAAATATTTGTCCATGTATTTCATGGTTAATGAGCAGAACAAAATACAAGTTTCATGTGTTTGTGAAAAACAATGTTAAAATTGTCACGATAAATTTGTACATACAAAATTGTAAATGAAAGGTGTAGCTAATTATTGTTAGTCATGTAAAGGGGATTATAGAAGCATAGCCCCCATGGGTGTTTGATTTGTCTATAATTTCAGCACCCCCCGAGTCGGTGGTCTAGTGGCGCTTGTGCAGACCACAGAGTAGGATCGTTGACGTCCATACACGTTATCAATTACTGGTCTGTGCCATGGATACTTTGCTGTTCAAGCAATGGGCACCACGTTCATCGACCGTATAAAGGGTATTTGCGTTTCATTTGACACCTACGGAACGTACGGAACAAATGGGGCCCACTGGGTATAAAACGAGTTACACTCAATATGTACGGGCGGGAAGACTATACAGAGAGGAGCGCATTTCGTACGTTTCGTTAAGTTGTAAATACGTAAAAACAAGACGGGTAACGATCGCTCAGGTCCTGCGACGCCGCTGTGTCAAACTTACCTTTCAAGGTTCTGATCATGCAATGGTGGCCGCCGGTGGGCTTTGGGCCAGCGAACACGTTTGCCGTGTGTTGAACGCAAAACACCACAAAAACGTTGCGTTATTAAATAATCATAAAACGCTACGGAATTGTCTGAATGACGTTTCGACGTGCGTCAGAAGCGCAGATTATACACGATTCTGTGGTCGACCGGAGTTCAACGGCGGCCGAAATACAACAGGCTACAGGCGCATATGGGTATATCTATACGTGACCGAACAGTCGTCAATGCTCGAAAAATATTACCGATTTATAATTAATACTGATAATGAAGTCTGTGATAGTCGATAATGATAACAGAATCGGACATCTTGCAACCATTGTTTCGGCTTCCCCGTCGAAAACAAGGTTAATAGATTCGACTCTATATCAGTGCTTCTCAAACTGGGAGCCGTGGCTATGTTGCTGGGGGGCCCGCGACTAAATTACCGGGGTTCCGTGGCTATATTACGGGGGAGGGGGGAGGCCGTGAAACATTCGTTTCGTTTGAACTATTCCATTATTTCAGACTCGAAATTAAATGGGACCGGTTATTTCGTTATTTGGTTTTATATTTATCGCCAGTTTATTTTGTATTTATACGTTGTGTTTAAAGTCGATATTATTATAAAGTTTTTTCAAAAGTGTGTTGAAAACCGGTAATTTACTATGCGTTTCAACGGTTTATCGGTGTGAAACAGTACACGTGTGTAAATTGAAAAAACAAAAAAATAATAACAATAATTAATGGTTTCGATTAAGGGGGGGAGGGGGGGGGGCCTCGATCGTTTTGCATCGAATTTAGAGGGTCCGACGACACAAAAGGTTTCGAATCTGTACGTCGTATGATGTATAGAACACGCCGCTGGGCAGTGCAACAGCACAATAGTATTGCACCTTTATACCCGCTACGCACAATCTATTAACCTTGGTCCGCTAGACGCTTGTTGTTTCGTCGGGTTCGGCCGTCGTTAAAGTTACGCTGCTGGGAGAGGGGAGGGAGGCTCGAGGTAGATAGCGATCGATGACGTCGTACGGTTGGAGGTGACCGTCCGCGGAGACGATACGGAACTATTACGGGTTATGGGCTACTATTATGGGCTATCCCACACGGACGCGAAAAATATCGCAAACGCCGCGCGTTCCTTGTACGGTCGCAACTCGTGGGTGTTCCGAGCACCGACGCGGATAACGGCGGACGACGGGCCGTTGTGGCCGACCGCGCGGTCGGTTTTCGGGAATTCGCGCGGGGAGCAGGATGGGGGTGGGGGGGGGCCCACACAGGTCTTTCCCGTGCGGCCAATGGGACGTCGACTTTTCCGCGCCCAACAGGTCGGCAATGCGGGCGATTCGTTTTCGGCTCGATTGCGGCCCGGCTGAAACGCGCACGGGTCACAATGAGCGATACGGTACTCGGCTCCGGGGATCCGCGTCCGGCACACGGTTCCGCGGTTTTATTTTCGGCCGTTCGCGCGTGATAAACAACAAACACAACACGTCGTACGCGGCGGCGGCGTATTCGGTTGTCCGCGGACGACGTTTTCGTTCACACGATACACACATACATTACGTCGTTAGGATGTTATCCGTCGATTACGGAACACAATGTAATTGTGACGTCTACAATTACTGCTCGGCAGATTGCACAGGACTAATGATAATACGGTCACGGGCGAACAGAAACGCCGTTTGGTTCAATCGAGCGCGGCATTACGTATTGCTGTCGACGGGACGGGCGCGAACGGACCGCGGCCGTAACGGCCTTTACCGTTTGATAGAAAAATACCTCTACCGGTTTTTTTTTTTTTGTCTTTCTTCCCGCTACTTTTTCTCGTAGAAACCTACGCCGCCCGCGGCGGTTCGTCTACGCGGCGCGGAGCGGAGAAAAATGTGTGTACAATCTCAAAAAGTGCCCCGCGCGCGCTCAGAGAGAAAGCGTGAGAGACGGCGCGAAAAAAAGGCCGCGACCCCCGGCGCGACCCGGACGTCGTGTCCCGTCCGTTCCGTTACGGTCGGCTACGGGTTCCGAGACGGACGGGCACGGGCGTTATTTCGAGTTCGATTCGTTCGGAGCGAGAGGCGTTTTGTCCGCGGCGGCGACGACTGATAAATCGTCTCGTTTTCCGCCCCTCCGGCAACCTCGCTACGACACAAGAGTGGCCTATCATTTTTTTTTTTTTTTTTTTTTTTTTTTTTTTTTTTTTTTTTTCCTCCTTTCCTCTCTTCGTAACGCATGGGAGAGACACGCATTCTGCGGCGGTTACCTGTACGGCCGCGTTCATGGCTATCAAGGTTTATAGATAATTATCTGCGCAGACCTTGTACGGCCACGCCGATTATGACAATCTCTAACCCCGTGCGGCGGCGCGCCGAACGTGTAGGAGAACCGGTGGATAATAATATAATTATCGTGCAGCCGCGACGCTATCGATGTGTTTCGATTGTTCGTAGTTTTCGATAATTATTTATTTACCGACGAAAAAACGTATTCGCGTCGAATGTCGAACGGGCGCGAACTATAATAAACACGAAAACGACATTTATTACTGTACGCTCGGAATATGTTTCTGCGCGCGATTAAACCTGTTTAATCACGCGATAAACGTAAGCCCGTAGACATATGACATTACAATGTCGAATGGCTTTCGCATTCGCTAGAGAAAAACAAAACGGTTTTCGCATGCGCTTGCGTGCCCCGCGTAACGATACGTGAACCGACGATAACCGGCGGACATGGCAGGACGGACAGCCGACGGGATACGGCGGTTCTGACGACGCACAATCGGCTAGGTCCAGAGTGGCACCGAGATAATAATATCCTGACGGTTCGCGGGCCCGGTTCGACTATCGATAGTTACCCGCGCCACATACCCGACGACTAAACCGACCGGCGCGCGTTTGGCCGCCGCGTACAAATGTTCGAACGTATTATTTTCCGACAATTCCGTACCGAGAACATATTGCACCGAGTCAGGTGCCCGGCGACCGCGCGCGCACGGGCCCACGCCTGCACGACAGGCCTAATACGCGAACGAACAATTGACTATTATATATATATATATTTTTTTTTTTTTTTTTTTTTTATCGAGGCTCTGTTGACGCGCCCGTGTACCGGGGCGGGGCTTCGGATACCCGCAATACTGACTGCCGAACCATTTTTATCTTTTTTTTTCCTCTTCCCCTCCCCCCGCCACTATCCGAAGGTTTCATACGACCCACGACGTGCCACTACCTGTACCTACAACACCGTAACCTCGCGGTAAATAACATTCTCCACCCGATGGGTATATTATAAATTATAATAACGTTCGGGTGTTTTCACGTTCAAAACGTCAATCGCGCGAAAATCGATTATCGACGATATTATTATTATTGTTGTTGTCGCCGGTATAAATTCCCGACATGGGAGTTGAGAACCTTCCGCCGTCGTCGTTGTACCGCGAGATTGCCGACCCGGAAACCGACGACAATCGACAGTAATTCTAATTCGTTCGTACTCGTTGCCGTTGATTACGACAACAACAACAACAACAACAACAACAACATCAGTATCGTAAACCACTTATTCGGTTAGGTTTGTTATGATAATTAATCTCGTCGGCGCGTTTGGCCATACTGAATACCGACTGACTCTCTCTCTCTCACTCACTCTCTCTCTCTCTCTCTCGACAATAATAATAATAATAATAATAATAAAAATATGAACCGAGGTTTTCATCGTGTACCCACCCACTTGTACCTACGACGAGTCGACGACGACGGAAAAATAAAAAAAAAATAATAATAATAATAATAATTGTAACGTCAAATAGGTGTACACTACAGTGTAGTAACACTACACGGTACACGCACCACACACACACACATACGTACGTACGTACGTACTATAAACGCAGCAATACGTACGTGCACGCAAAAGTACACGCGCACGCGAGTGTTTTTGTTGTCCTTTGACCGAATCGTACGCGTCGTCCAAATTACGCGGTAAAATACGCCAACAGATAAATCGTGACGACGGCAGGCCCGCGCATAGACAACGGTCGTGCGTAAACACCATTACACTTCGTTGTTTTTTTTTTTTTTTTCGTCCTCCCCCCCCCCGGAAATTCATGGATAAGTGTGTATTATTATTATTATTATTATAATATACAGTGTACCATTTATAATATATTATATTATTATAATTATATCGCGAGTCGACACAATCACTGCGGTACGCCGACGCTGCCGCCTTTGCCGTCGTCGCGTTCGCGAACACCACCACCGGCCGTCGGCCGATTTATTCTTTTTTCGGCTCTTCGTCCGCCGCCGTGTACGCACAACTACCGCGCAATAACAATATCGTAGTTCTGCCAGTTATCCCTCGACAACGGCCCGCTGAAACGCCCGAAAGGCCGAATCCTAGTGGCGCCCCTCCAAGTTTCTGTTGCCCGCCTACCCGTCAATCCGCCGCCGTCACCGTTTGTACACGAGAGCCTGACAACTCGACGCCGCGGTCGTCCACACGGTGTCGCGCGCCTTCGCCAGTACTCGGTTGCGTAAAAGGTCGAATTCGGTATGGTGACGGTTACCGCCACTGCCGTCGCTTCAGTAGTAAGTGGTTGTCGCCGCCGTGTTTGTGCCGCCGTTGTTGCCGCCGCCGCCGCCGCCGCCGCCACCGCCGCCGCCGCCGCCGTCGTCGTCGTCGTCGTCGTCGTCGTCAGTACTATTGTTACGACCGCCACTACCGTTGCCGCCGCCGCCGCCGCCGCCGCCGCTCACGCGGTCATGTAGTAGTGGATAGTCGGTTGGCCGCCCAGACACCGCCGGACGTTAATTATTAATTTACCGCCAAAAATACCGATATCCGAGTAATAAAACTTCGCGGGAATATCCGACTGTTTTACGAAACCGACTACCTACCTACCCGGCTATGCAAACACGATGGCTTGTCCGACAGCCAGAGATAACAACCCGTTGGTCAACCGTTTGGTCCGTGTTGGATACTACGAGCTGGAGAAGACCATCGGCAAAGGCAACTTTGCCGTCGTCAAACTGGCCAAACATGTCGTCACCAACTCAAAGGTAGGCCGGTCTCCATTACTTATCTCCGTTATTACCTCCGTCTCTACGTAGGATTCATTTTTCAGTTTGTAATGACATTAACGTCAATGATAAAGATAAAAATATTGTTCGTTGGATAGGTAGGCCCAATCTGTTCCGTTTATCTTGCCTGTTGTATTGCTAGTGTACATTGTGTACAATTATTATTATAGTAAACAGGTACTTTTAATTTCCTGATATTTACAAGCCTACCCGCTTTAATTGGATTTAGATAGGTACCTATCTGTGTTACGGAAATTGAACATAGGCAATTTGTACCTATTAAAAAATGTTTTATGCAGATTTTATGATTAATTTTTTTTGCTTACCTATCTAAAAAATTTAGGCGCCTATATTTTAAGTGTTAATTTTTTTATTAATTTGTAAATTTAAAATAAGAATATTAAGTTATTAATGTAGATATTTACATATCTCCACATCCCCTGTTGAGGGCTCATCCCCCCAAATGGTTTTCTGTTTACACCTTCATATTAATTGCCTAGGCACTATTCTAGTTTGGCCGATTTTCGAATTTATTTTTTCAAAATGGATTTGCATTTGTGAAAAAAAAAAGAAACAAAAACCAATAATCTGTATAGAACTGCCTTTAGAAATTATGAGTAAAAAATACTTAAAAATTAGGTAGGTAATGACTAAAAATAATTTAATATTTCCAAAACATTTTTTATGCTTAATCCATTTGGTAAAATTAATACTTACTTTGAAAGTTTTTGTACAGAAACATTGAAAAATTGTTTTTTTTGGAATTGCCTTATTCAAAATGTGTTTAACAAAATAGCTTAAAATCCCATTGTTGTAAAGTGAGTTTTAGACTAGGTTTTGGATTTACATTTAAAACATTATTATCCTTTGCAGAAGTATCAAATGGAATTTAGATTAGGTAAGCAAATACCTCCCCCCCACCCCTTTGAAGAGAACTGCACTGTGAGCACTCAAGCAATGTGAGCCATCCCCTACACCTGTGGTTCTGTACATTTTTAAAATTGTTTACAGTAACTGGTAGTTATCGCAACATAATTAATCTACAGGAACAATCCACATTTGATAATCACATATTGATAAATAATTAAATTAAAAAAAAATATTTACTCAAGTAGGTATTAAAAATACTGATTTTAAACTATTTTTCAAATTTACTTTGATTATGTAATTACCTACAAAAATTAATGATATGATATTTTTTTCAAATTTTATATACAAAAATTTTAACAGGCAGTATTTGTAAATTTTGATTTTACCAAAGAATTAAGCATTAAAAACCATTCATTTTGATAAAAATAATAATCAACATAAGTTGCTGAAATATAATTTTTCCATTTTCTATAAAGTCTGCTATCTAATATTGTAATGTGCATATAAAATAATTGTTCAACATTTAAAAAGATATAATCAATATTTAAAATTGACTAAGACCTAGAAGTAGATTATTCAATATTTTGATATTTTGAAAATTATAATTAGGTAAACCATCTAAACTATTCAAATTTAGAATAATATTTTGTTCAAAATATTTGTCTTATTCAATCATAAGTACCTACCAAGGTACCCATATTTAATTCTAATTTATTAATGACTAATTTAACTACCTAACTTTTTGGCTCTTAATACTTTTAGTAATATCATAATAAATAAAATAATAGGAAAGTACTGACATGGGTACCCTACTCTGTAATAAATAATAAGGTACAATTTACCTAATATAGGTAGGTAATCTATTTAATTAATCATTTGTATAAGTTCATTAAGTCATAAATATTAGGTACGTATTGGCTACAACTAATATAAGTAATAGGAATATTAGAAAAATATCAACATTTTTATTGAACTATAGAATAATTACTTACATGAGTAGGTACATATTTTTGTAAGTAAGTTTTTGAAATTCTTACTAAATAAAAATAGTAATTAATCTGTTTGTTATAATGGCAAAAAATAATCTTATGATATATTTTTAAAGTGTACCTAGCTTAAGGTATGTATAATACATACCTAATATTTCTTCATAAATTACTTAGAAGAATTGTTATTTCTATTATATAATGTAAATTAAGTAGGTATGCACGTACCTAATAATTTAATTCTTCAAGCTTTGCTGTATCTCATTCGAGTTATGAACCTTTTCTTTCTTTTAGAATACCCGGGTGAATACATAATTTATAAAACCATTTTTCAATATTATTTGTCCTTTTGTCCTTCAAAATCTATTAAACGATTGTTTCATAATTCCATGAAATTATTTGTTTATAATTCGAGGTATAATTTTTAATTTTTTTTTTTTTAATGGGTATTTTTCAAATACAAATTTTAATATTGCAATTCCGTTTGACAAGTGAGTACCTATAGGTACCTAACGTCTATTGTTCATTATCTAAGAATTATTTACTTCATTAATTTTCTTTCTATTAGTGACTATCTCCAATAATAATATAAACATGTTTATCTAAATTAAATGTCTGGACATAGTGTTTTACAAAGATATAAAGCAAGTTATTCTCTGTCTTCTATCAAGATGAAATTATCTTAACGTTTTACATCTGGCAAAATTGTAAGCAATAAGAAATCTTTATTACTTATTTAAGACTTCATTCTAAACATAAACATTATACCAACATTAATTAACTATTAGGTATTTAATTTATATTAACAACATTTAGCATTCAACTTACTTATTTTTATGCTCATAAACCAAGTACAATATGCTTAAGGTTAGAAAAAAAATCATCATTCGAGAAATATGAGAATTGCTCTGTATACATAAAATCCAGACACCTATCAATAAAACTATTAAAATTCATAAATATTTTTGTCCCATAAAAAAAAATCCCAACAATACTTATCTAGCTGTTCAAAGGCTAATGAAGTCACGTGTATAATAGGTATAATTATAATAATAATAATATTATTTATTTGTAACTAGTATAAAGTTATCCAAACTCCATACAGTGTACTATTAATGATAAATCATTAAAAAAAAAAAAACCATTGTTATAATAGGCACGTGTATAACTACTAAACATTATGATGCAATATTGAGATACCTAGTAAAAAGAATAATTTATGGATTATGTTTCTTTACAATTTTTTTTTTTACTCCTCATAAGTAATGTTTATTTTTTGTCAAAGTAAATCTTTTTTTCCAGGTAAAAAGGTATTATTTTTAATACGTTCTTATAGATCCAAGTAAAAAAAAAAGTAAAAATATATTCATTCATTTATTTCCTCTTTCTAATTTTATTGTTTTTTGACAGAACAAATAAACAAATCAAATATGACGAATTTTCAACTATTATTTTTTTCTAAACTTTAGGTTCAGTTATCCAAAAATAATCGATTTGCGATATTTTTATTAGTTGTCTACGAAATTAAGATTCAAATTAATTTCAGTATGGCAAATTTAGCTCATAATCAGATTGGTAATTTAAGTTATCTAAAAAGAAAAATATAGACATTCAATTTCCCTCATTAAGGTAGGTAACATTTCTATATCGATAATATATTAGAGAACAGGTTCTATTATCTAAAGCCATTTCGGTACAATAATAATCGATAAAAATATAATAATAATCATCAAAATTAGATTAATAATTACCCATATCGATATCTAAAATATATACAGAGTGATTAATCCTTGATAATACACTCATTTTCTTGGAATTTATTACCTTTTTCCGGATTTTTTTATTTTTATTGTTTGATCGTTTATAAAACCATTACGGGGTTATTGGAAATTGTAAATTTCAATACCAAAATGTATATTTTAATTAAAATTTCTTCTATTTATGGAATTTTTAATCTAGGTTGTTATTTGAAAATCAAAAGTGAATAGCGGTTTCACCCCTCAATAATAAGGGTGAAACGAATAACGGTAATATAATATTTAAGTACTGCTTGTTTCTTAGAAAAAACAACAAATTCAAAAAAAAAAAGTTAAAATCATTCTGAGATAATTCTTATTGATAATTGATCTTACTGTATGTATGTATGTATATATATATATATAGATAGGATTTAAATATTTTATAGGTGCCTATAAGTTATTCTCTCATTAATATTGTTACCTACCTAGTCAAAATTTCAATAGATCACTTGTTAAACCTTGAACTGTAAGAATTTGTTTTGTTTTTTTAAGAAAAATGATTTCGTAATAAACTAATTGCCAATTGGAGATAAGTCAATTAACTATGTATTAGGTAGGTAGGTAGGTCCATTACGTCAGCTATTATCCCCAATACTTTGATAAATCTGGTACAAGTAATACTAATTTTCACATAAAATAATCCTTTGTGTTGTATTTATTATGAAATACTTATTAATACTTTGTTGAAAAAATAAATGATAATATATGTCACAATAGAGACCGGAATTATATGCACCAACATCCATATCAACTCAAAATATGCTGTTGTGAATGTATTGAAAATCAATACCAGTTACAAAAAAAAAAAAACCACTAACAAGGACTGTTTAGTAAAAATGATCCGATTTTTTCACGCCATAACCTAAAATATATAGATTTTTTTACCAAAACGTATTTTATTTTGAAATTATCTGTGATTTTTTTCAAAAATGTGTGCTCTATTATTGGTTTGAAAAATACTGTCTTTGTTTTTGCGAAATAATCCGATTTTTGGGTGCGAGTAAAAGAGCTGACAAATATTTAATGCTAAATCTTATTTTAACCGAACCGTATCATAACCGACACATGTATCGTCCAAACCGTCGTATTTTAGCAGAAAAATATTCGATAAATATTTTGTCAGAACCTTATTTCAGCTGACACTCGGATTATTGATAATAGATATAGACATAAGACATAAGTCTTAGAACTTAAAGATAAAGTCGAACCACTTCCCTTCCGCCAGACCGCTGCCAATGTTCTTCTTGTTTAGTTGACGATTTTTAACATTTTCATTGACGTTTTTTTAGTTAGGATTTCATATAACATGTATGTACCTACATATTATATTCACAGGCTTATACACCTAGACGGAACATTCACCTCGAGGACTGGGAGACGTGGTCGGTCCGAACTGATCAAGAGAGATAGGCTTATATTATAGGGCCTAGTGTGAGAACGAGCAAATTCGCACTCCGAGGATAGCCAATTAAAGCACTCCCGTTCATTACTTCACGATTTTCTGTTTTTAAAATGAAACTCCACCCACCGGAACGCGTTTTCGTATGTCGAATGTTCAGTCTAGATGTATTATTAAGTCCATGATTATATTATTATCGTAGGCATACTGCAATTGATTCTATAGTAAACTATAACCATGATACCGAACCTGGTAATATATATCATAGACAGATAAACATAATGTATTATAATGGATAGACACCGCGTATTATACTCCTTTTGTGTACAACACCTTAGTTAAAAAAAAAAACATCACATAAAAGATATATGCGAGAGAGATAGGCCCAAACGTTACTTTTTTTTAAGGAATTCATAAGGCAATATTTACAATACTCTTTGCGATTATAAATATTTATTGTTACAAAATAAGAATAACGAAATTTCTGGATAATGTACAAAATATCAAACGACTCAAAGTTTGAACCAGAGGTAAAAAAAAAAAAAAAAAAAACCGATCGTTATAAATGCTACCGATAACGGTACACAATAGCATAACGGTGTGTTATTATTATCGGCGTATGAGAGAATCCTAAAAATCATGGGTAAATATATATGTTATACTTTAACCCACGATAAATGATTTATGCTTCACGCGGCTAATATTCAAATTTGAAAAAGTGACATTAATCATTACCAAAAGAACACATTCTAGAAATTCGTTGGTACAAACCGGTGTACCGTGTTGATTCCGATTTATCCTACCGGTACGCCAAAACGGATCGGTGGTACAGTGCACACCTGTACGCAGAAAGATGATCGGTTAAGATGTCGATGCCGATTCGTTCATACCGGTGTGTGATACCGATTCGGATATTTTGGTACCGGTTTCACATGAAATTCGTTGACCTGTAGTTGGTGCAAAATATCATTATCCCCACTATAGTCCATAGTTAATTGTTATCGCAGTGTTCTCTGAATAATTCGTACATTACTGGATTTTTTTCTGAATGATTATTCTAGTAATACAAGAATGATGAACGATAAAGTTTAACAATAGTACAATTTGGGTTACTACTATAATCCCGCGTGGCCGCTGAAATGAAAATAAAGTAGTGGGCACCTATGCAATTAATTTTATATTAATTATATATTCAGTACATACTTTCAAAAATATGACAATCTACATTGGACCAATTTATGATTGATGCCATTATTATTTTAATTATTCATTTATTAAGTAATAGTATTTTTAAAAAATGTGAACGTAACATAAAAGAAGACAATATAAAACGAATCGGTATAACGAAAATAATAGGATCAGTGTCAAATTTTTGTACGCCGGTATGTCCGAAAAAATTTCTCCAGTTTACACTGATTTATTTTAAACACACCGGGGTTTGTATCAACGAGTTTCTCAAGGTCAGACGCCTTGAGAAATTTTCCCCCAAAATATTTCTTCGATTCGCATTGGTTTGTACAAATGAATTTCTAGATTATTGTATTTATTGATACTGATTTTAGGTAGGTTTTGTTTGTTTACATTTTTGAGAATTACATGGGCCGAATAGGGAGTGCACCATCTGGTTTTATATAATCCGTGGTAGTACACAGTGTTTTGATGATTAACCTGGTTGTATTCGTTATCAGCTATGTTTATATGATTTTGATTAATAGTAATAGATTCGTAAGAACAACATGTTTATGGTTATTACAAATAATATTAATAAAAAAAGTACTGGATAGATATCTGATCATTAGTTTATCAATAACCAAACATCATATCGTTGTTCCGTTTGATTATGATATTTCAGTAACCCATAACCAAAATCGCCAAAATGACTTGTTTGTAAAATACAATAACTTGGTTCCATTTGGTTATTCGCCAAAACACGCCTTTAGACGGATTCCCAGCAGCTATCCCGTGTACGTGTACATGGGTCTACGGGATGCGCTGTGATTGGTTGTAGCATTTTAGTACATCATACTGTTACAGGATATCGCGTTGTTGAACTCGAGTCAACTTTTCGACGAGTGGTTACTAATGTTTACTGATAATCATATTATTTTGTGAATTGTGGTAATAAATGAAATAAATCATACACGGTAGGCGGAGCATCGTTTAAAATATGCGCGTACACATACAGGGGATAGCTGAGAATCCTCCTTTATAACAATAAAACACGCCTTTAGAGTAACATTAAGGAGCCGTTGTTTTCATAAATTAAAGCTAGTACATCGACTCCTTTTTTAGAACCATCATTTAATACAAATATTTTTGTTTGGTTCATAGGTACCTACCTACCAACCTAAGAAATTCAGATAAAATAATATTTGCAAATAAACATTTTGCATATTGTAGTATTTTCAAACAAAATATGATGTATAACATATATTCTATTTTATTTTAATGTTTATGAGAATTTAATAATGATTAGCCAATCTTTAAATTCTTAAAAATAAAAAAGGACAACAATATTATAGAAAACAAATATGATGCGCCACCTATAACAGGTAGGTATTTGGAAAGGTACGTTACATAAAGTTGTTTAAATTATACCTGTTAGCAACGATAAACCATTGCTCACGAACAGTTCGGATTTACATGTTTTGAAAAGACCTAATATTTACGATTTTCGTCAAAATTTGATTTTAAAACACATATAAAAAAAAATACTACATTACATTTAATTTTGTTTTTTAACCTCTAAGTACGACTTAATTATACCTCCTGTCGATGTTCAAGCATTTCTATTTGGTCAAACAATTTTATCCACAGAATACCTACTAAATAAAAATGTCTTAAATACTCTCAAAATTAAAATGCCATTAATTAACAATAATTATTAAATACAAAAAATTCTTGAATTATACGAGTACCGCAAAATAAAAAACAAACGTGAAAACTATTAATCGTCATATTTTATTTTGTAAGTTTGTACTTAAAATACTTCATAAACAGTGATATCATTTTTTGATAAAATACAGTGTACCAGCATATCATACATTGACATTTTACTATATTTTAATCTATACAAAATGGTATTTCTAAAAAAAAGATTTTTGATCTCAATTTAGTTATACAGCCATTATAATATGGAACGGCCCCTTTATAGTACTCTATGATTTATAACGACACCGAAAAAACGGTTTGTATCCTCAACTTACAAACGGGTCTTATCAGTACCGGCCTACCGACAATATATGTAGAGAATATAGGTAAATGGCTCAGTACGATTTTTGGCAGCAATAGTTGTATTCTTGTTTCTGCTAACTGTTACGAAAAAAAAATAGGTTCGACTGGCGATTGCTATCCGTATGAGGAAATGTTAAAATACAATATATATTTTCATGTCTTTATTAAATCATTATTAATACCTAGGTATGAATTTACAAATCAGTTGGCCATCTCTAGTAAGTAAGATAACTATCATTTATTCTAGGTAGGCAAATTTTGATAAGAACCGTTTATTTTATTAAGTGCCGTAACTGAATTTTGTTCGTTTTATATTAAAAAAATATTAATTTATAATTTAATTAACTATGTTTAATACATGACGGTAGTAAAAAAAGAATGTATCTTATTTTACATTTAGGTATTTAGTACAAATATATAATCGTTCGTCAATATAAAATAAGAGTAATAATTGTTAGGTATAGATAAATACCACATATTTACTTTTTATAAATATTTTAGTTTTAATCGAGATAAGCTGTTGATACTGTTGAGTTGTAAGTGTAGTTGATAGGCTGTTATTTTCCGCGAAAAATTTTAATAATAAGGTCTAATAATGATTTTAAAAATTATTTATAGATTTCCACCACTATTACGAATTGATATTTATGTATAGAAACGAACGTCTGATAAGTGATTCTAAACTTTCTCAGGTTGTGGCAAGAGCCATAGTGCGATCTAGTTTATTATCCATAAGCAATATTAATATATACAAATACATGAACAATAAAGAACAAAAATATACTAGTACAATTTTAAAAAGTTGTCGAAATTTACTATAATTTATAATCTAAGATTTGTTCTAATGTGCATTGAATTGTATAGTCATCTCTATTCATTCAACAGGTTTTAATGTAATTTATAAATAATATTAGTTATTATAATAACACAGAAGACAGAGTGTATTGTCACAGTATTATAGTGGTATCATGTTTTCGCTGGAGCGAAAATATGTAGTTCAAAATTTATCACAAATCGCTAGTATGCGCTTTGGTCAGTAGAAATGTTGGTAATTTTTCGTTAGGAACGGTTAATTGTTGCGTACAGATATACATTAAATTTCCTTTCTACTACCTTCCCAACTTCTCATCTACAACAGTGGCCCACTCACGTGCACAGTATGACACCGTCTTTTTTTATTTATTATAATCTAAATGGTGAAATTCTAATGAATAGTTCCTATAAAACGGTTTTTAGACCAAATTGTTCTCGATCGAATAGATGTGTTTCCAAAAATGTACAACTTCTAGATTTAGAAATTTAATTGTTTTTAGAAAATACTTTATATTTTGCTTGTCGGTTAGATTTGAAAAAAAAAAAGTAAACGTTTTTGTAAAAATCAGGCGCTAAAATCGTAAATACAACACTGATTTCCTATGGTTAAGTTAGGTCTATGACACTAAAGAAACGCTATTTTTTACTCATTATTTTATATAATACATATACTGACATATCTTTGATTAACGGATTTATTGTACAAAACCTGGTTGGGTAGGTAATAAGAGAAAAAGTAAAGATTTTAAACAATTTTGAAAAACTTTTTAACTTTAAGCAAATATATGTTATCTAATTTAAAAAAACACAAATATTATAAATTGCATTGATTTATTAGTATAATATTTTCTTAAGAATTTGAAAAATCAAAAAAAAAGTGCTAAGAAAGCCTGTGTCAGATGGAATTTAATAATTGGGTGTATAAAATTCAAAAGAATTTTTTTTTAAAACAATTATTTCTCTTGGCCTAAATGTCATATATGCTTGAAAATACGTCTTGAAATGCAATTGTATTATCTGAACGAGGACGATTTAGTCTTAAAAATTAACCACCTCGAGGGTAGGCATGCAGTTCTTAACAGGACTATGTGTGGACTACATCTAAACATTTTTATTTTAATTAAAGAATTAAAAAACCAGCAACTCAATTTTGAGCTTGTTATTCTGTCCCAACAAAAATGTAATCAAGCTCCAAAAATGAAAAAAAAATTACAATACGTTAGAAGGCAGATTAAAAACTGAAAAATAGCGGTAATTACTAAATAATTAATCATACAATTAAAATAATATATTCATACCTAAAATTTATGTTATAACTTATATTCGGAAATGGATAAATAACAATCATGGCATATCTATACGCGACTATCTATACCACTTCCATCTCGATTAAAACTAAAATATTTATAAAAAGTAAATATGTGGTGTTTATCTATATCTAACAATTATTACTCATATTTTATATTGTCGAATGATTATATATTTGTACTTAATACCTATATGTAAAATATGATACATTCTTTTTTTTTTTTTACTACCGTCATTTCTTATACATAGTTACATGGTTAATTAAATCATAAATTAATATATTTTTTTTTAACATAAAACGAATAAAATTCAGTTATGGTACAGTATTTATTATGATTCGCAAAATGGGTTTTCGGTAAGATGAGATTCGGCAAAATCCTCTAATATTATTTACACAAATTATTTGTCGGCTTAAATATTGTTGACTATAATATGTCCCTTCCAGTAACTTAAAAGTTACGAATTTTCCCTAGTGGTACTTCATTTGATAAAAAAAAGTATATACATTTCAACAGTTTTTCTACAAAACATTTTTTAAAAAAACTGACTACGAATTTCTGATACATCGATTTTTGTTGTTAATTTCTGGGTTACAATGGCTACAAGAACGAAAGAACACTGACTAATACTTATTCCATTAAGAACTCGGCTAAGACTCATTACACAAATAATTCACCACCAGTGTTGTATTTGTGTCTAGGAGCCCCTTAAAGCCCAATATTTATAAAATATCTTCATTTAGCTACTGATTATCTTTAGTGGAGAGATTAAATATACATAGTATTGTTTAGACAGTTGTTTTAAGTTCTGCAATAATATTATTTCATACAAGTACCTTTGTATTTTAATTCTCAATTCCATTCGAATCACCCTATTCTATAAATATTTTAGTTTACTAGAAGATAAGAATAAAAATTTTAATGTGTTAATAAATTATTCACAAATTAGTTAATAACTTCAAACTTTTAAGGAAATTTGAATTCGAGGTTTGTGAAAAACTAAAATTTAGAGTTTAACCCATATCCTGATATTATCCATATTAATTATATGGTTCTTTGCTTTGTTATATTGAATAAATTGTTTTATTTTTTTATGTGTTACAGGTTGCAATCAAAATCATTGACAAAACACAATTAAACGAGGATAATTTGAAAAAAATATTTAGGGAAATTCAAATTATGTCAAAACTTAATCATCCACATATAGTGAGATTATATCAGGTATACACAAAAATATTTTTCTCAAAATCTCTTTTTAAATTTTAAATACCCAGGTACCTATTACAACTATATTAGAAACCAATTTTTTTCCTATTAAGAGTAACTCACAGTTTACACCCGCATGTATATTTTGTCAAATTAAATAAATTAAAAAATAAAAAAATTATTAATACTATGCTAATAAAACTAAAAAGTAAATAATAATGGAAAATACTAATAAAAATATTGTCTTGCATATATACCTATTGAACTATTAATTTGTGCAACTAAATATTTATATTAACTATTTCCTTTACTATATTTATTTTTCATCTTGCTTTATTTATTTTTATTCCCTATCCCCTAAGTAAATCTAGTAATCTACTTACGTATTTATTTATTCATTTTATGCTATAATTAAATAATTTTTACTCGTATATGGGGTAAAATCATTCTTCCACATTTTTGGGAAAATGGAAAAACTGACTTTAACCGACTTATTTATAGTAGAAGACATACAAACAAAAGTTATATAAGGCATTTTTAAACATTATTTTCCTAAAGCTATATGGAGTAAAAATTGATAAAGGAATAAAAACGGAAAATCTGGCCACTATTATTACTAGTGATACATATTCAAAGGTTTTATGAAGCATTTTTAAAACAAATTTCCCAATAGTTATTATAGCTGTTAGGTAAAAACCATTTTTACATTTTCTTTAAAACTGAAAACCTAATTTTTGATTATTATATTGTTATCAAAAATATGAGTGCATGCGTCAACCAAAAATTTTAAATTTCTTAGTGTGGTAATGTAAAGTATAGAAATGATTGTATTAAATTCTGGTGTTTAGATTGAAATTACAGGTTAGTCAGTAATCACAAAGTTGCATTGCACCGAATCGCGCTTATAAAAATATATTTTATATACATATATAATTGTTGTTTATGGATATAATGCTTTAAAAAAAACATCAATTTTAAAGTGGATTGAAGCATTTCAATAAGTGCAGAGAATGCTTCAAAGACAATGGGATGTCAGGACCCCCTTCAATTTTACTTAATGATCAAACCATTGTGCGGCCTTCAGCTCATTAGCTATCACCTGAACAGTCATTTGTGGGTCAGAAAGCACAAAAAACCACACACTATCAATGTTTTGGTTGGTACATGAAGTGGAAGGGCATCATGACCCAACATCATCTTTGAAGCCTTCTCGGTTCTCAATGACTTATTTTACTTAAAAATGGATGTTTTTTTTAAGGCATTATTTCCATAAACAACAATTAACATTCCTGTGATGTTTTTCCGAGTTTCACCAAGAATTTGATAAGCACTCATTGTTTCATTTATTTATTGAACAGAGCTGTTAATTCCAAGCTGTGTACACAATAATAATATTTTTTCTATTTTTATTCATTTTTATTGATGTATAAATGATTTGAAACAAGTATCTGATCATTTAGAATTTTATATCAGGAATGACAATAAACATAGTGCGTTGGTTTTTTTTTCTGAACACTAAATACAACTAATAATGGATCTCGTGTTAAATTACCAAATACAATTTCAACTTGCTATAAATAGTTCAAAAATCTAATGTTCAATTGTTTTGAAAAGTTTTTCATGTCCATTGTTCCAGGGTTAATATAAGTATTCAGTGAATATATCAAGTTTTTATAATTATTTTTTACCGAATTACAACAAAAAAAACAAAATAAAAAATAACTAAAACTATTATTCAGGTATCAATTAAACAAAATTTATTACCAAAATCTTGAAGTTGATGATTGAAGGTTTATTTTACAAAAGTTGTTAACATCAGACACAAAAATAGACATCTAATAAATAAATCAAATTCATTCATTTGCTCCAAATCTTAAAATGTTTGTATTGAGTTTATTCAGAATCTTTTGTACAAACATTTAAAATTATATCTTATTAATAAATTAATACTAAAAACGAAAATTAAATTTATTAAATAATTCATTGGCATAGTATGTATCCAAATAAACTTGTATTATATCTGTACACTAAAATAAATATCTTATATGTTTTTGACCATGTAATATATTTAAATATTTAATATTTTTGGGATACAACTCAGACATGTAATGAGAATACAATACATAGAAGTTTTCATGATACATCTTGTATAAAATATCATTTGTTACTAAAATCTAGATACACTAAATTACTAATTACAGATATCAAAGTTTAAAAAGAACATTTCTGAGCACAGGTCTTGATGTTTTTCTCAAATATTGCACATCAAAATAATTACAGGCATTTAAAAAAAAAAAATCAAACCAACCCATGAGCTGCAACTTTTTACTTTAACAACATTTTAGAAAAACAGCAACTTTTCTTTGAAAATATTCTTCGTATTAAATTTTGTCATTTACCTATGTTTAAAATGTAATTTCAACCCAAATGCTATAATTAAGTTCTAATGTCATTTTGTTATATTGTCAATTAGTTGTTTTATTGAAACAATATATGGAGCATTAGGCCTGTACATAGAATGTGATCTTTAATTTACAGTCAGGTGTAACAATTCAAATTTATTATTTTATTAAAATAATATGTAAACATATGTATGGAGTTATGTATAAGCTATTTAAATGAACATTTATTAACTCAAAAATTGAAAAATATTTAAATTCGCCTTCAAAGAAACCCCATGCCATTATTACAAGTTTAATCATACAATTTTATCAAAAACATTTCATACAAACCGGGAGAAGGGAAGGGAAATAAGTACATACAAAGGTACCTTTTTAAATGAATTTAGTGTTTTTACTTTCTATCAAAATTAAAGACAAAAATTAACATCAACATTATTTAAAATATAACATTTTGATTTAAAAAATTTAAAGTGGCTATGAAAGATATCATATATTTTATCAGGCTGGTGTACACATATGATTAAAATGTCAGGCAATTTAAACTACTTTCTACTGTATTATTTATTGCTGCAGTGGAGCAAAAGTATTAAACTTTAATATAGGATTAATAATAATTTGTTATTTTTTTTTTGTAAAAAAACTAATATAATATACACTTTCAGGTTATGGAAACAGAAAAAATGATTTATTTGGTAACTGAGTATGCTGCTGGTGGTGAAATATTTGGTAATTTAAATTGTGTTTACATTTTAATTTACTTTTTAAGCACTATCCAGATGATGCCATACAAATGATGTTCATTCACTGTTCCCTCCCTATACGGCTATACCTGAGTCTCTGAAAGAAATTACCAAATTTAAAAGTGGTATATCTCACCAACGAGCTGGAAATAAAAAATGTCAACACCAAAATTTATTTCAACTAAAACTTCATCAGTTTATGGAATCTTTAAAATAGGTTGCCATTTTAAAATCAAAAGTCGGTAGTGATTTCATCGCTAAAAACACAAGGGTAAAAAAATAAGGGTAATGTAAAATTTGAGAATTGCATGAATCTTAAATTTCCCAAAAAGAAAATTTCAATCAAATTTAATACTTTTTGAGATTAATGAGTTTTCTGTGTTTAAAAATCACATTTTAGTACTAAAAATTATAATAAATTTGGTTCATCAACTAAAAAACTATTGTAGTTTTATCTTAATTACGATTATAATTATCATTATTATTTTTGGTTATTATATTTGAAATATATTAAATTGTATATTGATTATTGTATTATTCATATGATAAAAAATGTATATAAATTATTAGATATTTAACTTAAGGATATTAAATTAGTTCTAAAGTATTCACTTATTTGAATGAATTTGTTTTTAGTACTAAACTTATTTTAATACAATCTCACCTTGTTCTTCATACTTATTTTCGATTTTAATTTATTTTATTCAAATACTGTAATAATTTACAATATTACTTTTTTTGGCCAGTACAAAATAGTACTTGTAACATCCCAAACCATCTTAATTTTTGTTTTCGATTATTATTTACCTAACTTAACCTTAATTTGCCATGTCTGTATAGTAACTCTACACATCTTTCATAACATTCTCATCTTTGATATATTAATCTTCTATTTTTATGTCCTACTTACTGCCTCTATAGAAAAAATGGATCAGATGAAAAAATGAAATCGCAAATGTTTCATAAAGAAGTCAAGTTAGGATTATATATTATAACACATTTTTATTGTAAAATGATTGTTTTCAATAAATGTATAAAATAATAATAGTATAGTAATGTGTATCATATGTAATAATAACAATTTTATTTTGAATAATTAAGATATTTTCACAGTATATGAATCAAGTTCGTTCTAATTGTAAAAAAAATAATGTTAACTTCATGAAATCAACAATTTGACTAATTTTCTGTTAAATAGCTTTCATCCCAACTTTTGGGGTCGACAAATCTCAATGTAAACTTCTACTTGACCCAATCTTTCTCATCATCTGCATCCATTACATACACAGTCTTTCTGATATCATTCTTTCTGCTTCCAATTCATTTACCCATTACAACATGCCCAAACCAACTGGATCTATTTACTCTTGTTTTGTTTATTACCAAAGCCAATGTTTATACTACTTTCTATATATTCATTGTTCGATATTCTCTTTTCATCATCCACTTAAGAATTTTTATCTCTTCCACACTCATTTTCTGTCTACATTCCATACAACATAGTTGGTCTTGCCAAACTCTTATACAATTTATATTCAAGTCTCATTAGAATTATCTTGTCACATAAATACACAATGCACAATCATTGTCCAAACAAATTATATTTTCAATTTCTTTTCAAAGTTGTTGTTCTTTTATACAAAAAATCCTAGATACTTAAAATTCTCAATCTTACTCTTTGCATTACTGCTAATTGTCATCACTGTCTTATTATCTCTTTATCTTCATGCCTACTTCTTCCAAATTCTTACTCTATACTAGGGATGGCAAATTATTTTAACGCTACTTACCAAAAATACAAATATATAAATATATATAATATAATATAAATATTTTAATTTTTCATGTGTCCAACATTTTTTCAAGTGCAATAGATTTGCCATCCCTGCTCTATATGCTATGCTTTACTTTTACTTATCATTAAACTCTTTTTTTCAAATGCTACTCTGGATTTTTTAAGACTATTGTTAACTTCCTGATTTTTTCCTATCAAAATTATATTTTATATTTCCTTTATAATGTCATTTGTTACAATAGAGAAACAAGTAATGGCTTCAATCGAAACCCTAATATACATTTATTCCAACCCAAAAATCTTCTTTATTCTACACATTTTTTTTACATTTCTATTTGAATCTAATCAAACAAATATACTATTTCAAAACTCCTTTTTTTCTTAAGGCACACATCAGAACCTCCTTTGGAATTCTATAATGTCTTCTATAAATCTATAAAGACAATACATATGTTTTTCATCTTCTCTTTTTATTTTTCTACAATCAAACTGGTTCTTATTTATTGATGTCACTTATATATCTTTTATCTATAATTTTTGTAAGAAGGTTTATTGGATTACTAAGACAGTTTGTACAATTGGCATAATATAGGTCTATTTCAGTTTTTAAACAGCTATATTAAATCTCCTTAATTATAGAAATATCTTTAGAATTTCCCCCTTAAAGATTAAGATTAAATTTAAAACATTTGTTTAATGTTAAAAATTAAACAATATAAATAATGTTAGTTGAATTCTAAATTTTTAATAAAAAAAAAAATTGCTTGAAATACCTTGTTTGTTTCATTAAATATTTAAAAATTGTATATTTTTAATTAAATACAGACTATTTAGTTAAAAATGGAAGAATGAACGAATCTGCTGCTTGTCATATTTTCAAACAAATTGTTGAAGCTGTTAGCTATTGTCATAACAAAAATATAGTTCATAGAGATTTGAAAGCAGAAAATTTACTTTTAGATGGTGAAAACAACATTAAACTTGCTGGTATTGTGGTTATATTATTACTATTTAATTAATATTATTAATATAATTATTTATTAAATTTAAATTTAAATGCATTGTTATATTCTTTAGATTTCGGATTCAGCAATCACTTTTTTGATGGGAAATTACTTTCTACCTGGTGTGGTTCTCCTCCTTATGCAGCACCAGAATTGTTTCAAGGCCAAGAATATGATGGACCTAAAGCTGATATTTGGGTAATATTTGTCATATGTCTTATTATCTAAATTGCATTTACTCTTAGTCAATTATTATATTGTTAACATTTTTTCCAGAGTTTGGGTGTTGTATTGTATGTTTTGGTTTGTGGTTCTCTTCCATTTGATGGAAATACATTAAAAGTACTTCGTGCCAATGTTCTTTCTGGAATGTATCGTGTGCCATATTTCATGACTGCTGGTAAGTTATGAAAATAACTTATTATAATATAACATTATTTTATACATGTCATATTATAGTAAAATAAATATAGGCTGTCTTAGAAAGATATCTCTTGAATAACTCCAGAGATAATAAACATAATACAATTTTGATTTTTTTTATATTACTCACAGGGATGAGGACTACAAATATTTATTTTTGGAACATTTTAAGATAACCATTCTGTAAAGTTTATTCTTCTAAAAATTTGAATGTATCACACATTTATATCTTATAAATAGTTTCTAAATAACAGCCATTTTAAATTCTACTAATCTGTGTGAAAACCAATGTTATCTAGGGAATAATCTTACCGTGTTACTATTCATTGGATATTAATGTGTGATACATTAAAATTTTCAGAAAATAATAAAATACAAAATGCATATTTTAAATTTTTTTACTAAAAATTCCTATATGTAATATATTATGTGTATTGTATATATATATATATTACTGTATGTAGATGACCGTACAATTGTAGAACTAATTTTTTGTGTTCTGATTTAATCTTCACTAGTGTTACCAGAATAATTTTTGTTGTCAAATCTCTAACAAAACTCATTTCAGTTTTCAAACTCCGGTTTAAAATTTGATCAAACATGTACACCAAACACTGCTCAGAATTATTTTTCATTAGGAATGATTTATTATTGTCTACAAATATGCATTTTTCCCTTCTATATCCTAATTTTCTATTTTCTCACCTACAGCTGAGTGAAGTCTTACCATTATGCAAAGTATGTCCCTCTTTTTTCATTGTTTTTCCCAATTATTTTGAAAACTGTTTAGAAAATTAAAAAATTACCTCTCCAAATTCCAATGCATCAACTACATTCAAAATGCTTCAAAAAAGTAATACATTACTCTAATGCTGGGTTGCATAAATGATTGATTAAAACTCATTAATAAAGTGTGCTATGAGGTTAAACTTTTATGTAGGTAAATATCTTTATCAGTTCCATATAGTACAGTAATATTGCATAAAATGTTTAAAATGTTAAATATAATTATAATTATTTGGTTCTATGAATCTACATATATTTTTTATATATAATCAAAGTAATCAACTAACTTATAAACCCATATCAAAACCTGATTTTTTTTTTTTAATACCCAAAAAAAGTTAATTTATCATATCATTCTAATAATTTCCATGTGTCATTATGATTTATTATTATTAAAATTTGTATATGTATTATATATATATACAATAACAATATAATAATTATGATTATTCATAATACATCAATATATTTTGAATGAATTTTTAGAATGTGAACAGTTAATAAGACACATGTTAGTCATTGAACCTGAAAAAAGACTAAGTCTGAATCAAATAGAGTCTCATAAATGGATGAAACAAGTAATTATAAACATATATTTATACACTAATTGTCATTTATTTCATGTTTCATTATTAGTATTAAATTTGTAAAGTAATTGTATTTTTAAAATGATAATATATAAAGTCTAAAATATTTAATCTCGGATTATTAAAATACTACAATCATAAACTTTAGATTTTGATATCAAATTTCCATTATAGAACAAATAATAACTTATTTTAATAACCAGTTAAAACCAATAATGAACTATATTATGAATAATTTGTCAGCAAAAAGGAGAAATCATTATTCAATAATCAAATACTACTTCCCCTTCTAAACTTCAAATAAACTTGACCTATTAAGCCAGTGTTAGATATTAATATGTCAACATTTTTGAGAAATTAATCTATATCTGCATTTAAAAAATGTAAAGTTTAATTATGGTCATATTAGTCCAAAGTATATACAAAGAATAGGTTTTTTTTTAGTAATCTAGAATATAATAATAAACAAAATAATAAATATTTTATATTATAAAAATGCATCTGTGCTTAATTTTTAAACATAAAAATGTGTCATATTTATAGCTACCTGAACAAACTAAAAGACTACTAGTTGATGTAAACCCCGTGATGAATATTGCCGTTATAGAACTTATGTTACAGTTACCTGGGTTAGACAAAGACATGATAGTAAATGTAAGTGTTATTTATCATTTATAATTAATTTAAACAAATTAATATATAATAATTGCTATACATTTAATACAACTAAAATAAATTTAAAATCTGGTTATACATCTTGAGTTGGCTATTTGGATAGATATCAAATGGATGCATAAACTATACACATTGTTGAATTGTTTAAGGTGGGTACGCTTTGTATATTTGAAATTCTTATAATGTTACTGCTATATTAGTGAACAAATGATTTCTTCAATATTAAAAGAATACTATTAAAATCTATATAAATACACATTTATTATTTTTCCTTATTTATAATTTTATACAAATATAATTCCTTACACTGAAGTTTGAATATTTTTAGATCTAAATTTCTTTTTCAAATAATACTGATCCACATAATTAATTTGTTTAAATAATTATAAATTAAAATGTAATTGCTATTAGCAGATATTTTAAAATAAAACTTCATATTATAATAATTTAAACTATATTTATTATTATTAATTTTTTTTATATAGTCTGTTCAGCAAAAAAAATTTGATCATGTCAGTGCAATATATCATTTATTGGTTGACAAACTTGATACAACTATCAATCAATGCAACAGTACTAAGCAACCATTTGCTAATGAACCTAGTAAATATTTCATAGTTTTATATCCCCAATATTATAATAATAAATATAAATATCATATTTATAGAACCCAATGGATCTGTTAATATTAATTCAAATTTAATTGAAAACCTACCATTATATTCAATGTCACTTTATGCCCAAGATGGTTCAATTTATGATAGTCAGCAATTAGAAAAGGTATACCTATTACTTTATTTAAATAATAATAATTTTAGATGATGTTTAAAATGTGTTTAATTATAGTATGGTGATGTTGATATTGGAGAATCTGCTGGTTTGAATAAGATTCAAGATGATCATCCAATAACTACTCGGCGCCATACAGTTGGTCCAGGAAATGGCTTAATGACTAAGGTAACAATTTACTTAGATTTTTTTTATTTGATATTTATTTTTAGTCTGTATAGTTATATATTATTTTTAGGTAATGGAATCACATTATATAACACACCTTCAAACTGGTTGTGATGTAAATGTTTTACCAAATACAAATTTGCCTTTAAATATTCCATTAGTCGAATTTCAATCTCCCAAGAATTTTACAATAAAAGATCAACATTTATTGAAACCACCACAAGTCATGGGTGCAAGTAATATTAAGTTTCAAATAAATTTGTATAACAAATATATTATTAACATTATTTTTTTAGATAACAACTTTGGTAGACGTGCATCAGATGGTGGAGCTAATTTACAAATGTCACAAAAAATAAATTGTACATTAAGTGAACCAAGTAGCAAAGAAGATTTGAAAAAAGTAATAATTTTCAAATCATATATTTATTGAATTTCAATTACATTCACATTATAAAACTAGCATTTCTTTAAGAAAAATTTTTATCATTTTATTCATTTAATATCTATTAAATTTTGTTTGTAGCAAGAGAAAATAGATCCAAATGACTTAAGAATTGCAATAATTGATCAATCTAGTAAAGGAAATTTATTATCCGAAGAAAACCCACCATCAGTAGTATCTTGGTAGTTAATATATAAATATATGATCAATAATTATTTCTGTTATAATTTAATTATTATAGTATTTTAATTAATAATTTGTATAATATCAATATTTATAGTCGATATCCAAAAGTAATTTGCAGTCCTTCATCAAGACACGGAATGGGAGTTAAAGAAGACATTCAAACTCAGCAAACTAATTTACAAAATACTAGAACCAGGCGCAGTGGTGTATCAACTGTAACGGAAAGGCCTCCAGGTACATTGTTTTGTATAATGATACTCTAAAATACTCATATTATTCTTAAATAGCTCGAGATTTAGTTTTTTTAATTTTTATTCTTATTATGTATAACTCAAACCACACATTATAACTTGTTTTGTAAGTACTTAATATTAAATTATTTTATTTGTAACCCTAAAACAAACTCAAATTAATTTGCATTAAATAACATAATTTCTCTTCCAATTTGTTGTATAACAAATCATTTATATAAAAATAATAATAATATTTAAATATTTGGAGCACATTTGTTCAGCATATTTATTTTAAATGTGATTGTATTTTCTAAATATTATATTATATTGCATAATATTTAAATAAACATAATACAATAGTTTATAATCAACATTCTGTGTAAATAAAACATTTGTAGAGGGTAGGTAAGACTAAAGAATATAATTTGAACTCTTGAGTTTTTAGTATTATTCCTCTGTTCCTATTTTATACATCCGAGCTATTAATAAATATTTAACTTCTTAATATTATTGAAAAAAAGCTGTCATATTTCATATCATGGGGGCAGGCAACATTGTAGATGAGAATTTAGGAAATTAGGTTATATAGATGATTAATTTAAATCTTTACCAACAATAAATCCCACCCTCTCTTAATATTTTTTTTACTAATACCTATATTTCATACATTTTCCCGGTTTTTACAATATGTTGTAAACATTTCTGAGATAATCAAAATGTATAACCCCAGTCAGATTTTCTTTCAAAGAAAGTTTTACACTTGTAAATAGGGCCAATATTTCTGATGAAAATGTTGTTTGCAGATAAAAACAAAAATTTTAAAATAAATATCATTGTAAAACTATAAGCTTCTTTGCTTCACTCAGAATCTAAAAAGTAAGAAACCCATTTTTGCTCAATTAAAATATATATATAACAATATATTATATCAATAAAAATAAATTATTCAATCTAAGTGAATCTTATCCACATTTGTTATTTAACAATGTTATAAATCATGTTTTGAGTTTTTTATAAAAAAGGAAAATATTTTTTGCTTCTGAAATTAAACTTCTCTTGTAATCGTAATTATTTGTAAATAGTAAATTTTTTTTTAATGATATCAAAGTATAATAAATTATATGGATTTTGGTAAGAAGTGAGCTATATATCTTTTTGCTATTAGTAGTTATTTGGTTTTGATAATAGTTATTTGCTAATTATTAATTAGTTACTCGTTATTATAATAGTTATGATATTGTTATTCAACATAAAAAATATAAGATTTATGATAATAAATTATACTATTTATTACTTAAACAAAAAAAAAAAAAATGACTACAATGTATATACATGGTCTTCCAAATTTCATGTTGCAGTTAAATTTTTGGTGAAATACTTATTTTCCACAAAAAATGACTTAAAATCCTTTTTGAACCAAATATTCTAAAATGTAACATTGTCCTTATTTTTTTCACCCCTATTTATATGAAATCACTACCCACTAATGATGTTTAAAGATTGTATTAAAAATTCCATAAATGAATGAGTTGTCTGTGAAGGGACAAATTGTAAGTAAATGGAAAAATTAGGTTTTGGGTAGCAGCCTCACAAGCATAACCAAATTGATGATCCAGATTAATTATAAGTAAGTCCATTGTTTGGATTTGTTACTAAGTAGGTTTTAAATTCAGTTCATGCACGTAAGAATTAAAATCTAAATATTTTTAGTGCAACTTTTTGTAATTTTTGGCATTTTTTTCGATTTGATTGCAATTTTGTTGATTTTCTTCATTTATAATACAATTTTTAATACTTTTAAATGTTATTTACAGGATTTAATTTTTTATATGTTGAAGTAAAATAATGATGGGGCTGTGTCAGATATTATGTCAGAATAATAATATAATGTTTTATGCATATTGTGATAGTCAGGTTATTTCGAACTTAATGAATTGTTAAAGGACCCATACACCTGCAAACATATTGTGCAAACTATACTTGCACCATTAGTACAATTAATTTTGAATGTGTTCGAATTTCTGCAACTAATTGCACAGCACATCAAACAACACCATACATTATTTAACTGTTTATATAATGCCTTTGTTGTGCAATATGTTTGCAGGTGTATGGGAGTGTTGAAAATACCATTTGATAAAATGGTGCATATTATTTAATAAGAAAATAATTAAGTAAAAGAAAAATTATTTCAATTTTAGATATTTTTTACACAAATGAAATAATCAATTTTATTATTTTTAAGTGCAATAACTTCCAAACCCTAGTAATAAGTGTAAATAAGTATTTATTTTATTTTATATTTTTATTTATACATAAAAAGATAATTTACCCCACTAAAAAAGTTTTTTTTAAGTTTTGTATTACTTTTTTTTTAATTAAGTCAATAGAAATTAATAAGAACAAAGTGAATTGAAATACTTTAGGAGTAGTCATATCTATTGTTTCAATCCAACTAGTGAAACTAGTTTAATTTTGATTTTGGAGTAAAAGTACCAATTATGAAATTTTTATAGAACAATATTTTGGAGGGAATGTCTTAGGGTTTTTATATTCAAAATATACTGCTCAATATAATAGGTACAAAACCTTATTTTTGTTTTTAAAATATCTGTAACTTTTTTAATAGTTCATAATTCAAGAAAACACCTCTTAAAGATTGTCTAAAATGTGTATTATACAATTGTCAAGGAATATCCATGACTGCTGATAAGATAAAAATATAATATAAGTAAAAGAAATAAATAAATAAATACAAAACTTTTGTATTATTTACAATAGCTCACACTTTCATTGTTTAAAAAAATCTATGCTAATAAGATATTGATTATTTTAATAGCAATCCTTCTCTACTTTTATAAAATAAATTTTCATTTACTAATCTTTTTTCCCTTTTTTCTATCTTACATTCTTACTTCGAAAACAGTTGTTATTCAGATCATCTCTATGAGTATATCAGTTTCTCTTTATATACATGTATGTTCATGTGATGGCACAGTGTGAGATGTTCAAATAGTGCTCCACTACTCTCCCTCTATCCAAACTTAAAAATAGAATATCTCTTAATGGGATGATGTAAATTAAAAAGAAAGGTAAGATAATGGGGGACAGGTGCAGGCTACTGGTGTAGGTGGGAAGTTGGGAAGGTAGGATATAGACAGGTATTTAATGTATACTTGTAAACAATGATAAACCATTGTTTACGAAAAACCTCAATTCTGAGCAGAGTCCAGTTGATAGTGATGCTATGTCAACAATATATATGTCATATTACATTAAAATAATTAAAAAGACATTATATGTTATCTTTAATATTTGTTTACTGTTGTAATAATTTTCTCAGTTTTCCTAGGATTTTCCCAGTTTTTCAAATTTGATGAATAATTCCTGAGAAAATCAAAAAATATTCTCTCTAAAGTACCTCTCTAGTGAAATATTAAAAGTTAAAGCAAAATTGCTGGTAGAAAAGTTGAACACAGTAAAAAAGAAGACCGTAATATATTTTAACTAATATTTATATTTCTTATATTTTCCATTTTTTTTTCTCAGTTTTTTCGCATTTGATGAGAAAATTGAAAAATTATGTCTTTAAAGTACCTTTCTACACTGATTTCCTTTCAGAAAAGGTGCTACGTTTAAAAATCTGAGCAAATCTTCTGGTAGAAAAGTTGCACACAGATCACTTTTGTAAAGCTATAATTTTCTTTCTACTCAGTATCTAAAATGTCAATCAAAAAATTTATTTTAACTAAAACCTGTCTATATTGTCATCTATTTATGGAATTTTCAATAAAAGTTGAAAATCAAAAATGAGATGTGGTTTTATACTAAAAAATAAGGTTGAAAAAAATGAGGGCAGTGTCATTAATAAATACAGACATTTCAATACCCTAGATCATATACAATGGATGGCTCTCAGTAGCCTATAGATTACATAATATAATATCTTTGATATACATGTTATGGACAAGTGACCAGATGAGTAGCCTTTAGTATGAATGTGTGCCACTGGTGACTAATACATATTTATCTCAAATTATCAACATATTATAAGTACTTTATACAAATTTCAATTTCAGTTAATTACCTTTCAACAAATTTAATAATTTTCAATACATTTGGTGAACTTCTTACCAACCCTCTCCTATTTTTAATGTCAACTGGAGTGGAGTAAGAATGTTTGTGATAATAATTATGATCAGTGGTGGTTTAATATTTTGTTAAAGTATATAATTCCAAAAATAATTTTTATAAGCTAAATTTGAACATTTATCTGTAACATGACATTTGGAAAACATATACTTATATATTATATTTATAATAAATAATATAATTGTTATTATTTTATTTATATTTAATTACCTGTAGTAAATCATTTTTCATGTGAGTAACTTTATTTTTTATATTCTGAGTGTAGTGTTGGTGGTAATTTTCGGTTAGTATTAATAATTATACTGTTTTACTGAAAATCAGTTATTTAATTATTTCGAATACTCAGTTGTTTACTTTATGACAGATTTTATTTATTTAAAACATCTATTTTAATTTTGGGAAATAATTTTAAATAGGAAGTTATTGATACCAGTATTTTAATCCCAGTATGGAACTACATTTGGTTAGGTACTTGTTATAGATTTATCATTTGAATGTATACATACGGCTTACAATTATCTAGTTTGATTGTACATTCTGTTTGTTCAGTTATTCAGAGGTACCTACTATTCATTCTTTTGTAGTGGTATTTGTTATAATAATAACATTTACATCACATTTTTTTTATTAAAATTTTCAAAATAATTAAACTAGTGTACCACGTGAAAGGGATTTTAGCTATACTGGAAACATAGTAACTGATCATCGATTCAGTTTACTGTTGACACATGCTGAACAATTAATTTTTTTATCAATGAATCAAAAATGTATAAACTAATTAATTAATAACATAATCATATTCCTTTACTGCTTGATAATAATAATTTAATAATATTAATATTGTAATATTATAATTAATTAGTAAATGACAATGGTATTTAATTATGTTTTCTTCGTTTATTAATTTTATTACATTTGTTTATTATATTAAAATACCAAAGTACTGGTATACAGTTCCATACCGGTATTAACCTTAATTTCAAAATACCGATATCAATAACTCAATACCGCCAGCCCTATCAGAGTGTGTGATTTAAATGCATTTTTTTTCTCTTTAGTGTTTTTATTAGATAAACTATTGAACACAGTATTCTAGTTTTTGATTTGAATGTGTAGTTATATTTTTTTTTTTTTTTTTTTTTTTTTTATATATATAATATTAACACATTCTATTTTTCTTAATGAATGGTTTGTTTGCATGGCTTATTATTTTGTTTTAAAGTCATTAGTCCTGAATTGATACGTGAAGTAGAAGCACGTATGAACCGAGAGTATGTACCACCACAATTACCATCACTAGTCAATGTTAGACATAGTCATCGTATATCTCAGGTTTCAGTTTTGCCAACAGTTCAAGAACTACATCGACATTCAGGTATCTGAAATTTGTCTTAATGATTTTCTTGAGTCTTTGGTTACAGTTTTCTACTTAGAATTTTTTTAATTTTAACTTTCTACAAAACTGGTGAATTATATTTTGATTAGGTCGAGAAAGTTTAAAAGATGGAAGTGGTTATTTACCATCAGAAAGATATAGTCCAGTTCGCAGAACTAGTGAACCAGTTGTTTCATCCAGTGAACATCTAGAGCAGCCTAATATATGGAATATACAGCAAGAAAATATTCAACTTCAAGTAAGATTTTTTTTTTTTTTTGTACAAGTGAAATATATTTTAACATTGTGTTATTTATGAGCAGCAAAAATGTAGTGAAAACACATTGGACACTTGCCAATGGGGTGCTGCCGAATTACAAATGGGTCATACATATCATATGCAAAGTCTTCAAACTTTATCAGATAGACCTTCCTTCTTAAATCCAACAACTAATCATCAGGGTATAAATTAAATATAATCATAAACATAACTTGTTTAGATTTGTTAAACTTACTATTATTATTTTCCAGGTAATTCAAATATTCTTAGTCAACATTTACAAAATTTAAATTTACACCAAGCACCTCTTGTTAATGTTCCACAAACACAAGGTAAGTACATAGATATATTAATACAAACCTAATGGTCTTAGTATAATGAAATATTTAAAAAGTTAGTATATATATATATATATATACATTTACATACAACATTTGATTCAAAATTTATGTTACAGTAATTTTATCATATAAGTATTAAAATAGATAAAAGTGAATAATACTAGTTGTTTTTATTATTTTTTTTTTTTTTTTACAGTCAATTTTTACAATTTTTTGGGAAGGTTAACATTTGAAATTCAAATGGACCCTATACTTTTTTTGCCAACATAATGAGAAGATATTTTTAAACTATTTATTATTATTATTTTATTTCAAAATTATGCTTGAGAGTAATTTAAAGTTTTTAGAAGTTGTATTTTGATTTCACACTGATAAATAGCTAATAATGTCACTCATCACAAATCTTGTTGTGCTGCTTCTAGCAAACTACTTTTAGTTGCATTAGTTATTAACTTTTAATTGCTCTCAATCATAGTTTTGAATAAATTAATGCTACTCAATCAGTAAAATTTATTTAAAAAATATCTTCACATTATGATTTCAAAAAAAGTATGAATTCCCATTTTAATTTTAAATATTGATCCCTCCAAACCTTGCTTAAAAGACTAAAATAAAAAACCTTTTACTATACATTTTTCACTATTTTGAAAATGTGTAAGATAAAATAATACCTATAACATAAATTTTGAACCACTCAGTATATTATATATGTTTAATAATTTTTGGTATTTGTCATATGTGCCCTACCTATTTGTAGATAAACTTTTAAAACTAAAATAAAATATCTACAAAATATCTACAAGGGTTTTAACTAAAAAGTCATATTGTATTATCTTGTCTATTTTAATATTCTATTTTGTTAAACTTGTAGGTTCAATTACTCAAGGAACTCCTAATATAATTTCTAATCATCAAATTCCAGCTCCTTTGGATTTAAGGACAAATAATAAAATAAATCCTCAACCAAGTATTGTGATAGAAGATAAAACATCAGGTAATAATATCTTTTAAAAACACAAAAGTGAAATTTTATTTAAATATAATTTACTAAATGTATTTCTTGTATGATCCTGTCCAATTTGTTGTTTTTAATAAGTCAAATTATTTTAGGAATTTGTGAAAAAAAAATACTTTCAAGTCCAGAAATATCATTTACGGTAACAAATGAGGAAGGTGGTATGATGGAAGTAGACACTTTACAAACAAATCATATTGTTTCAACAGACACAATAACTTTTCTAAAGAAACCATATTATAATACTGAATCCCTGTCAGCTATGCATGAACATTTTGATGAAATCGATCATATAAGAACAGACAAAAGTACTAAAATAACAGATTTAGAGTCTTCAACATATTTAACAAAAGCACCACTTTTTTCTGATTATATATTAAAAAGAACTGCTAGTGATGCATTTGTTGTGGATTTATCAGATTTCTATTCCAATTTTACATCTGGTAATATACTTGACATTGTCAAGTGTTTGATATCATCCAATATTTGTGCATGGCCTTCAGATGATAGGCAGAACGTCTTGCAATTTCCTACAGGTTTGCAGATTGAACTAGAAGTGTGTTCAAATGACACTGGTACCAATTCATATTTGAAAATTCATCGACTATCTGGGGATTCAACTGAGTATAATAATATTTGTCATCGACTGGTCGAAGGCTATTTATCTTGTAACGAATAAATATTATTAATCACTATGTTACTTTTAAAATTTCCATGGCTGTGCTACTTTGTGAATGCAATTAATTAATATTAGTCACTAGTTTTAATAAGCATCTTTAGACTTTATACACAAAGGCCCATGCAGTTGTGAATTATAATCATCTTTATTTTATATGGACTGATTTCAATGATTTATTTTACCAAACTCATTTAAATTATTATATGGTCACATGTGTGTTTGTAAAATGGTGGCATAGAATAATGTATTTTCTACACTATTTTTGATGACCAAATTAACAAACACACTGTATATTTTAACTAAAAGTTAACAATGTAAATTAATTATGTTTCATATATTTTATTTTAAATTTATTGTTATAGTAATTTTATAATATTGTTAACTCTTATTTGATAATTATTATTAGATTCTTAAATTTAATTTATGTTATGGTATGTAGACATATTCCACAAAAAAAAAAATATATTTCAATTGAATATTATAACTTTAACAAGTTTGTTGTTAGAATTTATAAATCAAGTAATCTTGATCAAAATCGTATTTTACTCTCAATAAATGTATCAAATTTCATAATTCAATTGCTTCAGAAGTTTTAAAAACTATAATTTCTGAACCACACAAGTATTTTGAATAATTCATCATTAGTAATTTCTTGATGTTTGTTATTATTTTTTTACTTTTTTAACTTTTGTTTATTACTAAGAAAAAAAATGCATTGTGATCTTTTTATTGTTTCTTTTTTCATTTTGCATAGTCCCTAATGTACTATTTATCAAAAAGAATTATGATTGCTGCTGTATCACTTATTTTAATTTAGTATAATAAACATTACTTTATAGCCTATATATGCTCAATATCTATGTTTTGTCCATGTTATTTGTTATTCTTATTCTTATTATTCTTATTACCAATTATTATTTATTATTACTACAATGTTATGAAATGAACACTAAACGTTTAAGTTTAATATTATATTGTAGATATGTTATTTGTTATTATTTATACATTCCATTTATATTATACTGAATTTAAGTATAGAATATTGTGATAGACCAATCAAATAGTGTATTTTTTTTTGATTTGTTTAATTTTAAAGCATTTGTAAATGCACTCTTGTATTTATAACATGTATACATTTTAAGAATGCCAATATCTATTGAAAATAAAACTTATTTAATATGTTATGTTTATAAGTATGTATCTATAATAAATTATATTAAAATATGGAAGACAATATACAATAATACATTTTATCGACCAATAAACAGTTGACTGTTAATAATAATTGAATTTGAATTATATTTGTTTACAAGTGTGTTTATATTATTCTTATGCAAATACATTATAATATTCAAGATTTTCTAGTACAAAATAATTAAACTTTTGATCATTATCTGAACACTATAATTCAATAGAGCATACTAGTTAATAGTGTGCACTACTTTATTATATACTATGTATATAATATAATTTTAATAAAATAAATGAATAAACAAAAAATAACATACATAATATTTTGGTGAACCTCTTTGGTGAATTGTCTGATCCTTTTTTTTTTTTGTTATTTTGGGGTTAGAAATTTAATTACTCTGGACTAAATGGGGTACAATATTTTCCCGGTGCATGCTCGATTTGCGAGAGTTAACCAAGAGACTGCTGGCGGCTGTTCAACTGACTCTGGGAGATAACATCTAACAGTGGCCCACCATGAATCAGCCACCACTGTTGCATTTAACACAACTGTGCTCGAATTTGCATTGCCTACAATGTTCATTTTTATTATACCTGTGAGGAAAACAATGCAGTAAGTAATATCTTTTGAGAAATCTACATTTAGACAAATCTATAGAATCAGTGTGAGGTTTTATTAGAGTACTTATAATATAACTAATAAAAGCATTTAATTAATAATTAATACATACATTGAATTAAAAAAGGCTTCGCCAGGAGTGTTATCGATAACTTATAGTATTATATTTCATTTTTGATTATTGAGCACTTGCACAATTTTAGATTTTCAGTATCTATGAGTAATATATTAGTTTTACTAAGATGGATAATTTTTTTTTTCTCTCTGAACAACTTATCTACCAGAAATTTTGCAATGAACATCAATTTCTAGGATATTGCTGATGTTAACCAAATTTTGCTTATTTGGAACATTAAGAGAAGTCAATTTTAAAATTGTGTTTATAATTATCAAAAAAAGAAAACATGTACCTTATATGATTTTTGTTATTTTCGATCTTGTTTTTTTTTTGTTATTCAGTTAAATACAATTGTAGAAATCTGAATTTTTCACAGAATACTTCTATTAGCTATTTTCAGTACATATTGATTACCTCCACTACCTGATTAAGGCCCTAAATCGGGGTTTTTTCTGATATAAGTTAGAGTAGTTCTTTTGGCTCCCTATTATATAACAGGGGTCTTATATGATTATGTTTGAACTTACAGTAGTATGGGATCTATTTTCACAATACTCCACTGCTGCCATCATTCATTACAAAATTACAGCTAATAATTATTTTGAATTCTGTACTCTCCTAAGGGAGGCAGCAATAAGGGAGTTCCTTAACCCGCCTGCCCATATCACTGTATATTTAATATTTTAATGTTTTAAAATACTTTAAAATATATACTGGCCTATATAATTATTGCATGAACTAAACTAAGATAGTGATATGAGAAGTGAGTCATCACATAAATAATTGTACAATGAAACTAAAATCCTTTGTACATAATATGTACATGTAATATTAATCTTTGCTCATAAAAATACCTTCATACCTGGTAAAAAATATGCAAAAGGAATATTTTAAATGAATACCAAATAACCTTCTCAGAGATATATTATAGCCTATGTACAATTACAATCTCAGTTCCTGTGTTCTCAGTTAGGTTTGAAGGAACCTTTTCTTGTTTAAAACAAGTCAAAAATGATTTAAGAGTTAAATTATTAGATTATTATTTTTCACATTTAAGCATTTCAGAAATTAAATAATTTGATACTAAACAACTTAATATTAAAGATGTTATTGATAGATGTACATCAATATACATCAAAACAGACAAATTGGTTTAATTTAATATAATAATTGATAACTTTTTAATATTATTTTTAGAATCATGAATCTATAGGTATATATGAAATATTTATTGTTTAACACCCAAAAAATGTACTCATATAAGCTATGTACTTTTATATCCTCAGCATTAACCTTTGTTTTAACAAATCTATAAAAAAAACTTTCCTACCAGAAATCTTGCTCCAATGAAAGTATAACAAGAAATAATGAAATTTAGTAGGTTAGTGAGGACTTCTGTATAGATATTCCAACCAATTTTAATAATAATTGGGGATAACCAGAAAAAAACCAGTGTATGCACTATGTGTGCATATATTTTGAAATAAAACTTCTTATGCTTAAACAGCTAGATCAAATTGTATTGTGTTGATAAAAATTGAAATTAAATGCCTATAGAATAACATACAATACTGTTTGGATATGAATATTATAAACTTCTTGCAGTCATTCAACAGATAGAATATTAGGTTTGTATTGGAATAAAAAAAAATCCAATTGAAATTGATTTAATTTATTATCTTTATTATTAATTTTTTTATTCTATTGTCACAAAAGATATAATGGGCTTTTGACTATTGAAATAGCAGTGACATTTTTATTTACATTGTATGCATATATGTGTGTGTGTGTGTTAGTGGTGAGAAAAAGTAATTCAAAAATCTGAATTCTTGTATTTAATCCTGATACATTTAATTTGCTCAGAATACGTTATTATCTGCATTTATATAAGTAATGTATATATTTTCGTAAACAGGGGAATGACCTTGATAACATATTAAAATTCAAAATTTTAAATGACCGGAATATGTCGATGATTGCATTCATAGATATAAAAAAGGTAAATACTGAGAGAGGGGTTCGACGACTGGATATTGGAAAACTCGCTGTGTCACTAGTGTGTGTGACTGTGTGAGTGTGTTAATAGCTGATGTGATCACAGGGCGTCCCTGTTAACAGACGATCGAGGCTGACCGATCTTGAAATTTTACTCCCAGCATGCGTAAAAAAGTTTCACTTCAAAAACTTAGGAAATACAGGGAAAGTTTAGGTTATTAATGATTTCGTTATTTTCAATTTTGGTTTTTTATTGTAGATCGGTTAAAAATTATCTTAGAGCTAACATTTTCAAAAAATACTTAGTTTTTTCTGGAGTGAATTTTCAATTTTTTGCGATTTTTAAAAGCTATTTAAAGGCATTTTACATTTTCTAGTGTTTTTTAGTTTTTATATGGTAGATACTATGTAGATAAAATTATTGACCAAACAGAAATGCTTAAAAATTTAATACGAGGTTCATTATAAGTTGCATTTAGTTGTATTAAGTTGAGCTAATACAGTAAGTTCTTTTTACAATTAATAGAAGATCAAATAATAATCATACAACTTTTTATTTCGTTAGTAATGATTTGTTGTTACTTATAGATATAAATTAAATAACTTTATGTATCTATCCCCCTGTCTTCCGGACCTTTTTTTTTTATAACTCATGTATCTAATATTATCTATAGTTATAAAATTAGTATTTCCTTAGGCCTTACCAAAAATTAAATGACCTCTATATGACCCTCCTTAAGAAAAATTGTTGACAAATCCACTGCAGGGCAGGCCCACATATATATGTAACTAACAAAACTATACAATGATTAGTAAAAGTAATCATATGTCTACCATACCTAACCTAACATGCAGTTGCCTACAGGATAAAATCCCACCCGGGCAAACCGTTTTATTTTAAAAATGTATTATATTGTTATGGTAAAATGGTATGCCATTATGCGTGAAAAAAGTATATATAACTGAAAATCAAAAGGGGGGGGAGCAATATCCTCTTTTTTCCTTGTGTACTTGCCCTGAGTTTTCCTGGCCCGGGTTATGGACCCGATAGCCTGAATACTCGTCCTGCCCTTCCTTTTCGTGACTTCTTCAGAGCACGAAAGCGTAGATGCCACCGGCCTGAACGGTGATAGAGAATACTATAGATTAGGTCTTCTGCTGTTGAGAAAGACTGAATGCCATGGATTAAATTAAATAAGAACTGGTCATGTCTGTCACGATCCTTAATCCGATGAGGGAGGTCAGATATTCCACATAAGAGGCCCTGGACAACGCTGGGGGGTGATAGTCCTGCCACCAAAGAACGCTTTGGCTGCCTACGAGTTAGTGTGAGCAAACAAAAAGTGTGCTCAGCCATGCCCTATGAGTGCTGGCAGAGTACTGCCCCATGCAAAACGAGTAGAACCTGAAGAATCCGTGACATTATAGAACCTGATTGACGTGGAAGATGAAGTCCTTAGGGCATCGCATCACCTCATCTTCAGGTCCAACAGAATCATGTGTTCAGACGGCAGCCATTGCTTGCACATTTCCTTCTAGCCAAAATAAGTATGATGTCACGCTTCACTCTCTGGATCTCCATGGCTGTCTTAGTCCTTTCCGGGTCGCTCATCTTCGAATCCTCTTCCTTTTAAGGCAATTATATCTTCAGGAGTTTCAACGAGAAATAGAGCCGCATCGGCAGAGACAATGATTTTAGATAGTTAGACTTACGACAAGTAGCATACTTGATCGCTCTGTTAACCCACATAGGAGCCACGTAACAACAACCTACTGTTGACCATAGACATGGCAAAGCCCCTTTGGACTAAAAGGACATTCTGAGGTTGGGCATGAGGCGTCTAATGGTGAAAGCGGCTAGTCGATATCGTGCGGAAATGGTCGTTAAAAGTAAGGTGTAGAGGTCTACTCGATGTGGTTTTGCTAAACCTCAATGTTTAGCATAGTGAGTCGTATTTTAAACACGCACACATCCATAGCCAGGGCCATATTTACGCAAGGACATTATGGGTATTTGTCCAGGGCCCATGCGGATCAGGGGCCCACCTACTGGATTTAATTATTCTTTTAATTTGAATTAACCCTTAAAATTGAAGAATACCAAAAAAAGTTTACACAATCGAAAATACTTGTAAAAATATAAATTATTTTTTTCAGTTTCATACAAAATGTATGGGTATGAGATCAGAAATATTCGTATTAAATGGACTATTATTCGTAGACACAACGATAATGCTTTGTTTACACGTGACGAGTACTCGGTCGTGTCACTCGTTATGTTGCTCGGTCTAGTACCAGAATTGACCGAGTCATCGTACTACTCATTGTATTTGATTGGCCGAGTGACTACCCCACTACCAAGATTTTACTATACTCGGCGTGTCTAAACCGCTAGCCGAGTGCAACGTAGTAGTAAACACTTGTTATCAACACATTGTTGTTAATACTAATCACCTATCATTACATATCTGACTAAATTTGTTAAATTATTTTACTGTTTATTACTTATTTATTAACGCATTTAGCAAAATGTCTACAAAGTGGGATTGTAAAACCACAACCAAATTTATTGAAGATACAAATCGTATGATTGTTTGTGAAATTTCAAATCTTCATCTTACAAAAATAAACATAAGCGTGAATCGGCTTATAGAAGTATTGTTACAGAAATGGCAATAGAAGGATTTGGTGTTCCAGAAGTAAAAACAAAAATAAAAAATATTCGTTCCACATATGCTCAGGAAATTAAAAAAAATAAAGGAATCTAAGAAATCCGGGAGTGAAGTTGATAGTAAGATCCATTTGCTGGTCCAAATCCGCTTCCTCTTTTCTGTATTCAACTCATCTTCCAATAATTCTATCATCGGAGAGATTTGATTTACGTAATCCTTGAAAAATCGTTTTATTTTACGACGACGATTCATACTTAAATAAATATTTTTGATGAAAAAAATACAACTACAGGTTAAGATGTCACAACTATATATTCACAACTACTGAACTACTCGTTACACGACACTCGGGTAGCTGTTTAGACACGCCGAGTACCATTCATCTTGGTAGTGGGGGTAGTCGGCCCATGAATAGAAACGGTTTCTATTCACTTGCCCGCTTATTTTACTCGTCCGAGTACTAGTTCCTTTAGTTCATACGGAACAGTGCTCGTCCGAGTTGACTCTCTCGACCGAGTACTCATCACATGTAAACAAGGCATAAGGTATATAAAATTGACCGAGCGTAATTTTAATAGATGTTATGTAGTGCATACCGCATACGCTATACGGTGTATTCAACTAAATGGTAAAAATAACTTTTTTTGGAATTATACTTTATATTATACGTTATACTGAGCTGTAATAACAACAAACGTGTTACGTGTGTTACATTGATACAGAAGTCAGTAAATATTGCTGTAATCTTACAGTATACGTAAAACAGTGTGGCAGTGCACATTGTACGAATACGAATAAAACGATTTTATATTTTTGTAATTTATTTTATTATTATTAGTACGTTGTAGTACATTTTTAAAAATGTTACCTAAAAAATTACCACAGTGGCTCAGCTAAGCGAAAATTAAAAGAAAAATAGGAAGAATTTAAAAAATTACATGGTAATTTAAATAAATTTGTTTTCACAATAACTGAACCATCTTAAACAGAAACACCATTATCTGTTAAAAATTCAGAAAGTAAGTATCTTAAAATATTTTATAACCAACTTTGATATTATACGTGTATTATTAATCATATATGCCATACCTATAGTTTTTATAAAATTAAAGATTTGGTTTTGATATTTTTACAGTAAATTCGCAAAATACAAGTTTAGAAAATCTTACCAGCCATGTTGAATTAATCGATACAACAAAAAAATGAAGAATCCACAAATTGTAGGATAAGTTTGCATGAAAATAAACTTGTATCTCAGATTAATAATCAAACCGATACGCAATTAAATACTACTAATAATGAACAACAAAATAATTGGAATCTAATTCATTGAAAATTACATCACTGCAAGCATTAATTTCGATGAAGTTATTGATTCATTTGCAGAAAAAAATGCTAGACAATTTTTTTTTAAAAATTCTGAAGATTTTGTAATATCTACATTCGAATACCTACTGTTTAATTTACTTTTAAAAAAAATTTGTTTTAATTATGAAGATTTTGTAAAAAGAGTGCCTACATTCTAATATTGTTTTATTAAATATTAAGTATTGACTGGTTATTATATTTACTAATTATAATTTAATTTACAATTCATAAAAATAGGCAAACTTTATCTTTTTGTCCCGGGTCTAAAAAATTCTAAATCAGACTCTGTACCATAGCCCAAAATATTACTATCCGAGTGCAATCAAATATCACATTTTATTTGAAAATAAACCCATATTTTGTTAGCAAAACCATGTCAGGTAGATAACCAAAACAACCACCTGTAATTCGAAGTAACCCAATTGTAACACTCGTTGAACCATTGGTAATCCATCGTATATGTACAGGTAGTCGAGATAATCGAAAAGTAACCAATTATCAAAAAAATCTTTTTTGTGCTATTTTTAGTAATTTAAAAGTTTTAATATGGTTTGATGTGGCTACAATTTTTTTAAGCTTCTCAAAAATACTCCAAAATTAATTACAAGGCCCATGATAAGTTGTTCTTATGCCGATTCAAAAGATATTAAAAATCTTTATCGCGATTTTTTTGATAAAGATACAAAGTTCAGATTTTGATAAACATAGGTAATATCCACGGCATTTAGCGTATTATTTCCCGATTAATATAAATAAAATGTTTTTGGTCAATCGAAAATTTGACACAGGTTCGTCAACTACTAAGTACAACTACTTATTGAAAAAAAAAAAAATAAGGAGTTATAGATGTAGAAGTATTATTGATTATAATTTCGGAGCATATTATTATTATGTACACTGACCTGTGGAGCTGCTCGGCTTGACCAGCCATATCAACGTCGTATACACGGGGAGCACTTGTAGCACGTACCTCAGTCTGATCAATATGCCCCTAGCCATGACCATTATTGTTCGCATCTATACAATAAAAATGCATAATGTTCAACGAAAAAGGGACTCCGAAGCGCATCTCTATTACAATACTGTTGCGTTGCGATTCCAACAAATATAAGATAGGTAAGAACAAGTTTGTAGGAGGTAACTATTAAGTACCCATTTACAACATACAACGATTATAATGAGTATAGATAGGCGTAGGAATTTTACATTATACGTACAACTACAAAAACGATGTAGTAGATCAGAGTGGTTGGCAGCAGGAATAACAATATCGCGAATGATATAGTGCCCACGTACAGCTGCTGTGTGGTGTAAGGTGTAGTTCTTCCCGGCTGTGGATTACAACTCCGGCCCACGAAGAGTTTCGCCAATATCATTAGACTCTTCCGTTGCAAGTTGTATAGCCTTTTAACCATTAAATATAACACATGTAAAATAGTAATACTAGTACAAACTACTATATCACATTATTCTTAAATTCTGAGTGGAATGTAGATGAGTGTACTGGTTTTATTATGATGTATGTTTATTTTTTGAATTATAAATTATTATTTATTTAATTTCTAGTGTCTGAAAGCAACGTTTCTGCCAGAAATTTTGTCCCAATTAAAAACTGACAAACATTTTTTTGTTGCACTTTGGATCTAGTTGGTGCATAGTAGGTATATACATTTTTTGATTTTCTAAGGGAAGGGGTTTTGATAATAATTGGGAAAAACAAGGAAAAAACTGGAAAATTTACAAAATCTATTATTTTCAATTTTACTTTTTTGTTAATTCAGTTAAAAATGTATAGACATGAAGTTTTAGAAAACTAATATTTGTTTTTCTAGCCGAAGTAAAATTTTCAAAAACATTTGAGCCATCTTTGGGTTATTAATAGAAATTGTAATTTTGCACGGTTTTTTTTAAATAATTTTTATTCTGGAGGTCAGTGATTCTCAACCTTATTTGTATGCTGACACCCAAAAATAGCTCTAAAAAAATTACGACACACTTTCAACAATTAATAAAATAAAATAACACACACAATGCTCAAAACACGTTGATTAAGACAGAGAACATGCTTATTTACGTACCTACGCATAATGCCAATGTGTTTATTAGGTTATTTTTTAAACTGATATTGATTTATTTATTTATTGATTTACTGTTTGATGTACAATATTTCAATGCACATAAGTGCATACCTTGAAAGTTATACATATATTGTCATTTATACTTTACATATTATTTGCACCATATTTAATACCATTTAGTGAATATAATTCTGGTTTTTAATGATAACTTTATCCATACCCTTTATTCATTTAACAAAATTTTGGTTATTAAATGGTTAGCTATGTCTATAGTTTAAGTGTTGATTTACTACTTAATGATTATATCTATATCTAATATTATTTTAATTGTGCCTACATATTATATTATGAAATATTTAACTCTCAGTCTTCAACACATTACACAACCAATCATTACTGAAGGTAGATAATTTTAACCATAAATCTATGAATTTTGTTATTTTGTATAGGTATAAATTTAAAATAAAATAATTTATGGTTTTAAAGAATCGCCAAACCTATAATTATTGTGTATGCAGCCTATATCATAAATTCATTCTCAATATAATTATTACTGATTAAATTACTTAGGTATAAAAAAAAGTTCTTAATACACTTTTAAATAATAATATTGAACATGAATTATTAATTTTATATTTTATACACTAAATTTATTATTAAATTGTATCAAGGTAAAAAAACATAGATTTTAGTATCATTTGAAAGGAACTTTCTAATATATTTTTAAAAGAAATGCACTAAATTTTGCTCTATAGATCAGTAATGATTACAAGAACACATTATTTGGGTCTTTTATTTTGAATTCAACTCTAATTAAGAACAGTTTAGTTTTTAAAATTTTAAGTCATTACCATTTTAATAAAATTATTAACAGAATTAAATTAAATGTATGCAAAGTTTTTATTATTTGATTTGATTTTTATTTTATTATAGCTGGTAAAAAAATAATAATGTAAAGAATTATAATAAATAATTAAAGACAAATAATACCTACAAATTTTAATATACAAGTAGTGTACATTGTATATATTATATAGGCTATCCTAAGAAGATATATCTCTTGAATATCTCCAGAGATTATAAAGATAGTCAAATTCTGTTTTTTTTTTTTTTATATAACTCACAAGGGATGATATTATTAATTCAATAATAGAGTAAAAATAAAAAATAAATGTTAGGTAATGTAATTCACCAATTTAATTAGTTAAAACTTAATATAATATGTTTCTAATAAATTTAAAAAACAAGAACATTTAAATAGGTATTGAATTAAGTAAGTAAAATGTAAGTAGGTACTAGAAAATTAATAAATTTAACATTGATTAATTTAGCACTGGTACTGAACAAGAATCCAGAACATAACCTCCACAGACAAAAATCTCTTCTTTTTTTCATGAGCATACATGAGCATTCATGAGTATATATGTGGACAAAATCTTAATTAATAAGAGTAAGTATACATATACAATGGTTTAACATTTTTATTTTTTTAGACATTTCTGTTTTTTAACGACTTAAAATTATTTAAAAGAAAGAATGTTTTTGAAATGATAAAGGAATTACATGGATATATTATTGTTTATTGTTATCCTATATACAAAAGTTTTGTATTTGTACTTATTAACTAAAAATATACACATTATATAAATTTGAATTGGCATTTCCAAATATCCATTTAAAGATAAGCATAATAAAATGAAATAGACCTAGATAGTAGACCTAGGTTGGTGGTGCAGGTTGTTGTAGTATAATCCTAGAATTTATCCAATTTAAAAGATAATATTTTATATACACCATAAAAACAATTGTTTTCTAGTCAAACTTTTTAACATTTATGTGCTCTGATCAAAATTAATATAAGATAATTTAAATTAAATTAAATTAAATTTTAGACTCATAATGTAATTTTTACTTTTAGTTATTATTTAAAGGTACAAAAAATAATTAACCTCACCATGCTGCATATACATAAATGCAATATATATGAAAACTGACAACTGCTAACACATCTTCTAAGATTGCTATTTGATAAGATAATCCAAATATGCCAATAAACACATAAACTTGAAATGTCAACTCCAAAAATGGACGACATATAACTATAATAAAAAATTTATATTACATATATTTCTAGATTTTTTATCTAATTTAATCTTAATTAAACTCAATTTATCTCTATAATTTTAAATTATACTAAGGTGAGTATTATATATATATATATATATATATATATATTTATAAATAATACAATCTACAATTGTTTAACTAGAGAAAAACTCTTCCAATCTTTCTACAAAGGATTTTAATTATTCATTTAGAGCAAGTACACATAATAAAATTAATTTCAACAATCGGTAACAATTTTAAATATAAAATAATGTTTTAAAACTAATTTACCTAATTTAAACTACATTTTTTTATTTTTGCTTAAGTTGATATAAACAGATATACTTACTTAAAAATGACCACCAAAGATTGACTAAATAAAGAAAACATGTCCCTAGTAAACTGTTCAAAGGATCATTTAGTTTTAATCCAGCAGGACTTCCCATAAGCCATTGTAATGTACCTTGAAGCACTTTAATTGCATGCTGTAAATCAAAATAATTACTTTTAATTTAATATAATATAATAAATAAGTTCAAATATGTTAAATTTAATTACATGTGAAATACTTGAAATATATGAAAATAGTTCATTTGATGATTTGAATGTGGTATTGAGAAGGTATAAAACTGTTATTCCAAAAATTGCATCACAAATACATGCTATTAAATAATTTACTGCTTTTTCTTTTGACAAAATACGTTTTTTATGTGTGAGATTTTCTAAGAACCACACATAATTTTTGATCACACCTAATATATGCTTAAATAATGTCAGTTGAAAAATGGTTAACTGAATACATTTTATTTCAAAAATATTTATGAGTACATTAAGAATAATTAATAAATATTTAATAAATCTTTGAAACGTTATCGTTTTTGACTTTTGATTGTGATTCTGAATTTGATTAGTATTAGATAACCATTTTGACAGCATCGTGAAACAAATGAACTTTTGGGAATCATTTTCATACTCAATTAAAGTACCATAGTCATATAACCTTGAAGGGTCATAAATTACAAGTACAAAATGTTCAAATTGCTCAGGTAATAAACTAGCGTTTAAATATCCATTATTTTCGGTTATACACAAAATATTTGACAATTCTTGTTTTGAGCACCGACAACTAGTTTTTGTAAAGTGGCCAATCGTCTGAACTTCACATTCTGTGTTTATGTTTTTCATATCATGTGGTAATACGAAATAATACTTGACATTTTGTATGAGCTTAGTGTATCCAAATAATTCAACTGTAATGTTACTTGTTCCCAATAAAGTAGTAGGAAAAAATATTACTTGTTTTTCGAACATTTTAATATATAACGAACAAATTGCATTACGTATAAATTATCTATAACGTTATGAGTAACTTTATATATTTTGTTTCATTAAAAGAGCAAGGAAAGGACAAACATCATGTTTATATGTAAATAAAAAAAATTAACTTAGTTATAAGAATAAAATAAAGTTTAATTAAATTTTAAATATTACTGCCATCGAAAACTGTTATCTTATCTTTATCATATTTTTATCCAACAGCACGGAGCATAGATTAAGAACAATTTGCAATGTGATAAACTGTCGCATGTGGACAATTAGTTCACATAGGTACGGAAATTTACAACTACGATTTTTACAATGATTATAATGTTTTAACTTTATACACGGTATTTTAAACCATAACTTTGTTCGCTTCACGTTTACAGTTCGTTTTAAAAAAAAATGTATAATTATTTTAAAAAAATCTAACATAGCCAATAAAACTTTATTGTACTTATTAACGAAAATCTATAAAAATGAGAATGATAAATCTTTCATTTAAATTCGCAGAATATGATTTTAACCACCTACATTATAATTGGTCCCAAAATAAAAATATGTATATTCTTATACTCATTAAATACCTGAATTGCTTTGGATTTCAGTTTTCTAATGTTTTATTATCTTAAAATCAATCTTATTATTATTTCATATTTGAGAATAATTTGTTTTATCTTCAAGTAATATTTTTCTTATCATTTTTCTTACAATATTAAGATAGTTACTAGTCTGTTGACATGTCAGCAATCGCGATGCTTGCTGATGTGTTCAAGAAAATTGTATATAGGGCATCATGAATTATAATAAATAAATTGTCGTTTATAATTTAATATTGAACTTATTTTAATTTCTGCATTCATGTAGAAATATATAACACACTATGAACAAAGTAAAATAAATCACTTACTTTATTCCTTGCAAAAAAATACATTTAATTAATAGCAATGGAAAAACTAATAGATGATCGAGTTGTTAAGTCCAGAAACAAAAAGCAGACGAAGAAAAATAAGTCTGATAGTGTTGAAAAGCAGGTTTGTTAAACCATATTAAAATAGTTATCTAATACAAATATTTCACTCTGATATTTCAATAATAAAATATACCTATTTAGTTCTACACTATTTACCTATAAATATTTCAAATAAAATAATGTGAAGTATATTAATCTATTAGTCTAATAGTGGTTGGTTAAATTTATGTGTCTAAACAATTTTTTTTTCTAGGAAAACAAAGTTGAATGTATTTCTAAAAACCATGACGTTAATGAACAAAATTTAATCAATAAAGAACAACCTGATATATTTAATAATTTTAAAATTAATATTGAAATAAATGTACTGGCGGTTATACTATTTTTATCGGCTGTTTCATCACGATTTTTCAAATTAAACCAACCTAGAAATGTTGTGTAAGTATTTTTTTTCTTTTGTTTAAATTTTATATACTAATGCATGATTTTAGTTATTACCGACTTTAATATACACTACCTATAAAATATAGACATATACCTATTTCCGAGCTTATTTCATATGTATTAACTAAAGCTCAGATGTTTATGACTGCATATTTTCTGGCAAAATCAGAATTATACCCGAATATGAAATAAATTTGGTTCAGAAAGTCTAGATTTAAAATATGCAAACCTTTTTTGCATATATTTGCATATTTAACATTTTCGATCATATAAATGCATATATTGATTATTTCTAAATTTAGATACAGTAAGTTCTCGTTACAACGAAAATCGATACAACAAAAACCGATACAATGAAAAATACCGTTATAACGAAAGTTGTAGAAGTCCCCTACTGAAAAGCTACTTTAACAATGTTAAATGAATCTCAATGTAACAAAATGATTAATTTTTAAAAATCCCGGTACAACGAACTATTTTTACAGGTTTAAATATATTTTCCCTTCTTAAAATTTAATCTAAAGATATCAAGCACACAATTTAATGAAATTATAAAGTCATTAAATTGCCATTATGTGTAACTGTGTTATTCTACTTCAACCTATTGACCAAGGTATCATCAGAGCTGTAAAATCACGCTACAGAACATTTTTGTTACGTCAAATTTAATGCGATTTAGAGAAAAATATCCAAAGAAAATGCAATGTGAAGGAAGCTATCAAATGTATACGAGGAGCTTGAGATGATATCAGTCAATCAACGATAACTAACTGTTGGAAACATGCAACCACAACCAAAGACGCCAATTCGGTTTCAGAAGTGACCAAATATGATGAATCAAATACGCACAACACCCAACAATCTGAGTTAGAGCAAATTTGGATCATTGCGGAAAAGAAAATGTCGCTTCCTGACAATGTAAATTTAGAAGATTATCTCAGTGCAGATGACAACATTTCAACATGTTATGAACTAACCGAAGTAAATATCATTTAATCCATTAAAGACAGTAAAGATGAGGCCACCGATGAAAGTAGTGAAGATGAAAAAGCTGTGATGGGAGATGATGTGCGCAATGTCACTTTATCAGAAGCCTTATCAAGTTTGGAAGTTATGTGAACATTCATTTCATCACAAAGTGATGTGCCGGACTTCATATTTACATAATAACATTCACCAACTACAAAATTATTTACTTTCTATTAAAACAGCAAACCTTGTTCAAAAAAGAATTGTCGATTATCTGTAATAAAGTTATTTTGCAAATTATTTATATTTGAATAACATAGTGTTTTTAAATTTTTTTTATTCAAATTTTCAAAATTTCATTACAGCGAAATTTCTGTTAAACGGAAAAAAAATCGGTCCCTTGGAGTTCATTGTAACGAAAACTTACTGTATATGCATATTTTAAACAATTTTAAATGTAATATTAAAAATTTGTACGGTAACTATTAACCAAACACTTTATATCATTATGTGTAAGTAAGTGTTAAGGCTATCAATAAAAATTGCTGGCATACCTAGTTATTTATATACCTACTGTAAATACATATGGTGGATAGTTTACAAAAATATAGTGTCAGTTCGTTGAAGATCTTTCAAATTTGAAAATTTAAGTAAAATAATTTTTATACAGTGTAATCCTGAGATTTAAAGTATTTAATCTATGTAACATTTAATTTTTTTTTTATTTTAAACTAATATTAACACCTTTTTTGTGTATATTTGTTAAAAATAGGTATATTTAATACATTATTCTGATGAAAATAAATAAATTATAAAGAATATAATTGTATATTTTAAAGAAATTTTGGTCATTAATATCCAAGCTTCAATAATAATTTATTCTGATGAATATATTTTGATAAATTATATAAAAATCATATGAAATGTAATAATTATAGATTTGACGAACTACATCATGGAAAATATGTTAGTTTGTATATGAAGCGGACATTTTTCTTTGACACACATCCACCTCTTGGAAAACAACTTATAGCAGCCGTTGCATACTTAAGTAATTATGACGGTATGTACTATATATATGATCCTATACAATTTTATTTTGAAACTCTCATTGTATGTTATTTTAAATATTCCACCTTGCATTTAAAGTAATGTTAGATAAACTTTAAATTTAAGCAAATATTATTGTTAAAATAAGGTGTATTTTGATACAAATTCCAATATTTTACAAACAAATAGATGTGTCTGATGAAGCATATCATGGTTTTGTTTTACACTTGTGACTCTAACTTCTGTATATCAGTATCAGGTTCAAATCTGCAGATTGTAGGTTTATATTACACCAAGTAAAGAGTGACATGCAACCAAATATTGATAAAATCCTTATAAAAAGAATATAAAATCTAAATCTAATTTTCAAAAATTATTAACTCTAATATTAAATAATAAATTGTTTTAATAAATACAAATATTTATTATGTATTATTAGCATATTATTATTATAGCAAAATATTATGTTATTATTTAAACAATAAACATACTAAAAATGGTCTAAATCAAATATCTAAGAATACATGGATACATAACAATTAACAACAAATATAATTTATACTATTTATTTAATCTAATATATTTATGTTTATTAAACACAAATATTATAAGTGTATCATGAGTATTTTAAATTGAGACATATATTAGGTAATTAATGAAAATTAATATATAGTTAACAATTTTGAACAATTTCAACAAATTAATAAATCTAGCTATGTATACATACAAAAAAAAAAAAATTAATTTACTTAATACTGTTATTTTAAATTGACTCACAAACTTTAGAAGTAAAATCAATATATATCCAAAGCGATGTAGCGGCTAAGTAAAAAAATATAGTATAGTGGCCACTAACGTATAGTAATAGAAAACAGAGTTGTACCATTGAAAAACTGCTAATTTGTGTTAATCCATCAGCCAGTTCTACAGGCCAAATGGCTGTATAAGGTCATATAAGGTATCAATCGATCAGAAATATTGTATAGATGGAAACAGGGAAATTCGCAAGCAGATTTGTTATGTGGATTAAAAATTATAACCAAAAATGTTCAAGTACTTTCAAGTCAGATTTTTCGTATTTGACAAAAATATCGTAAAATATCTACTCTCCTTGCTGCAGCAATGTAAAATATAATTATCCCAATCAGTCCTGCTACTTTCGGTTTGGTTATTAGGTTTATATTTAAGGACCATTTTTTAATTCAAAATTCATCTTCAGATTTAACAAAGTCAAATAACATCAACTTTTTTTTTTTATAAATAAATAGCTAATATCACACCAAAAACACTTTGTTATAACTTCATGTAAAAAAAAAATCTTATTTAAAAATAATTAAATTTAGCAATGATTAAATCTTTAAAAGAAAAGATATAATATGAAAATTAAGTAAAAAGACATTTTATAATATTACAAATATCGTGAACTACAAATAAAATCAATTGTAAACATAAATACTTAGTCAACATATTGTTTATAAATTATTAATGTATTTACAAAATTTAATATAGTGGTTAGTTATTTGTATTTATTTAAGCATACTTACATGTCCTGCCAACTAGTTAAATAATATGTTGACTAAGTATTAAACTTTACAATTGATCTTATTTATCTCATAGGTATCTCATCATTTTTTTTAACTTAACTTTTTTTTTACACTGAGTTTCTTTTTTAAAATTCCTTTTTTGAAATGTTACAGTTATTTAAAACCGATAAATTATTTAAATAATTGTTCCTATTATATTTATAATTATTCTGGATATAAGGTTCAATTTATAGTTTAATAATAAATACTATTTAGTTATTTTTAAATGACTGTTATATTTTAAAAAAAGAAACACATCCTCTTTTCCTCTGAAATATTGTTCCTATTTAATTTTGTAATAGGTGCTTTTACTCTAAAACCAAAATTTAAGTAAATTCTATGCAGTCTGCATAAGGTAGATTTTGCTATATTTCATGTTTGGTTAAACTGAGACAGCGCATGGGGGTATAGTGTCCTCTTAATTGATGACTGTCAGGGTTTGATAGACTCCAATTTGTTCTTCAGGCATTCTCTTCATTGAACTGGTTTTCAATAAGGTCTTGCTGTTAAATAGTTAGGCTTCCTTGACTTGAGTCTCTAAGTACAATTCATGGGTGTATCTTTATGTATATTGGGAGTTTATCACTAGTATTATAGATTGACTACTGATTATTTATTTGCATTGTCTACAATCCTGATTCAGTTACAAAACTGTTTTTAAAGGATTTTGACAGATTAAGTCAAATATCCTACGAAAATAAATTTTGAAAATTCAATGATTTAAATTCTTGCCCAACCCTTGAGCTGTCAAGAGGAAGCGGTAGGTACTTAGGTTGCATCCCTCTGCAAGGAATTTCATAGAATTTTACGGAGGTGGTTCAAAATGTGTATTATTGATATTTATAATTAACGCATTTTATTATTTAGATAACTGAGGAGTTCCTTATTTATTTATTTTTAATACCAATTAATAATATTTTAACTATAGTTGATAAATAGATATAGATTAATAGTTATTTCTTCTTTTACAAAAAACCCAATTATTTTAACCAAAATCGTTATTAAAATAGAATTATATTTTTAGGTCAATTTAAATTTGAAAGAATTGGTAGTGAATTCAGTGATGATGTTCCCTTATTTGGTTTACGTTTTGTACCGGCATTATGTGGTAGTTTAATTATTCCTGTTGCATATCAATTAATGATAGAACTTGGATGTCGACATTGGTGTGCAGCTCTAGCTGCATTTCTTCTTCTCTGTGGTAAATAACCTATTATTTTTGTACAATATACCCAGTATAAATATGTAATATATTTTTTTCAGAAAATACATTATTAACACAGTCTCGATTTATTTTGATGGAATCAATATTAATATTTTTTATATTATGTGGATTATTATTTGTGTTAAAATATAGAAGATTGAATATGAAATCTCCTAATGCCTTGGTCTACTTAACAATTGCATCTATTTGTCTTACTATGGCTACATGGTAAATTAAATAATTTGTATAATTTATTTTAAGATTACACCTGTATTATTTTTCTACAGTGTGAAATATGTTGGATTTCTCTCATGGCTTTTGTGTATTTGGATAATTTGTCGAGATTTCTGGGTTAATCATTTAGGTGACAAACGCCTATCGGATTTAACTGTTTTCTCTTGTGCAACACTACGATTTATGATTATATTTTCAATGACAATTTCTGTTTATTTTTCTGTATTTTTCATTCATCTTGTCATCTTAAACAAAGCTGGTCCCCATGACAGTGTTATGACCAGTGCTTTTCAAGCCAGCCTAGAGGTATCAAAAGTTTCTTATAAGTTTTATATTGTAATTTAATTAAGCTATTTTATTTAGGGTGGACTGGCATCTATAACTAAAGGTCAACCTCTGCATGTTTCACATGGATCACAAATAACATTAAGGCACACTCATGGAAGAACATGTTGGCTTCACTCTCACACTCATGTGTATCCCATTAAATATGCAGATAAACGAGGAAGTTCACATCAGCAACAAGTTACATGTTATACATTTAAAGTTAGTTTTATTCTACTTATTATATTTATAGTTATTTTACAATATTATTATTTACATCATTTAATTTTATCTTAATGATTTAATTTTTTATCATTTATACAGGATGTTAATAACTGGTGGATAATTAAACGACCAGAGATAAACACATTAGCTGTAGAAAATACGAAGGATCCAGATAGTATTAAACATGGTGATATTATTCAGCTTGTGCATGGTATGACAAGTCGTGCTTTGAATTCACATGATGTCGCAGCACCAGTATCTCCACAAAATCAAGTACATTGTTAATTTGTTAATTTTTTAATTTTTTAAATGACTTTTTTGTATTCGATAAAAAATCAAATTAAATAACAGAATTAAAATATTTTGATTAATTTACTCTGGTAAGCATGGCTTGTAGTGGGGTAAATAAGCAACTCTTTAACAAAAGTTTGAAAAAACAACAGCATAAAGAAACTGGAAGGAAAAAGAAAATTTTAAATACAATAATAAATATGAATTGCTATAAGAAGTTCATTTTCTAAGTAATTAAATATTTAGTTATGAAAATCATTTGTATTAAGATGTAAAATCATAAAATTAAACAGTTGGATTTAGAAAATCTATGACATGTTGATCATAAAATTGTTGTGTACCAGATGTTAATGCCAGACACTTTAATTGCATGCATGTTAATAACTTGCTTACTATCAAATTTATTATATAGCGAATTGCTTGTATAGAGATCTGACAAAAAGTATATAAAGTTCTATATATTTTTTGTGGAGGACCTATTAAATCTTTTTTATTTTAACATATTGGAACCATTAGATTTTGTTAAACTTCTAAAGGTCTCACTGAATTATTTTTACAACCTCCCCAGACTATTAAACCCAAGATTAAACAAGTATTGTAATAGTACTCATCATTTCAATGGATAAAATTGTATTTTATATCTTTATCTTAAAGACAATATACAGTGTCCCATTTGATAAATTTTTCTTCCACTATTAGTGTTAAATTTGTTTTCAATTTTTTTTTTTAATAGGTTTGTCTTTCAGGGAGACATTGATTTGGAGAAAAATTAATTTTTTTTTCATCCTCTGAACACAAAAAAAAAATAACTTTATTTATTCACTTTAGAAAATTTTCAAAACACCCATTTTGTATAAAATATTATTAAAAAAATTTAAAGTATCACATATTTGCATGTCTGATGAATAATTCCTTAGTTATAGCTGTTTTAATTAGGCGTAAATACAATTAATTTTAAATAAAATAACATATGGTGCAGTAAGGAGTTAATTAGCCTTGAAATTCTTTACCTTCTATTGAATATTAATTGTTTTCATTGCTCTTGTTGGGAGCATCAATCAGAGACAATGCGAGGAGCATGGTTAGCTAGTGGGAGGTGTTTTTATACTTGTGCTGTCCACTTCTCTGCTCACTGCCACTGAAGTGGACTGAATGTAAACAAAAAATAACTTAGTAATATTCTGATTAGTTTGTTGTGATGAACAGTATTAAATGCTTTTAATATATTTAAAACAAATCACAGTTATCTTCTCATTATTGTCGATTTTCTTTTGTATGTCAACTCAGTAATTAGAACTTCAATTGTTCTCATGTGATGCGATGGCCAAGGGAATAAAGATTTATTTATATATATATATATATATTAATAGGTAGACTAAAATTGAAAGGATGTTTTTGGTTAAATCATTTTTATAGCATGGTGAGATTAGCAGTCCTATTATCATCTATTATTTTATTCTACAATAGTTATTAAAATAGATCCTGCCAGCTTTTTCAATAGCATTAATAATTTTCTAATTTTCCAAAACCAATTACAACACACTCATTTACATTAGTTGTACTATACAGAGTAGACCAATTGTTCTCTTTTAAAATACCACTCACCTGACTATATCTTATACTCTTAAAATTTTTACAGTCATTTCTTCTTTTAGAATTGCTTTTTAGTAAAGCTATTAATGTGGAAAAATGGTCAGTTTGTACAACACCTGCCTCAATTTGCTTTAATTTTGATTCTTAGGCCCTCAAAAAAATATTATCTAAACAAGAGTGATTACCTTTATATTCTATTAGATATATTCATAAATGATTTAAAATCATATTGAGCGATTATATTTAGAGAATCATTATCAACTTTACCACTAATGTCATTATTTATATCGCCTATTATAGCAGTATAGTCACTATCTAAATTACCCCATAATCTAGTCAAATAATCGATAATTTTGTTGGTTAGTGATCTGTATATACAATAAATATCTGTAATTTTTGCCATCTATAAGAACTGATCAGTGTAATATATTATACTCTTCATAATTATACTCATATAAATTAACCATTAAATCAGTTTTAACAAAAAATACCATTATTTTGGTTTCACTCTTTTAAAAAAAAAAAATACATTTTTTAGCCAAAAATTATGTGCCTATAATCTATATTATGCCATGTTTTGTTTAAAAGAAGCATATCAATTTAACTAAATTTTTCAGTATCTATGAGAAATTAAATTTGTTTAGGAAGTATCCTGTTACATTGATTACAATGTAACTATGCCTGCTCAGAATTTGTGGAAAGTGGAAATAATCAATCGTGATCAATTTGGTGATGTTTGGCAAGCTATTAATTCACAAGTAGATTCAATATTTTAGTTACTAAAACATAATTAAATATTATATTCATAATATTAATTACTTAAATAAACATATTAAAGGTAGTGCTGATTCATTTTAATTCAACACAAGCATTGAAATTTAGCGGTAGACAATTACCAGATTGGGGATTTAATCAGCATGAAGTGGTTACAGATAAAGTAATATTTCAAGATGATACAGTGTGGAATGTTGAAGAACATCGGTACACTAAAAGTAATTTAATATTTATAAGAATAATTAAATGTAGTCTAAAATGTCTAAAACACCCACATGGTCATAGGTGAAAATGAAAAAGAAAGAGAACGAGAACTTGTTGCTGCTGAAATGATACCATCAAAAGGAACAAAACTAGGGCTTTGGGAAAGATTTTGGGAATTACAATACAAAGTAATATTTTCTTCTCCAAATACACAAAATGTTCATTCACACATGTACAGCAGTGAACCTCTCGATTGGCCATTAATGGTTCGAGGAGTAGCCTATTGGTTAAGTGAACATGATAATGTTAGTTAATTTAATTTAGTGCAAATAAAACAATATTAATTAATGCATTATCATTTATTTTAATATTAAAAACAGGGACAAATACACTTATTGGGAAACATTGTGATATGGTATTCATCTACATTTTGTCTACTGTTATATTTATCATTTTTTGTATTTTATTTACTAAGACAAAGAAGACAAATTTATGATCTATCTTATGGTATGTATAATAAACTAATAAATTGAAAAATAATTAATTAGTAAACTATTCTTTTCCTAGATGAATGGGAACAATTCAAACTAATTGGTGAAGTATTAGTTGTTGGATATGGCTTAAATTACATACCATATTTTTTTATTGATCGTACATTATTTTTACATCATTATTTACCTGCTCTTGTCTTTAAGATATTATTATGTGCTGCATTTATACAACATCTAGCAAATATTTTTAGGTATATATTTTAAAATCATATTTCTATTATGAATATATGTATACATACATATATATATATATATTTTTTTTTTCACAGGACTAAGTTGATGCTGAGATTTATATTTCATTTAAGTCTTTGTGTTTGGATTTTAAGTGTTATGTATGTATTTAAAAAGTTTATTGTCTTTAGTTATGGAACATCCCCATTAACATCTAAAGAAGTTTTTAAACTTCGTTGGAAAGATACTTGGGATTTCATTATTCATAAACCATGAGTTTATTAAGTTTAAGTTAGTGATTATTATTTTAAGAAATTTTAGTGGTAGATTGGCTATGCTGTTGGTATAAAATTATCTATTATTATTATTATTATTATTGAATTTCTTCCTTATCGAATTGTATAATTTGATATTAATTTTTTTCCTGGTATTGATTTATTTACTGTTTGTTTTAAAAATATCTAATTATATTAAAAGTATTTTAATATTATTACTTTAGTTTGAAACTGCCAATTTATCAGTTAAGCCAATCTGCATTTAAATTTAGTGGTAATTAGTCTCTCTAATAAAATTATGCTCTCTATTAATTAGTTTAATATTTATTCATCAGTATTATTTATGTGTATTGTGTTATAATGTTTTTCTATAAAACATATATCATGTTTAGGTATTGTTTCTTGTCTTTGTATTGATTAAAATAATTAATTTTTTTTTTTAACTTTTAATTTTAAATTCAACCTAAATAATTTAATCTTAAAATCATTTCAAAGATTTATATATAAATAAAATTTTTTTATTTTGTTGATTCATATGATACACAAATTATTTACAATTCTACAATTCGTAAATACATTTTTAGATCTATTAAAAAGATTTTGTCGACATTAAATGCTTTGGAAAGAGTTAGTTAGGTATTCTTCACAGTATTCAATACTTCAATATATCAAATTATTATTATTACATCTGTGTAATAAATACTCCCTAATGCTCACTATCCCTATATAGTTAGTTAATTAAAAATAGTGTGTTAAGTTATTATATATATTCTCCCTCCTCCCATGAACAAAATTATACAGGGTCTTATGTAAGAATTAATTATAATACTTTATATTTGGAATGTGCAATACTAATAAATACCAACCTGTTAGTGACTCAATAAATCATTTTAAATTTTGGTCTATTGGTTAGCTCAATTTTTATTTTGCATTTAATATTGATTTTTTTTTTTTACTACAATAAAATTTTACAAACTATTAGTGTATAATTTACATAAATGACAAGTAAAAATTAAAAAAAAAAAAAAACTAATAAACATTGAACAATTTTTTTATAATTACTGGTTATTTCCAAAATATTATCTTAATTTATTTAACTGAAAATTTAAAACATATTTTGTACTTTTTTTTATTCTCTGTCACTATCAGACTGTAACTAGATCTTAATGTTAATAAATGTTTTATTTATGTTTGTACTACTTATATTATTTTTTTTTATAGTAAGTTTTCAAATACACATTTTATAAAATAATAATTTACTTATTTTAAATATAAAGTATTATTTTTTGTTAAAGCCATATATATATATATGTGTATGTGTTAATTTATGTGAAATTGTTATTCCTCTTTTATAATTTTTATATAAAAAATATTTTATACAATAATCAAAACATGTATTTTTATTATTTTGTTTTTTAATTACCTAGGAATGTACCAGTGTTGGGAAATTTACTTTTAAAAAGAAAATTATTCCTGTTCCTTGTTCCTTAAAAAAAGGAATTTGTTTAAGTGATCTTTTTTTTATGAATACTCATATTATTACATATTTGTAAAATAAGATACCGAGAACAGTTGCAGCTACTGTTAAAATTACTACTAAAAAACTACTAAAATTAGAAACTATTTTTACTTCTTAAAATCTACATGTTTAAAATCTTATTACTTGAAAGGTTAATGAAAATGTATTACTTGTAAAATTGTAAATTTGACATTTATCATTATCAAATAGATTATATTGTTTGTTACCATTTTAAACCATTATCACGCGATACCGTTTATATCACGCTTATATATAACTAAATTAATAACTCACACCAACACTATACAATTTCTAAACAATATTAACACTTAAATAATATTTCATTTTTTTTTCCTAATAGAAAGAACAGAAATTTGCATTCATGTTCCACATAAATGGAAACTCTTTCCCAGGTCCTCATTCCTATATTTGAAAAGGACATTTTTTTTCTTTACTGATTCAATAATAAATAAATTAAGTAGTTATTTATATTACATGTATACATTTAATATATAGTTAATATTTAATTAATATACATTTATATATATTGACCTGCCAAACTCACAAGTTATAATATCATAATAGTTCACAAAATGGAAACTTGCTTTAAATCCTACTCAGTGATGGTGCTAAGCACAAAACATGGCCCACCTTTAAAACTATTGGCCCACTATCTCATATTTCTGCATTTTTATTTGAATGTATTAAAATGTTTAAAAATGCATACTAGCCTATGATACGTACTACATGCACTAAACAGATAGGATGGTAAGTTATAAAAGAAGAGAGTCATCATATAAATAATTGTTTAACTAAACTGAAATCCTTTATACAAAATTTAATATTAATATTCTTTGTTAAAAAAAAATTCAAAATGTAAAAAAGTACCTTCATACTTGGTTAAATACTTAAATATATATTTGATGAGAAAAAATATGTACAAATAATTTTTAATGTCTGAAAATGAATTTTTTACTCGTATATTACATCGTAGATAAAGTCATAGATGAACTGTATAGAAGATGTATTAGTCTATCAGGTATTTTAATTGGTATATAGGTTCATTAGAGCTACAATCATAATCATTTTTAAATTATTTCTTTTTTATTTTATACCAGTTTTCTACCAGAAATTTATACTAAATTATAGAAAGAGTTTCCTCAAAATGACTAAGCCTTTAGATAAACCTCCTAAAAAAGTATAAAAAGAAAAATGGAAACTCTTTCTATTTACAGATAAAAATAAACTGGAGATTTAACCAATGGAATCCCTGTCACCAGGAAATGAACTTTACTGGTCAACCTGGAGATCCCTAAACAGATTCAGAGTGGAAGTAGGCAGATCCAAAGATAAACTAAAAAAATGTGATATCCTGAAGGACAACTCTACAGCATGAGAGTGTAGTATTAAACAAGACATGGTACACCATCTGAACATCAAAATTTGCCCATCCTCCTATTCGATGGAAGACTTACTAGCAGCAACACCAAATGTAATCAAAGTGTCAAGATTCTGATCTAGGATAATCTAACACAAACACTATACCAATTACATTGGCAAATAAGTTACCCTAACTCATTAACTGTATCAATTTATATCTATATAACCTTACATTATATTTAAGACTAATTTTACATTATCAATTCTATATTTTATATTTTATTTTGTTTTTATTTCAACTGTATATCATCGTTGACTTTCATTGACTTTATTATAGTTTAATAACACAAAAAAAACTTGTGAACTTATTTTCTTTATTTTATATTTAATTGATTAGTAAGAGATTTGTATTCAGATATTCCAAACAATTTTCATAGTAATTCAGAAAAACCAGTACATAAACGTTTACAGCTTTTAGCGTTTAGAAAGTTTACAGCATTAATAGTTTCATTATTTTCTATTTTGGTATTTTGTTGTAAATTGGTTACAAATTATCTCTGAGGTAACATTTTCATAGACAATGGACGTTTCTCTAGTACATAATCATTAGTATTTTTGGAAATAAATTTAAGTTTTAAAATTTTCAAAGGTTATAAATACAATAAAACTACTATATTCATTGCTTGATTTGGAAGAGGGAGTCCTGCTTCTTTTTCTTTTTTTTCTATGAAACGGCACGCTATAAACACAACATTTACTTATGAACTTGTAAATCATTAGTTTTTCTGATACAAAATATATCTATAATATTTGTACTTACTTTGGAAAAAAAAAATTATTTTCATGAAATACAGTGATAAGAAATTGTATTATGCACACGACTAAAGATGAAAAGGTATATCTTTAATCGTAATTATGCATTACAAAACAAAATCGATAGGTAGAATCTTTGACCACATACCATTAAGGTTAATGTTAATGATACCGCTCATAGGCTTCAAAAAATTACATTGATTACCAGCCGATGAAAAGTGATAACAAAAAATCAAAAAACTGAAAAATAACTGTCAACACTCATTGGTCACCTATGATAGCCTGTGTATAATAAAACTATAATAGTAAAATAAATGGTTTAAGTCGTTTAAGGTTTTTCGTTAGTTGTTATTTTAAATAACTAAAAATATCAATAACTCCGTTGAACAAAGTTAATATTGTTCTGGTGTGATGGATGGCTAGAGAGGGTGTTGGGACGAAGCCCCCCACAGTAATGTGAGTGTTAATTTTGTCTGGAACACTTGTCATCCAATATCCACTCAGTCCCCCTTCTAGTTTTTTTTCCAAATAAAGCACTGACTATATTATTATAAAAGTCTGAGTAATATTTCCAGTATAATGGTTGTTCACGGACAAAAAATAATCACATTCTAGTAAAATCCATAATATAATAACCACCTAATATACAGTCTAGCTCAGGATTTAATAGATAAATAGGAGCGTTTTTCGAACGCCGATTTGAATTTTTTTTGGGGGGGAATTTTGAATTTTAACTCGCTTAAAACGCAACCGCCCTATTGTTCAATTGTAAAAAAATGAATTAGCAGTAATGGATTGGTAAAAAAATCGTGAATTTTCAAGTATTAAAAACAAATTCAGAACCCGCAGAATTTGTCCCCGGATATGTCCCTGCAGGCGTACGCGTAATGTTTTACTTCTTCCCTTTACCTTACCCTCTGTGCCACTGTACCGCGTCACGTGGCCGACCACCCTTCGGCTGCAACTCGCTTATTGATCCACCACCGTCCGCTCGTGCGCAGTCAACGCCGTCCCGGGTCCGGTCATCGCACAGACGCACTCGGCCACAGTGTTCACCGCGATCTTCTATTCGGCAGACGGGCCGCTCAGTGTTCGGTCGAGTACATTACCATTTGCGATAGGCGACAATTATATTGAAAATATCTGCACGTTTTTGTCGCACGGCCGTGCGGGTAGCGAACGAGTAACAGTTTATGCGCGCGCGCGCGTGTGTGTCGTCTGTCAACTGCCGTACCGGTTACGGTTCATTGTGTAGGTAAGTACCCATTACCTATACGGCTGTTCCTGGCCATGCCAACTCGTTTCGTTATTCGTTATTACTCGAACAGAATAATAGTGGATGGCCTGCCGTTTAGCCGTTTTAGAAAAAAAAAAAAAACCACAGTCTTTTGCATTCCGATTACTGGATTGTTATTATTTCTAGCGTGTTTATGTGCAACTACTCGTTAGGTAAAAGGTGCGCAATTGCAATTGATATTACGACGAATTTTAAATTGCTATGGAAAACGAAAAACAAAATATCAGTAATCTCTAACACAGAAAAAAAAAAATATATCATAATTGACGCAGGGAAAAATGTCAAGGGGGAAAAAGATTGAAAAAACAAGAATGAATATACCTGCCGATAGTTTTTAATAATTGTCAGATTGAAATTTTTGATTCCATAATTTTCGGTGAGCGGGGTAAACCCCCAGGATCCCGATCTGCGTCCACCGCTAGTATAACCTTAATAAACTGCAAATAGTACAGTGTAATATACATATTTACATAATTGATAATCTTAATCTGCAGTAGCTATAATCTATCTATTAGGTACCCGCTACTTACCGATGTATAGATAATACCTATTAGGTATATATTATAATGAAACTAGATGTACATACATACATATAATAATATTGTCGTGTTAATTGTTAATCCGAAATAAAATGAAAAATTGCGTTGTTAAACGTGTTATATACAGTAGTATAGGTTTCTAGTGTGATATTAGAGTAATTATTAGATTATAATTCAATCAAAAACCCTGCTGTGGCCGCAGGACCGGCTTAAAAAGTATCGATGCTCTCTGCAGACATTTTTGCGGGGCTATCTAGCTATCTAGATTGCGACTAAACATGGTGTCTTTAAAAGTGTGGGTCTCTGTACGAATGCATAGCTTGGACTGCCTTCAAGCCGTCCCTGACTGTAGGTAGTAATAGAGCAATCATTTGGCACTAACTTAAAAGAACGAGGAATATATTTCGGTTTTACATAGTATCATTTTTGTGGTAACTTATTTTTGTTCATACCTAATGGGTAATTTTTTTGAATAATTAATAAAAACAGATGAAAAACGAAAATATTTACCGCAACATCATTTCTGGTCAAAATCGTTTTTGTTGTTGTAGGTAATCCAGTATAAAATAATTATAGAGATCTGACATTTTCACCAAAAATACATTTATTTATACCTATATACCTATTAGCATTTTCTAGACAATAGGTACCTACCTAAAGGCTTTAATTTTAGGAAAATTTTGCCTGTTTCGTTTTTTTTTTTTGACACTACTTACTTAAAATTGTTTAGATTTTTTTCGATTTATGTAAATAAAATTGTTTCGACTTTTTGAGTTTTAACTAGTTTTAAGCAAAATAATTTTTGTCGAGTATACATAAGTGATTAATTAAATCGATCATATAACAAAATTTCGTATTTTTTATACCTACCAGGTATTAACTTACTGAATAAGTAATTGACTAGGTATCTATCTAATAATATTCTTATAAATTACTGTCCTTATAAAATATTGATAAATAATAAATACTGTCCCATGTCCTAATAACAATTGCAAGATAAACAAGTACCCGTGGTTAGGTAGGTACTTGATAAACGTAGATATTAAATACCAAACTTATTTAAAATATATCCATAAGCAATAAACATCTGAATGACTATTAAAATAGTTATTTTACCTACCTACCTATTAAACATGTTAGACGTTAAACGTTGTGACGTTAGTATTGGTACCTACTTAATTACAAAACAGTTAAATATTTATCATAACCAAATATTCATACAACATTATTTTCTTGAACATTTTTAAAATTCCTATTTAAGTCATCTATGAATTTATTTTTACTTGATCATTAGTTGAATAATTAGCTACTATTTTACTTCTATACAAAAAAAAAAAAATATAATAATATATAAATTCTATCACTGAAAGACAATTTTATTGCGATTGTCTCTTATTTCTGCAGTATAAGCAAATAGATCTTATCGGCTGTTATTAGATATAACTTGTTTGCGAGCTCAAATCGGCTCTGAAAATTCTTAGCAGCTATGAAACAGAGACAGTGTAGTAATGTCGAAAAGGTATTCACGTATAATATTATTATAGCCTTTGCCAGATAGCTGTTTTACCCCGACAAATGTCCGCCAAAGCAGCTAAAACTCCAAGTCAACAAGTTTTGTTTAAAAATAGTAGGTAGGTAATTGACCTAGGTACCTACCAACATTTATTGTTTTAGCCATGGAAACATATATTATAGTTCTTCTGTGTAGATACTGTTATGGTATTGATATATACGTAGTTTGAATAATTGTACAAGTTTAAAAAATAGGTAAAAAAAAAAAGTATAAGTAAGTACCTACCTACAGATACCTATTGAATAATTATTTTTATCATGATGAAGTCGTAGATCTGCAAATACTTTTAGTCCATTTGATCAATTTTTCCTGTTAATAATATTTATTCATTGTTGTGTTTTCTACGACTTATTCAATAGGTATCTGTAGGTAGGTACTTACTTACACTTTTTTCTTTAACCTACTTTTTAAACTTAAACAATTATTCAAACTACGTATATATTAATATCATAACAGTATCTACACAAAGAAACTATAATATATTTCCATGGTTAAAACAATAGATGTTACTAGGTCAATTACCTACCCACTATTTTTAAATAAAACTTGGTTGATTTGGGGTTTTGACTGCTTTGGCGGACAAAGCAACAGTATTAAGCGAACTCCGCTCACAATCGTTTTTCGTTAACAATGATTAATCATTGCGTACAAATAGGTATACATTAAATAATTTCCCCTCTAACTTCCCAACTTCTCACCTACAACAGTGGCTCACCCAAGTGCGAAGTGTGTCAGTCTTTTTTAATTATATTTATTTAAACTTTCATCAGAAATAATATCTTTAAAGATATCAAAAAGTACTAAACAAAATAATTAATAGGTATAAGGAAGGTGATAAAAGCTTTTTTCGCTTTAAAAAGTGTGATCTTTTTTAAAATCAAATAATGTGATGATAGAAATACAAAGTATATAATTTAAAGGTATTGACATAACACCATAGCGAGATATATCACTTGAGAGAAATCAATTTGGAGTGGCCTTTCGTCGTAGTTTTTATCAAATTAATTCGAATTAAATACATATTAAATACCTAAACGTCCGTATCAGTTTTATTCGAAACAATAATATTCGGAATATTATGTTCGTTGTATAATATGGATCGTAGCAGCTGTAGTTATGGCAACCCAAGATATCCATGGATAATAAAGAAATCTTTATTTTTCATGCCCATTGTCTTTACCGCACATAGTATACTTAATATTGATAAGAGATAACAATTGTTGTAATACAGGTGGTCAATGGTTACCGACTTGCGTAACTTTTGACAACCGTGCTTTGGAAGTTTCGACCAAACGTTTCGAAACGTTTCACTATTCGTTCGATTTGGTTGTATTGGTAAATTGTAATTTTTATCATTGATTTTTGTACCCATCTCCGCAGTAGTAGTAGTTGTAAACCGAATTTCTGTTTGTGTATTAATGTAGGTAACTATTATTTATTTTATACGTTGTGATGATATTACATAGCTTCTCATTTCTTTTAATATTATTAATTTATTATAAGAAACATTGACACTTATGGTGTAGGCATTCAGAACAAGTATGTATTCATTTATGTTTGTATTTTTCGGTAATTATAATAGGCTTGTGGCAATGGAACATTTGAAATATTTCTTTATAAGGTTTTTGAGTAATTATAAAACTACTCAATGTCTATATCTATTCTATTTGCCTGCCGTCTGTAAACTGTTTACAATGTGTAAGCGCGAATGCCTATCAATCAAATGTTGAAATATAATTTGAACTTTGTGATTGATATAATTATATAAAATAGTTAGGGCGTCTTCTTGCTATTTGAAACTAATTTAAATAATATTCACATAGGGATTAAAAATCGTTGTTTTACTGTGTTAATCTCCGATTTTGATATTTTTCTTGCTACCTATATGATATTATTATTTTTGATAAGTATCCTCACAGATAAATGATTTTGTTATTTGTTTAATTTTATTAGTATTTACCAATTCAAAATAATTGTATTATTAAATTGTCTGTAAAGAGCTACACTTAAACTTGTTGATCACTCATTAAAATAAATAAATGATTTATATTAAAACCATTTTTATACCTAATGTTAATAGGCTTTTAGATCTAAATTAAATCTACCGGCAAACAATTTTTTTTTTTCATTAAATATCCCGAGCTAAAAAATGTTTATTGCGTTTCAAGCTATTCTGGTCATCTGGAGCAAATATACATACAGGTACAGATATGCATAGGTGAATCTAGAAATTAGATAAGGAATAGCTAAACAAATTAAAATGTATTTTTAGTACAAGTTAAATTTATATAAGTACTGTTTTTAAAGTACCTTCATGCTAAGTAAGATGATTTAGTCCGCATATCTCACTTTTCATTTGTCTCTGCAGCTAATCAGTAAGCATATTATTTATGCTTACTTTATATTATTTTATAATGAACATTGGGAATTATGGAAATACCTGCATGTATAATGTAATATGGATTAGGTTTCTTAGAGTAAAACAACATGTGCATTGTATTGAACTAGATCCCAGGTTGCCTGGAAATTTCCGGGTAGGCCTCTATATAAATTAACTAGAAACATCTGGCAAGGTCAGGTGATGTAAATGAATAACGAGAGTAAATGATTAATCTAGTTTAGTGCAATAAAAGATATGATTTATTAGTTTTATTAAGCTGTAAAATAGGGCTCATGATGCCTTTAATAAGCCATCAAGGATTACAGCAGATTATTTAGGGGCATATATAATTTGTCAATAAGTTGTCATAAGCTGCAAAAGATTATCAGCTAACTGAGCTATTAGTGAGGACCCTTTCAAGGGAAAGTATTTGCAATAGAAAGTGATGAAGTAAAATGGGGCTATTATGGATTGCGTAGAATACATTTTTCTCATGCTATTTTTTTAAGATAGTCCTACATTGAATGTATACTCTTTTATTTAGCTATAATATCACACTTAAGAAAAAAAATTTCCCTGTCAATAAAGGTGTATTCATAATATATCAATTAATTACTGTTACATTAACATTAATACTATTTTTTATGCTATCATTTGCAATCTAAAATTTTGTTTAATTTAGTATGTATTTGACTAAAAGGAATCCTGATTATATTTAGAACACCATCACTATCATATTGTTTTAATTGTTTCTTGAAAAACTTACTGTTTTAAGGTTTGTGTTAGGTTTTGTTGGGTATTATCCAATAATATATCAGTTGTTTAATAGAAACATTTTTCTGAAACCCGAATTTGTAGTAAATATCCAACATGAAAGAGATGCTCGGTGGATGCAGTGTATGTTGTGATGATACTGGATGGACTGAAAACCCCTTGGTGTATTGTGATGGGCCTAATTGTAACGTTGCTGTACATCAAGGTAAGTTTGCTGTTTTAAGCACAGTAGTTGTCTCATTAAATTATTTCGTGATTCCTAGTACTTTTAAATGTCAATTTTTAGTAAATTTAAAAAAAGTATTATTTAATTTGTTAAAAATCTTAAAATAGCTTGTTATGGAATTCGGACTGTGCCAAAAGGTGAATGGTTTTGCAGGAAATGTGAAGCATTTAAAGAAAAATCTATTAAAGTGGTTCGTTTAAAAACTTGAGTGATTTTTAACATTCTCCTTTTAGAGTGTAAGAAACTTATGGCATTAATTTCAGAAATGTGAACTGTGTCCATCTAAAGATGGTGCTCTAAAACCTACTGAAAATGGTAACTGGGCTCATGTTGTGTGTGCGTTGTATATACCAGAAGTTACATTTATGGATGTTACTACTATGGAGCCAGTAAAATTGAGTGCAATACCTCGTGATCGCTTTAACAGAGTAAATAATTTTACCAAGTATCAATTATTTTGGTCTTAGTAGGGCTTGAACATTTAGTTTTCAATTATTATATAGTTTCAAAAAGAAATTATTATAATTTTTTTTTTTATTTACCTATAGTAGTTCAGCATTATTTAGTTTATTGCAGATGTTTGCATTTAGTTACAAAGACATTAAAATACACATGCATGTTAAGAATGATTAAAATTTTTTATTTCTTTAATTAAAAATTAAGCACTTAATAAGCAAATAAAATATTTTTTATAAATATAAAAAATATTATTTGGAATACAAATTTGTTTTAAATATATTATAATAATAATTTAATACAAGAAATATTTGAACTACTTAGTTTTTAATATGCATATTAATATTAGGTACCTATATTAACTTGTGGGAACCCTTGAATATATATAAAATAAGAATTATTATAATAAATAAAGGTTTTTGATTAATCATTTGAAATTATGATTAAAGTTAAATAATAAATAATAAACATACTTAATGGCTTAATGGTATTTTAGTTTATTATTGTAGACAGTTTTTGCATGGCACTTTGCTTAATATTTCACAATTCCAACTTTGGTTTATTTATTGGTGTTAGCATCTGTTTTTTAAATTATTATTTTTGAACATTGGACATACTTAATCTTCTGTTTCAAGCCCTTGTTTTATTTAATTAGTATAGCTAATTTTTCTAGAAACTAATATAGGTATTTTAATTTTGTTATACAACCACAAGAATGTACAAGGTGACTTTTTAAGCATGCTCATCGTATTTTTATTGTTAAATTGTGTATATATTAAAATTATGATTTTTGGAATTTTTAAGTGTAGTTAAAGACAATATATTCGAATATTTAAATATTTCATAACATTTAAGGAATATCCTTTGGGATACCAACTACGTTTTTTTAAAATAAACCTTTATGCTTAAATGCAAATTGTACATAAATTAAATGATTTTTCTGGAATATTTGATTTATTGTCATCAAAATTTAAATGAAAAGTTTCTAAGTTCTACTTTAAATACTAAGAATAATATTGTATTAATTACATTTTAAATGGATACAAGTTTAATAATAATAGTTATGTAATATAAAATATTTGTTAATAATATTTGTTATTACTTAGTCAAATAAATAGGCTTAAACAATTTTTAATATTACAAAATGCTTATGTATTAATATTGAACTTAATAATTTTCAAAAAAAAAGTTAATATTCTTTCTTAATATTTAATGTAGAATCACTCGGACAATTTTTGTTTTAATTTTGATTTCAATAAGTTCACACTTTCAGAAAAATCATCAGATTTAAAATGTGTATTAAAATATATAGGTTTCATTTAAAAAATTAAACGTGGTATTACCACAGGATATTTCTTAAATGTTGTAAAAAATCAAAATGTTCTCAAATATCATTTTGGGTACACTTAATGCATTAATTGGTTACTGATGCCAATTAGTGTCATAAATGCATCAATAGCAATGTATTTGTTGTCATTTAGCATTCAATATACAAATTATGTGAATAGTTAAGTATTGCTTGTGCATTGCTGAATAATATTTGTTTATTAATTAGCATAATTAAAAAGTTATGTACACACTGGAGTGAAAACTGCAAAAAGACACACAGTCAACATATTAGAAATTACAAAAATCAGGATTTGAATACATACATAATTAAATGATAAAAATGGGTGAACATACTTAAAAAATCACCCTGTTAAGTTTATTCAATATGTGTGTACATTATTAATAGGTATTTGCAAATTATTTATTAGGTTTATTTGTTTTAAGGTGTGTTATATATGTGAAGAAAAAAATAAAGGGACAAAAGTAACGACATATGGTGCATGTATGTCATGTAACAAATCTGGTTGCAAATTAGGATTTCATGTGACATGTGCTCAAAATGCTGGTTTATTGTGTGAAGAAGCAGGAAATTATTATGATAATGTTAAATATGTAGGATATTGTAAGCACCATTACTCCAAGTTGGTTAGTATTATTATTTTAAAAATTAATTCAAATCAGAATATACTTGTTGTGCTATTCATATTTGACAAATATTTTTAGAAAAAAAGCAACAGTATTAAACCCATTGCTCCATATCGACCTCAAAACCAATCAGAGAATTCATCATCTGATTTTACTCCAGAAAAAGAACCACCAATAAACGTACATATAGACTCACAAAATTCAAAACCAAAAAGAAAGTTGACCATCATTAACAATTTTGGTAAGAAATAATTAGACTATATTTTTAAAATTCTGAGTTGAGTTGGAAGTTGTTAATTCTAAATTGTGATTTGTTTTCACTAACACTTTTGAGAAGTAATTAGCAATCAAAATTATTCTGGTAGAAGTATTCATAAAAAGAAAATTAACCAATGATAATACCAATTACTTTACTCAATTTTTTTTAAATTTCAAAATACCTTAACAATTTGTTAAAACATGTATAAGCGAGAAAATAAATAAACTCATTTACAAAATAAAGTTATTTTGATTACTTGTACAATTCAGAAAATAATCCTTCTAAATGGTTGAAATTTTAACCAATATTCTGATAAAAAAATTACACAATTGATAAATTTAATATATATTTTATAAAACCTTATAATTTAAAATAATAATTATAGTCAATATTTAAACATGGACAATTTTTATTCATGGTTAATACTGTAATGTGAAATGTATTTATTTTTTAAACACATTCAATCATTAATAGTTTAATGCACTTCCTTTAAACCAAATTCTGCTATGATAATTAATTTTTAATACTGTAAAAATTATTTATTATGTATACCTATTATTTATGTAAAAATTTAATTTTCTTTATATATATATATAGTTTTGCTGATAATCATGATAATTTAAATTAAGATTATTTTTAATTTATAATCCATAACTCACACCCGTTAGGTGATAAATTTGTTAATAATAAAAAAATTAAAGATACTGCAAGTCGCAACACGCTAACTGGAGATCAAAGAAAAACAGGACCACATATTGTAACTACGCACCCATCTGGAAATTTAGTCATTTCAATTGGGACAAAAACTGAAAATAAGTCATGTACTAGTAAGAAACAGTGTTTTGATGATTCTGAAACAGAAGTAAAACACACAGCAAGATATCATAAATCTAAGAATGCAATGAGTATTGTCAAGTCTGAAGATGACCAAAGCTCAAATGACTTAAAAGTAATCGAAGAACCAAATTTACATCATGTTGAAAACAAAAGTACCATAATACAATCAAGTTAGTATAATTTAATATTTTTAGTCATTTAGAGTATAAATATAATATGAAATATATAGTATGCCAGGACTGAATTTTTCATTCAATATTTTTCGAAAAAGAAGAAGAAAATACTCATGTAAAAAGATAGTTTTAGTATTCACATTTTTAAAAATATTTATCATCAGATTTAAAGTAAAATAAAAATCATCCAAATCAATGATAAAATTGACTTAACAAAGAAAACATGTATGTATTCAAATACATTTTTTGATCCTATACAAAAAATCCGAGCTAAATTTAAAAAAAAAATGCAACTTATATTGTATATACATACAATGAAAGGGTTAAAACTTAAAATCTAATCAAAATGTGTTTTTAAGTATTTTCCTTAAATTCCTCAAAACCACATGCTACTGGACAAAAATATTTTGCATTACCTTTAAAAAGATACATTTAGAATTCTGTACTTTAGAAGTATTAATAATTTATGCTCATTCTTATAAATACATTTAACATGATAAGTTATGATTACTTGTACTTTATTTCAGGTGGTCAAGCAATAAATTTATCTCAAATGACAGATACAAATGCATTGAAAAAAGAAACCAGTGTAATTAATTCTCCTTCATATAATAAACATGTTACTAAAACAGAATCCATTGATAAAAATATGTAAGTCTAAATAACATTTTGGTTTTTTTTTTTTTTTTTTTATGAAAAGTTACATTATATAATATGAATTTAGATATAAAAATGGTGCTAATGCTCCTCACATGTTGGGAAATTCATTGAATCCATCATCTAGTATGGCACAAACAATGGCAGATACTTTAAACGAGGAAATTGAAACACATAAAATGTTTAATAATGAAGCCTGTTCATTAAACAGTGCCCAAAAAAACATGTTTGCAGGTCCACAGATACACCGAAGGAATCCAAGGTCTTCTCAAAATCAACAGGTCTGCACATTAAATATTTAGTTAAGGTGGTCACACATTAAGCCCTTGGCAACTCTCAAATTTGAAGGGAAAATTATTATGATTATAATTTTATATCAGTAATTACATAGCTTTGAAAAATCAATGAATTCTTATTTAAATGTAATTATTATTTTAATTAATTTTGTTACATTTTTGATAAAAATGTCTTGAAGCATGTCTGAATGGACAATATCAAGTATTTTATTATCCGTTTGATGTTATCATATTTCCTTTGTATATTTTGTGCCTGACAGTTGATATCTTTATAGTGTATATAAAAATATAAATACAGTTTCTGATACCATTAGTCACACATATCTAAAGCTACATTGAAAATTCTTTATGTTAAACTTCTTTTATATTTTGTTATGTATATATTGACAAACAAATTTTGTAACTAATTCAACAGGAGACATCTCAGGCCCAAGCATCAGGTCCATCATGGTCTTCATTTACAAATGGAATTAACAGCAATAGCAATCAAGCCTTAGAAGATTTGCTTGAAAGACAATGGGAGCAAGGTGGAGCATTTTTGATGGAACAAGCTCAACATTTTGACAGTAAAATATTTTTTAATATTACAAATTATTTTTATTAAAATATTGATTTTTAATATAGTTGCATCATTGTTAACTTGCTTATATCAGTTGAAGAGTGAAAATGTTAACTTGGAAGAGGAACTAGATGGTTATACAAGACGTCGTGATCATTTATTAGCTGTTAATGCACGACTTGCAATTCCACTTGCACCTCAAAGTAACTATTCCTTGTATAATAAGTGTATCATTTTACTTAATTATTTGTTGTACATTTTAAGTTAATAGAAATCAACCACAATGTCCTCCTACTACAACTATGAACCACCCTGAACCTCCTGTTCCAATTCAACCACCAATGCCAAATTATCAACCTAATTTAGGAAATATTGATTCTTCATTGCAACATAGGTATCAAAATCATTCAATGTTCAACAGGTATACAACTTTATTATAATTTTAATATTTTACCTGATTTTAAATTTAAAAAAATAATTAATTTCCAGACACCCAGGACATCATTTTCCAAATAATGTACCTTCCCAAGTAGTCAACCGTGGGAGTGTTGCCCAAGAGCCAAGACTAGACAACAGAAGACAAGTTCACCAAAATCTGGGAGTATTAAATCCTAATCCAATGTACCAAGCTACTGCACAACAATCGCATGACTTATCTGTAAATATTTTAATAAATTTATATAATTATTATTAAAACATATTTATACATTAAATGTGTTCTCATAGTTGCCACATCATCAAATGGGCACAGATGGCCAACCAAAGCATAGTTGAGAACACGCTAATTGTTCATGTTCTCAGTGCACTTCACTTTTAGCTGATTATGTCCTGGAACATATAACATAAAAATTAATTAAATGTTCATATTCTAAAATTAATTTTAAATTATTCTATAATTCTGGTTGAAAACATGTTTAAAATTGCAATGTAAATTATTCAGGATCACTATTTTATTATATTAATTATGTATTATGTATTAAACCTTAAATATTATTTATTTATCAACTACAAAGTTCTACAAAAAAAAAAATTAAAAATATAGTTGTTGAATGTTATATTGATTAAAACATTGTATTACTTGCCTTTAATGTTATGTATTTAAGTATTATACATATTACTATAATTTATAAAGGATTGTAAACTAACTCATTTTTTTAACATTATAAAAATGTGTGTGGTTTAGATTTATACAATTGTTTGCAAATGTTGGGTTAATAATATTTTTTAGTGACACTAAATATTTTGGCCAAATAACTTTGGATTTGAATTTGGTTTCTAGGAGGTGATGGGGAGTACAAAATACTAATTTTAGGATACATTGTATAAATAAATTACTTTTTTTTTTTAATATGTACACCTATTTTAAATATCAGATTCTAAAAGTTTTATTTTTTCTAAATTGTCTGAAATATAGGTACCTAGTTAAATAAAGCTATGATTTTCTCTAAATTTTTCAAATTATTTAAAACATGACTTAAAATGTGAAGAAATTGAACTACTGTTTTATAATAAAAATGATTACTTAAAATAATTATAAAACTATACATACATAAAAACATATTTACCTTTTTAATGTTAACTCAATCCTAAAAAATGTGTTTTCATTTGAATAAAGGAAGTTTTATTGCTATAGTTACAAATTTAAAATTTATCCTAAAATTAGTATTTCAGTACTTACTTTTTATTACCTTCTGAAAACCAAGTTTAAATTCAAGGTTATCCAATCATACATATTTAGTATTGTTTAAAAAAAATGATCAACTATTTTCTAAAAATAGTTTAAAATTTTTTTTTCAGTTTGTGTTAAAAATGACTAACTACTTTATAGATTAAATTTATTTGGTTTCTTAGTTAATGGTACATTTTTTAAATTTAATTAATGTATGTTATATTTAAACCTTTCTGATAGAGTAAAGAATGTCAATCATACAAAGTTGTAAAAAATACCTATTTTAAACCACTATTGGTATATTTAAAAGTGGACTGCCTTTACAACAAAAGAACAAATATTTTAGTTAACTTGTGAACAATGATTCAATTGTTTAAAAAATGTTCTGTGTTATATATTTGTGTATCATAACTAGTATATCACTTTTTATTTTGTTCATTATTATATTATCTATTTGTAAATAATCAATAGTAAAAAAAAAATAACATTATGATCTCTTTCATACATTTTAACTAAAATTTAGACTAGGGAAATGTTTGATATTATTTGTTTAACATTATTTAAAAACTAAATTATTAATTTATTAATAGTTCACAAATAACAGTAATCTTACTATATTTGTTTAAATAATCTAAGGATGGGTGAGCATGCATTTGCGTTGTAATTATAATACAATTGTGTGCGCTATATATTGTATGGCAAATGTGAGCAATGAGAATTATACTTAACTTCCTTGATTGTGTATGTATATAATGCATAGTTATAGTGTTTTATATTTAACATATAAAAATGTACAAGGCGGATAAATTTGAGGAAACAGCATTTCTTCAAAATAGAATACTATGCATGCTCAGGTGTGGATTCAGCTTAATGGTTTAAATTTCTTTAATTAAAATATATATGTATATATTATGTTGAATTCAAATTAATACTTTGACATTATATTTCAACATTTTGCCAAATAATAATGACATTAAGTATAAGTTACATTCACTGAATTATTTACATTTTTTTTTTAATATTAATATATTACATTTGTTCTTCACAGTTATTGTTAAACATTAAATCTAATACCATTGCTAAGTTAAATTATACTAAAACTAGATGTAATGTTTGTTGCTTTACTTAGCCATATTTAAACAAATGTTCGGTGTTTTATTATTATCATTACATGTTATACTTATAATATATTAAGTAGTTTTAGGTTTTAGGTTTTTTTTGTTTTTTGTTTTATCTTCTTTATTATCATTCAATTTATGAATTTGCTATTTTATTATCCATAATTAAATGTATTAGTGAACCTTTTTTTCATAGGCATTACAAATATTCAAACTATCATGTATTACTCTATTTTTATAAATGTATAAATCTGTACCTCAGAACCAGACTTAAGTCACATTATTTTTTCACAAAGAAACTAAAAAAGGGCATATTTTTTTCCATCTATCACGATTTATACTCATATAACCCTGGTAAAATTATAGGAGTATTTTTAACAGACTTCCATTATCATGGCTTGATGATGAATATGCAAAAAATGTAATAATCTAAATAATAATTTTTGGATCTAACTTTATTTGATTCTGAGGTACAGAAATGCAATGATTTTCTTCTCAATATTGTGTGTATTATATAAAAATTCAATAAATAAATAATTTGACAAGTGGATAATCACTTATCTTAATTTTCTTATCTCTCTATTATGGGAAGGATCTTCAAAACTATGGAGTATCTAGAAACTAAATTTACAACATTTTTAAAACAGACTATAAAAAGTATGAGTTTGAAGGAACTGAACAAGATGCCTATTGACAATAAACAGTAATGTAATAGGCGAAGTTAAGAGTTTTAAGTACCTACCTAGGATCTATTCTACAAAAGAACAGTGACTTTGAGATTATAGGAAACAGGATTATGTGGAGGGTAGCAGCAGTTGTTTTATGTATAAAAAAAATTCTAATAATACTTTTATTATTAAGTTAGTTCTACAAAATTGTAGTGAGATCCATTAGGTTATATGGCTTATAGCATTGGGTTGTGAATAGAAAAATAAAACGGTGAATGAATGTAGCAGAGATGGAATGCATAGGTGAATGAGAAGAGTGATGAGAGAAAATAGGATAAAGAATTAGTATAAAAGAAGGTAGCTTAGAATAGCTTGAGAATGCCAAGCAAGGAGAGGAATCTGAAACAGTAAAAATTGCAATGATAGAAAATTTAGGAGGAAAGAGAGGTAGAGGAAAATCGAAAAAAAGATAGTTGGACCCAATTGAAAATAATATAAGGACAGCTGGTGTATGCGAGGTTGAGAAATTCTAATTTCATCAAATTCCTTTTTAGCTGACATTTTAATTTGTGGACTCCTATTTTGCCAACAACCTTTTCTTTTGTTTTAACTTATCAGTGAAATATGTTGCTTATAGCTATGTGTGCTGCTTGTGACCACATCACTTCTATAATAGATACTACTACTTGGACCAAAAAGAAAATATAAATACCTAAAAATAAATTATTTTGTTTTTTTTTTTGAAAATAAATTAAAAATGGTTTTGGTTAAAATAATAACACATTCCTTAAAATTACCTATTTGATTAATTTTTAATCTTGCATATTATTGTTAAGAACTCTGTTCTTCACATGTAAAGTTTGTTAATTAAAAATTGAGAATTCTACACGATAAGATATGAAATCAGTCGTCGCATTATGTATACTCACGTTAAGGCCATTAATATGGGTGTGGTTAACCGATGACGTTCCCGTGCAATAACAGATGATACGTGTTCATGGGTCAAAGGGAAAACGTGTTTGGGTACGGACGACGTGCCACCAGTAGAAAACAGCGGCAGCGTCCACCACATAGGCCCCGATCGAGGCGACTACCATATATAGGGAGACCGTAATCATCACCAATGAGGACTTGAACTCAGTCAGGAGTTGAGACAGCTACATCACCACCGACGCACGAGAAGGAGGAGCATCGTCACCTCGACACCAACCCGTCCAGTTATTTCTTTAATGTATTTTTACTTAATAATTACAACTAAGTATTGACCCGAGTCTGGTGTCGCAGGTTCTTCACTTATAAATATAACTTGTCAACTGTGATTTGTTTAAATTCTAAAAAAAAACCATTCGTACAACTAATACACATGTACATCTTCCCATCGAAAGGCTGTGTTCAAACGGCCCGTAACATTATGTATAAGTACTTTATTTGGCTAAAAATACATAATTATAAAATGGATAAATAATACAAGTACTACAAATAAAATAAAATAAGTGTATAAATAAAAAATGTAGGTACACAAATAAAATAAATAAATGAATGCGTCCTCTGAAGTATTATGACAAATATATTACGTGACTGGTTTCGCATTAAAAATTCATCATCAGGTATATCACAGTCAAAATATAAAACGCGACTCTACTATATTAATTTTATTTATTTACGAGTATTAACCATTTTAATAATTTTGTTTTTATTCCCTGAATGGTTTAAATATTAAATTACTGACATGTTTTATAATAATCTAGCACGGCAGTGGTGGTACAGGATAAGTAAAAAAAAAGACGTTTTAGGATAATAGTGACGGGTACAGCCACTGTTATAGGTAATTTAATGTATTTCTGTTAGCAACAATAAACCATTGCTTACGGAAAAACAATCTGAGCGGAATTCAGTTTATAGAGATACATTGTCAATAATATATATGTCATATTATAGTAAAATAATTAAATAGGGTTTCTTTTTGAATATGACCTCTTTAAAGTACAAACTAGAGACAATTTCCTTGCAAGATTTCTAGGAGAAAAAATGTTTACAGTACAAAAGAGATAAACATCAATGTAAAACCAATACATTCTCCACTTCATTAAAAATTAAATGACGCTATAACAATTTATTTATTTTTGCGGCCTGAAGATATTTTGTACATACGTAAATTGCGGCCTGGGTATAATTCTGTATATATGCCTACCTAAATATTTTTTATCATGCGTAAATTAGGTTTAAGGCTTCTTTTGCAAAATCAATATTTTCCTTCTCATTTTTCAGACTTAGGAATGATTGGCAATATAATTGTATAAATATTGATATGATTAAAAATATTGATTTTGCTGATATTATTAAAATTAAAGTTTAAAGGGTCTGTAAAAATGTATATGATTAAAAAATGTATTATTAAAAATGTATGATTAAGAAATTGGTAAAAATTTGTTAGACAATTCCCGTACATATTCTAATCTAGTAATTTTTTTTGCTTGCAATTCAAACATTTTGTCATGTATACATTTTTCTTTTTCGGTCATTTTTTTGCTTTTTGTTCCCTGACTTCTCAATGTGATATATGTATCATATTGCATGTTTTTTAAAATGTTAATTAAATTGAATATATTTGGGTATAATGAACTGAATGAGCTATTTAATTTTTTATGAAATGATTCACAATTATTTGTTGTGCACATCGTTGAGGATACGAATTTGGCCCAATTTTGGAAACTCTGTATCGTTGGTTAAATATGTTTCTAATATGTAGTCAGTAAATTGTACTATCCTATTATTTTGTGGTTGCAATGCCATTATATCATACGCAAAACAATCTACAACCATATCATGACTTAAAAAAGGAAGTCCAAAAAATAATTAAAAAAAATTACTTATATCGGTATTATTGGTTTGGTAATCATTAATTAACCCCAGCTGCTGTATTTTCCTGTACCAACCGATAAAAATTACCCATATTTTATTCCGCAAGTCATACATTTTTCGGGAGATGATACTGCGCAATATATACATAAAAAAAAAAACTAATGACATTTTTATTAACACAAAATATATGTATTATAATAACAAAATATATTTTTTTTTAATTTAAAGGGTAGCTACCTAAATAGAAATCATAAGCATATGTAGTGTTTCTATTTTGAAAATGTATATGAACAAAACATAATGAAGCGAGAAGGACAAACGGATGAGTTTTCTTTAAAATTAGACTTTTACTGTCGCTGACAATCGTGTCATAATTATATTCACTGCATATAATTCTTTGAGTTAGATATAATCAACATTTTCTGGTGCAATTATTCAGGAATAGAAAAATTCTAAGTCTTTAGGGAAGTTGAATCGACTTTTAAATCATTCTTTCGAAATTTTAGGTAAGCCACTTTAGTTACTATACTTCATATGGACAGTCAACTTTTGCAGACGTTTGTAAGCTAAACAGGATCGCGCCTTCTGACATGAGTGGCGGATAGTTCATCCCGAAAATACCGTTGGACGAGTTTACGCATCAAGAATGTAAAATCTTTACTAGTGTACGGTGTCATTTGAAACCTTTTGGACGATATCATGTGGGCTATACCGATCAGTGCGGCCTTTAAACGTTTGACCAGGCATAGGAACGTTGCTACGATACAAAATACCGATGGTATGAGGTTTAGCGGTGGCGGTAGTTCGGTGTTCACAGAAAAAGATAAGAACACTTGTGTTCTGCCGAAAACCCATTCTATGTACGTGTTTCCCGAGAACCTGTTGAACGCATTGGTCATGGTGCCTCTCAGCATGTTCACCATGATTACAAGAGCGACGATTTCGAACATAGTGTACAGTAACGTGCCCACGGCCTGGGTAAAATAATGATTGTTGGCCAGCTCTTTATTACTGCAGTCGTCGTCGTCGTCGTCGTTTTCCACGGTCTCAATCACCACCGAGCCGGCAGTCGACGATGTCATACGAAATATGCCCCAGAAGAGGACTTTCAACGTCGAGTAAGTGTTTACGAACGCATCGTCCTGTTTGACTTCGAATCGGGTGACCGGGTCGATTCTGGTCATGCCTCCGTAGTACTGATAAAATCGGCACAGACCGGCGGTGAACGCCAATATAATTACACCGTGCAGTACAGCGAACCGTTCAAAGTAGGTTATCATCTTACGCAGGCACACATACATAGGGCCCAGGGTGTAATTTAGCTGGTACAGGAACATCAGCTGCAAGTACGACATCACCGTGGCCACGGCCAGCAGACCCTCGGCGACCAAGACCGGGTCCAACGATCGCCAATATTTCCGTTCTATCGGTTTTCCAACGTAGTTATTGCTGTCGTGGTCGGTCGTCCGCGCGAACGTACTTGTGTACAGCAACCACCAATAAATTAAGGTTGTGATAAGTATGATCAACTGCACGCAATTGTAAACGTTCCACGGCATACTGAAGTAAAGTTTCGGCCCTTGTACTAAAATATGATTCACCGCGCGGATTGTAAAGGACACCACGTAAAGGACTAAGATAAGTTTCGAAATCCAACACAGGCTGTCTCCCGTAAACTTAATCTTGTTGAAATTATTTTCATACGTGAGTACCGTCAAAAATACTGAGTACGACGCCAAATAGTTAAGCATCTGATTCACGGGCAACATGTAATGTTGGGTCCACTTAGAATACGGCATGAATATATACAAAAACACTATTAACGGCAATACGAATATCCGCAAGAACACTAAGCAACATTTAAGTTTCAATCCATATCGCCTCCATGCGTACCAGTCGCCGGCCCAAACCGTTTCCAATGTCTGCTGCACGTACGCGTGGGCCACGAACTCCTTTTGTTTTAAATCCACAGCCATCACCAGTCTGTGGTACGGAAATGAACCAAAAATATTACACCCCTCTTGTTGAGTTAATACCAGTTCCACCTCGGTGGACGATCGACACAGGCCAATCATGCGGACGGCAAACATCCTAGTCTGAAAATCCAGCGATTTGTAATCAGACTTGAATACGTGGTCTACGTTGCCGTGTTTCCGGAGCCTATTGCTTAGCTGGAAAGCTGTTAATATTGGGTCTTTCGACGTCAACGAAATATACGTAGGGTCGGTCAGAGCTCGGAACACCGAGAGTTTCAGTTCCGTTGCTCCGAGTCCGTTATTGAGCCGGGTCGACGATTTGCATACCTATATTGTGTTAACAGACAAGAGCCGAGATTACACCATGACAAATTAAATATCGCGCTAGCCCAACCCAAGTTATAACTAACTTCTTTACAAAAGCACTGTGGTTCGTGGGGCGTCGGTATTGTGTGGCCACGTTTCAACAACAGTTCGATGATTTTATAATGCCCACACTGGGCCGCTAGCATGAGTGGCGTGAGGTGTGATGGAAACTCGACGGAATTATCATAACCAAGCTGCGCCTTTTCCTGGTTTTTTGCTTGGAGCACGTCTAACAGCTTGACGACTATTGAATAATTATTTTCACGTATAGCGTACATCAGGGCGTCCCCTGTCTCGAGTCCTGGTTGGGACAGTAAAAAGTCCACCATTTGTTCGCAGTCTACCTGCACGGCCAAATTCAAACCGGTCATTCCTTGGTAGTTTTTGCAATTTAAATCTAAATCGTAATTGCTCTCTATTAAATTTTTAATCGACGAAATATCGCACATTTTAATGAAATGCATAAACTTCCGCTGTATTTCTATAGAATCGTTTGCAGTGGACCAATCACTGGTAGCGTATTCTGACTGATCAGAATCATCCAGATACTCGTTGTTCATATCATTATAACTATCAGACATTTTCCACTTTATGATAAAATATCGTTCAAAACGGTATCCAGAACATGAAATATCTTCGGAATTTTACACTCCACCAATATTTTTAAACTATTTAAATACAGATGAAATTATCGCCATGGAAACTGTGATATTAACGTTGATTATAAATATGCTATACAGGGCGATTTTTTTTATCGTGAACCAACCATTTTCTCAGATTTCAAGTAAATTTGTTTTTTGTTTTTTTTTTTTTTTAATTATTTTGGAACTAGTTAAGCTTTATATTAAAACTATTTTTAATTTTTTGCTGACTCCATATATCTTAAATAAATATATACTTTTATTTTTTAAATAGGAACCCTACTTTTTAAACACAGATTTGAATAGACCTTACTTGTTTAGAAATGTTGGTATGCATAACACTATTATCAGATTTATTGTTTATGAGTTATAGTCTTATAACCGTTTAAAGTTTATATGGAGGATTTGGAAGCAGTTATCAATTTATCATTCAAAAATAGATATGGAATTTATTACCCTTTCTTACTGCTCCACTCTAAACTTTAAACTCATAAGCTGTAAATCTGATAATAGTGTTATGCTCATTAAAATTTTACTCTATTCAAATGTGTTCAAAAAAAAAGGAGAGGGGGTTCCTACTTGAAAAACAAAAGTATATACTTATTTAAGGTACATGGAATAGGGATGAAAAATTAATAATAGTTTTAGAATAAAGATTGACGATCCACAATGACCGATAGGTCGCCGAATGTAGTTTAGTTTGAACGTAATCATGTAGACCATCATTCAAACGTATTAATCAGCCGGTACCAAATTGTTATAGTATACACCGTTATACTAAACTATCGGCCAATAAAACGTTTGTAGTCTGCGGGCCCTCTAAATCAATAATTATGTTGAAAACTAATATTGCACAGATACATGTACCAAATATATTGTATTTTAAATCTGTGATTTAGTTTAATTTAAAAAAATATATATACTTACATTATACTTGTATTGAGTGTATTAATACTCCAGGCAACGCATTTATTTACTTATTTCTGCATATAAATTATTTATTTATACATTTATTTACAAGTATTATTATTTAAAATTTAGTAAAATAAATTATTTAGAATCATTTATTACTCAATATGCTGTCTATGATATAGAATTAAGTTTAAGGTTAATATATGAAAATATATATATTGAAAAATCAGATAAGGACATAGAAATTGGAATCAATATTTAAAATATCAAAGTGTCACATTTCATAAACCATATGTACATAACAATTATTGGATTAATTTAATTTATATAATTTTAACATTTTTGTGTAAGAATTTAAATAAAAATAAGAAAAATAAAATAATAATAAATAATAAAATCTTATAATATAATAAACTAAGAAAAAAAAAACCTGTATTCCGTAGCAGATATTTATAAACGTTAGGTTTAGATTATAAGGAGAAGATAGAGGAAAGGAGGCGATCTTTCTTTAAAAACTTTTATGGTGAAGAAGATTGGGGCAAGTTTTAAAATGTCAAACCTAATTGTTAATGGTATTACTTACATATATATGTTGAAATGTAGACAATAAGTTATAGTATATTTTACAAAAAGTCAACATACACACCAGTTAGATAGTTTATACAGAGAAAAAATTAATAAACAATATTTTATTTTAAACTTTATCTATTTTATAATGCCCATGGGCTAATGTGTGAATATGGTCTTCTAATATAATCCTTTTATCATCATAGTTGTTGAAAGTGAGTTTATTTGCAGATATGGTGTTTAGTTGATGGTGGAACAAGCGAATAGAAACATTCTCTCTATACACATCCAAGTCATTGTCCCCAAACAGGCACTTCTTGTGATCGTTAAATGTCATATGATTTTGATCTTTTCTTTACGATCAATCTTATAAGCATACAATTTGGCATGTAATGCACAAAACTCTGTGATTGTTTTTCATCCGACTCATCTGAGAAAATACCTGGTATTTTCTTCCTCTCTGCAACAAAGCACAGGTGGTCTTTCGATAGATTGGCAGTGTCCGTACACTTCAACAGCTGGGTTATTTCAACAGGTTCGCGTAAAAATCTTTCATCTTAATATAATATACCAACGAATCTGAAAAACAATAATAAAAACATTATAATATGTATAAGAAAAAATAATAATAATAATTTATCTGTATCAATATACACCAAATTGATAGTGTCTTTGAAATGCTTCCTCTTAACATTGTAATGATAGTAGTACATTTTGGTCTTAGAGATGTCCAGCACAGCAAAGCCAATATGGATATCGGTTTGCAAAAATGTATAATCTTGTTCTCCAAGGACAAAGCACAAAGGTTTTCATGGTAGGAAGTACAGTGTTTAAACGTTGTTTTGTTTATAAGTTTCTGCATTCTCTTCTCGCAGGATACTAGTTCGATATCGATTCTCCATTTCATTGATTCCATCATCTTACCTAGAAAATCATAATATAATAACATACAAGTTTTAATAATAATAATAAAAACTTACCAAAAAAGCATTGTTCATAAGTTGGCAGAAATATTTTTCAAAATTATTAGCTGCCTTCTTTCTCATCTCTGTATTTAAACTAATGTATTTTGCAAGCCATGGTGATTGTTCAAACTGTAGGACTCTGTTCACCTATAACATAAATAATACAAAAAATAAAATTAATAAGATAAAAATTAGAGTGTCCTTTTTAAAATACCTTTTTAACAATCAGTCCTTTCACTATCGCTTGCTTCAAATTTCTTTAGTGTATAATATAATTATTCTTCTCTTCCAATGCCGCCATCAACTTCTTCACCTTCGAGCCTGGTGGTACTTCCTTATTCGTAAAAATGGTGGGTCGTTGTGGTCCAAGTATAGGTGTTCCAGGTATGTACCACCTTGTATACCCTATCAGTGACATGACATCCAAATCCTCGAGTCCGTCTAGTATAGGTTCCACCCACTGGAACCTGTACTGTGATATGGCCCACCCTTACAAATTATTACCTAAAACAAACAGTAAAAAATTATAAGTGACTGATATATATATATTTTTTAAATACTATGTATACTTACAATCCTGATATATAATCTATGAATCTTCTTTGTCATAGTCTTTCACCGTATAATTGTTCACCTTCCCGTATCGTTTGCTCGCCTGTACCAAACCACCACGTATACCTATTAAATCAAATTAATATAATAATAGTTAATATGTATAAAATAATATAAAATTTTAATATGTTTAATATTGTACCTATTTTTCTGTTTCCCCATGTTTTTTTCCAGTCATCATTCTTATCATTATTCATTGTAAACTTTGTTCACAACTTTCTTTATTTTTTCAACCTTCTCGTATTTACTCCGAAGAGCTTCGAGTGTTCGGTAACATTCCCTACAAATACTTTTAAATTGCCTTGCCAATTTTTCATAAGACACTGCCTTTAAGTTGTTTGAATTAATGTCTGTTTTTTGCACTCTATCGTTAAAGCATAATTTATAAAAAGATCAAGCAATGTTTTCTCTTCACTGAGCGAAAATTTATTTGATCTCTTTTTAATTTGAGTCATTTTAATAATGAATAGGTAATAGGAAATAAGATGTATTTGTATTTTATTAATTTTAAAATTTAAACAAGTCGGTAATAATAACTGTTACATGTGTAGTGATGACTGATAAAGTGATTATGCACTGATAGCAATACTATTAATGTAGTATAGTTGTCCCAACATTCAAAGAATCTACTGTCCGCTTCAATAAATCTTGTTTAACTACCATTGAACGAAATAGTAAATTTTAAACTCGGTTTAATTTTTAAACCAAGTTTAGAAAATCTTGAGTTTAAACTACACTTGTACAACTGGGCCTTAGACAATCAAAAAATAATCTGGTTGTAAAACCAATAAATTCCTTGCTTCGCTCAGAATCTAAAATCTTTAGACACATATTGTAATATTTTATTATTTATTTTAAACGAATATACAAGATGATTCCCAGGGTACACTCAATATCCCCGAAAATATTTACTTTTTACTATTTTTTTAAAAATTTAGGATATAGCTGCTCTAAAATTTAACATTTTTATTATTTTATGTTACCATAATTTTTGTGGGTGACTTTTTTATATGAACAAAAACTTACATATTTTAATAAAAAAATTCTTCCATTTGGATCAATTCTAATAAAATAACCGGTTAATATAAAATTATGAATTAGATAATGAACTATGTGCAATTAATGTTTTGAATTGACTAATTATATACTACTTATTTTAATATATTAGTTCATGCTCTTACCCATACATAGCATATCAACTGTAACAAAATTTAAATATAGTAAATTGTACTGGAATTAAACTTAGGCATTATGAGGTACACATATTGATATGCCATTAAAAATAAATTATTTTATTTTTATTCCTAGAATAGCACTTAATTGTAATATGTAATTACCTATTAGGAAATATTATTGATTTTATAATAAGCTAACTCAATATTAGTTGTTTATCAGTGTCATAACATTATACTTTAATCGAAAGACATACATCTTCGTCACTCAAAGATTAATTTTGTAAACCAAAACCAAAAACTTGAAATAGTTTATGAAAATAACTTTTAAGTTCCAAATGAAAAAGTTTCCTGTACCAATACTTTTTAAGTATCACCAGTATTGAGGAATTGATGTTGATGTGTAAGATAAACACTAAAATATTTGTTTATGCAACATATAATATGAAATATATTATATTGTATAATTTGCATTTACAAATTATATAAATTATTCTTGACAGAATCAGCTATTTACTATACAATAAAACATTTTTTGTCATTAGCACTTATTATGAGCACAGAAACATATTAAGATAGAAAAAATAATTTATACAAAAAATAGAAGAACATAAATAAATCCAAGGTTATTCTTTAAGAGATGCAAATGGATAAAGGAAGGTAAAGGCGTAAACCCATATGGACTAAAATGAAAACCTCATAACAAATGAAGAGAATGCATTTTAAAATGAACCACAAGAATACAGGGGAAAATGAATATATTGTATATTTTATAGTACAACCGCTCCTCGAAGAACAAAATTGCTACCTGAACCTACTTTAGATGGTGGAATGTACAGAAGTTGAATTAATGGAAAAGTGCAACAGATATAGAAATTTAGTGTGAATGAATATCTTATGAGTCGAGTAGGTAAACCATATTTGAAGGTCTAATGAAATTTTAAAAACACCTCCGGTAGGAAAGATAAGGAGGAAAAAATCTAAACAAAATGCTGGACAGATAGGATCAATGATTTAAATAAGTGGGCTAGGAAGTTACAATAGCGGACAGCATGGATAGTCAAATGGAAGAATGTAGTAGAGGAAACAAGTCCTTCAAAGGATTACAATTTTTAGAAGAAAAAATGCCTACACAAAAAAATAATATAATATAAAATAAAGATACATACATATACATTATTTTCATGCATGAATATATACTTAAATAATACTTTGTTAAGTTAATAAAACAATTTTATGTTTCAAATATAAAATTGGCAAATTCTACAAGTTCCAGATACTAAAAACTGGTATAGTATAACCATGTAGAAACATTAAAAATGCCAAGTGGTTCTATCTAGTTCATATATTTCTTGTAGTAACTCTATTGTTTTAACACCAACTTTATTGGCAATTTCATTTCGTTGTCTAGTATTCATACATGTGACAAACATCCAAACAAGGTCACCATCAATTATTCTCTTAGCTGGGTTTTTCCTATTATGAACTGTAGCCTTGAGAGAGCGATAGGCTTTAGGGTTTAATCCAGCTAGATGTGTAAGATTTTGCACCAACATATTCTGCAAAGTTAATAACCTTTTGTAGCTTTTCTCTTGTATTGGTACAATATAACCAATTGAACCGTCCAATGTAGCATACATAGTTACATGTCGCCTATCAGAGCCAAGAGCTTTTCGTCTTTCAGATGTCAATGTAGATTGTTTACAGCGAAGTCTGAAGAATGAGTTTACATTCGATCCAATATTAATATCACCATGGCGAATTAAACATTGTCCACCATGACTATCACGGTTCATTGGCTGGTAAAGAAAGAGAATTAAATTTTGGTATTTATCAGATGACAAAAAACCTAGTTCTGTATTATCAATAAGAAAATTGATATCATACACTTCGAGAGGTTTAAAATCACGACTTACTAAAGACAATGTGCGGTATTCTTCCTGAAATCGTAGGAGAGTAATGGACTTGAAAATATCAGCGACCAATATCAAACTTTTAATACTCAACATCTGATGAACATAAACTTCAGTATCTATAAACGCTATGCCAATCAAGTCATTGTCTTTAAGTTCCCAAATATAAATTTTTTGACCAACAGCAGTCACTAAAAATCCAACAACATGTGTAATAGCTGTAACAGGACCTTTCTGTTCTTTGGCATATATCATTTTTATTTTATTTTTGGTCAATGGTTTGCCAAGTTCTGGGACAACATCAATAATATCGAATAAGAATATACGTCCTCTACTAGTAATATCTTCTGAATAATTGTAATTTGTGCCCATTGCTATATAACCCTTGAGACCACTACGAGCTCCTTCATAGGTCAAGGCGACATTTTTCAAACAAGTTATAAATTCCCAATCCTCTGTTTGAATACTTGTGTCTGGTATTGGTTCCCAAGACACAGGGGAAAACAGTTCTAATGTAAACAAATCATGATTGGGTAGTGGAAAATTAGGATCACGTTGTTCAGTAGTCAGTTCTTTATCATCTTCTTTGAATTTATAATATGTTGGAGATGGTTTTGTCGAAGAAGTAACTACACAATATGTTTTTGTTTCTAAGTGATAAACTATAAAATGTGGTGTTTTACGAAGTGGAACCTAAACATAAACATTTATTTATTAGTAAAAATTGGAGAGATCAATAATATATAAAATTAATTTATACTGAGTTGTTAATGTTCATTTGATTAGTACATGCTAAGTAATAATACAGCTGGAAATTAAGCATTTTTGTTCTCAGTTTTAGTTTTTTATGGATTAGATTCTAAGTAGAGCAAAGAATTTATCAGTATTACTATTTGTGTGTATTTTTTTTTAGTGAACAACTTTTCTATTATGAGAAGACTTTTTGGTTGCATTTTGAATCTAGTTGATGAAAGAGTAATTCATTTTTCGATTTTAGTTTGATCTAAATAGTTTTATAATATTTGGAAAAAAAAAATATTTTAAAAATGTTATAAAAGTAAAATAAATTACTTGACATCAAAACATTAAACCCAACAAACAGAATTTAAAATAGAAAAAAATTTAAAGAAAATCGTTTTTAATAAAAATCAAACAACAGATAATATTTAAAGTAAATAAATATGTAAATAAAAAAAAAATAAATATATGAATGAATGAATGTGTCCCCTGGAGTCTGATAAGTGTATTATAAGACCAGTTTCATGATATATATATATATAATTTCATATTTAAATGAAGAAATATTAAGTGTATAAAAATAAATATTAAAATAATAAATGGTAAAATAAAATGAATTGAAAATCTTCCTCTAATTCAAATTACAATTAAATTTCCTAAATAAGGAATAGCTGATAAAAGATTTGTAATAACTGTAGCTCCTCAGAATGATATTTGTTCTCAGGGTAATATTAATATAATAATATTCAATAAAAGCAGTTATTATAGTTAACAATACAATTACTACAATTAAACATGTTAGTTCAAAATTAAAAGAATTTGAACAAATTCTTTGTCTAATATGTGTATATATATATAAATAAATATATGTATAAAGAATATTGATGCCCCAACAACATGAAGTGATCAAATTAATCAACCAAAATAAATATTTCGGTTTATATTAATAATTCTTTGAAATGCTAAGTTAATATCTGTTTTTAAAGAAATGCTAAAAATAATCCTGTTCAAATCTGATTTATAAGAAAAATTATTATAAATGATCAAAAAATATCATATAAATCTAATATTAATAGTAGTAATAATATTTTTTTTTTCATTATAATTTTTGTCCTCAAGGTCCTTTTTTATTTTTTTTTTAAAACCAAATAATTATGATTATTATTAAAAATAAAATTAATATTAGATAAATTATTAAATTGTTTGCTAAATAAAAGATATTTAATAGATATTTATACCTCCAAATAAAAAATTATTTTCTTTAATAAATACATTTTTTGTATAATAATTCATAATATAAATTAATATAATTTTAAAAAAAATATTTTTAAATTTTTTATTTATATTTAATTCATTAAATTCAATTTTTGAAATGTATGAAAAAATAATTATTAATCCTCTTGCTCAAAGAATAAAAATTATAAATGAAATTTATGATGTTTTATTAATTAAGTTGGTTATTAAAGTAATTAAAATAGTTTGTAATAAGATAATTATGTTTGATTTAAGAGGTGATTTTGTTAAAATTAATATTATTAAATTTATTATTATTATTTTGATTTAAAATATCAATGTTTTTATTAAACTAATAAATATTTTTAAAGATTAAACATTATATGCGTTAAAAGATCATTAGCATCTTCTATATGAAACATTTTTTTCAGTATTATTATTTACAGTAATAAACCTCTTTTTCTATTAAAAATAAGAATTGATTTAAAATCTATTATTAAGTCAAAATTAATATGTATTATTTTTTACTTTTTTACTTATTTTTATAAGATACATTTATTAAATAATTTTTAAAAGCAAATATTAAATGTTACATATATTATCCTATAGTTTTCAATTTGAGGAACCAAATTTTCATTCATAAACAATAGTTAAAATTAATTTTGTTAGAGATTTTAAAATTTATATTAACTAAAAAAAATATTGATTTATTAATTAATATAATTTAATATTAAAATTGCAGCAAAAGCTTGGATTAAAATATATTTTATTGAAGATTTAAAATTTAAAATTAGTAAAATAGTGAATAAATTTAATTCTAATACCATTCATATTGAAATTCAATTTGAAGAAAACATTGATATTAATGTTCTAAAAATTATTTTTATTAAATATGTAATTTTTGTTAAATTTAAAATTTATTAGAAAAAATAATTTTATTCTATATTTGAAGTATGAATCCAAAAGTTTAATTTTAGCTTATTTTCTTATCATTTACTCTATCAAAGTAATCGTAATCCTTTTTTATGCATTTTATTTTAAATAATTATTTAATTCGTAAGAATAAAAGAATAGTAATATAGTATTAATATTTAATGGCTATTAATATAATTTATAGCTTATTATGTTTCAATATAGTATAATATTTAGAAATATATATAATTAGATTATCTTTAATAATATATCTATACTTTAATAGGTTTAAATTTAATTTAATATACATTTAGAATCTTTAAGTAACCATTATTAGATACAATTTATTTAATTGTATTAAGTCATATTTGTATAGGGATATAAATTGGGGTTTTATTTAAAAAATGTTTTTATTTTTCTAGAACTATTAAATACCAAAAAGATATATATAGATTTTTAATAAAAACCATTTATAGTTTACTATTATTGCATAATTAATAGGTATTCATAAAGTTTATTATGCTGCTTAAATATTTATTTATTATGATTTAATACAATTTTAAATTGTATGAAGAAATTAAAGTAATTTAATGGTTATTTTGACTTATGGTTTATAAGATTTAAATTATTTCAGTGAAAAATAAAAATATAATTCATTACATTTTAAATAACTTCTTTGAAAAAAAATTATAACAATTTTATTTAAAAATATGGTATATTTAAATGTGCTAGTTATAATAGTTGTTGAATATTTTAGGGCAATTGTAAAAATTGTACATTTGCAAAATAAAAAAAGTTATATCTACATTACATTAAAATTGTTCAAACTTCTAGTATGATTAGTATTAATAAAAAAAAAAACTAAAACAATGAAATAAAATATACCTTTCTCAATGGCCAAGGTTCATCATATGATAAATGTGTAGGTAGTATGGAAAATCTTAATTTGTTATCAGAGTTGAGGTATAAGAATCCCTGTGAGCAGTTAACATTATGAAAAGGTGCAAAACAAACAATTGGTCCATCTATGTGTAATGGATGACACCTTAGTTCTCCTCTTATAGTGAGTAATACTAAATGAGGATTTTGACCACATATAAAAACGCCATTATAGCTAGCGATTCTGTTGAAATAATGAAGCAATGAAATGTCTTCCAGACTGTTACTAGATTTTGACTGAAATGTTAACAATGAAGTAAGCTTATGAAATCGCATCTTTAATGTACCTTCTGGGTGCCTGTGTATACCATAAATAACCACCTAAAAAAAAATTAAATTTGTTTATGAAATCAATAAACTATAAAATATTTTATTAATATTTATTTTACCTCATTGTTTAATCTGACAAATAATAAAGGCCTTTTATCTTGATATCCCAGCGGTACAAGCAAAATTTCTTTTATTAATTCAGTACTTTTATTAAAACAACCTTCTTCTAAACTATCTTTAAGAACAGCAGGTGATTCATCTATGTCAGCAGCTTGATATTTTATTTTAAAATCAGGTAATGTATAAATTTCCAAACATCCATTATCTCTTGTCAGAACAACCCAATATGTTGGTGTCGGTTGTTCTATAAACTTTAACCACCACATAAGATTTTTATTTGAGACCAGTTTATGAGGTGTTTCATTGGATGATGAATCTCTTGTATTGCCATACAACATTTCCTCTTCATCTTCCATGGAATCAGTTACAAAAGTAGCATGTTTTAATTTTTGACCTACCACAGGAATTTCGGCTTGGGGCATTGTGCTAGAAAATAAGCCACTTACATCACGATACACAGTCAACGTTTTTGTCGGTGGTACAGTATCAAAGTTGGTGGGTCGCATGAGTACAATTCTTCCTGTTGATTTAATAATCAGCACTATCACCTGTCCATCACAAGTTAACAATACAGCATAGGGACTACTGCAAGATCCATGTATAATCGGAGAACCAAATTCTAAAGGAATGTTTTGAATTTGATCTGACCCCTTGAGCAATCTCACGGAGTATTTTAAAACTTGTATAACATATTTATTCATATTGCACACAAAAACCGTATGCTCTTGCGTTGCAAAACCTGAATAATCTAATTCATTTATTTCTTGTCCAGTTTTTAGTATTAAAGTTGAATCTGAGTTGGTAAATATCATAAAAGAATGAAAATCATTTTCATCATACACTGTCCACATGTTTTTGTAGCCATCCAAATGAAATGTAGCAACAAATTGAGGTTTGATGGAATGATGAAGAACACTTAACGCTCCATTTTTCCCATGACCAGATGTACATAATAGTTCCACATCATGTTCATCATTACTCAATTCGTCTGAAATATAAGCTGGTTCTCCTAAAGACGCTTGACTACATGGCCCAATATTTATTATACTATCACAGACTTCGAAACTGTATTTTTCTAAACAAATAGATGTCTGTACTTCACTACCATATACTTCTAATTCAATGAGATCTTCATCAGTTACATCAGCATTTTTATGTTTAACAGTAGGTACGTCATCATTACTTTGAGACCGTGCATAGTATCTCAAAAGTAGAGAATTACCAAGTCTTGAACCCAGAAACAAATAGGAGTCCAAACATACTGTTATGCATGTAGTTAATACACTAGAAGCACATTTTTCAAAATGAAAACTTCTTACTGCACGCATACTATCAGCGTATAGTGTAATTACGTAGAGATCACCGTTACACAACGATGTCACTAGTTTATTACTAGATATAAAAGTGGCAGTAGCACGGTCCAAAACGAGATTAATTTCTTCTTGTTGTTCTAAAGGAAAGTTGGTCATTGTATTGGTTATAGAATTAAGGGCAACCCCGAAAGGAGGTACACTTTGATTGAGATGTATGAGAGAATTCACTGCCATAATCAGAGCACCACCAATTGGACGAGACACCGGAATGACTTTTTGACAATCATAGGGAAGTGAATCCAATGACCAAATGACTGGATGCACATGTTGTTGAATATTTAATGAAATAGCCACCTATTTAAAAAAAAAATGAATAAAAAAAAAAAAAAAGAAACAATTGTTTGGAATCATATTAGAATTATAATAAGTACCAACATATAATTAAAATGACACTTACCATTGCGCATGTATCTTTCCTAATAACTATACGTCCAGCATTAGTTTGAACCGATTCAAACAGAATTAATAATGTTGGTTCATAATATCCATGTAAGAAATCGAAATCTTTAATATTATTCATCTTGGGATCTATTGTTTTAATTGGTATTGTATAGCTAGGCATGACTTGAGCACTTTTACCGTGATCATCAATAGTACGACCAAACGGTAGAACGAAAAAATAATGTCCATAAACTAGACCAACCACACATCGACCAACTGGATCTACTCTAATTAAAGGAGGAGTCCAATGTTGAGTGGTACCATTTTTAAATTTGTCGTCTTCGAAATAATTCAATGATAACGTACGTAGGTTGTGATTGTCATGATCGTACTGGACCAAACTGAACTTGGCTTCAGAGAAACTGAGTAACAAAGCTTCGGGTGAATTCTGACACAAAGTAACAGACTGTAAGCACATGATATTACCAAATAAAGTGTATTGAGCCAGGCATTCAAACTTGGTTTTGGGCGGCTGACATGTCGTGTCGGTCGGGACTAGCCTGTAGACACGGAGAATGTTGACACCGGCTAACACAAGGCATTTTTCGACGCGATTGAAGAAGTAACAATAAATAGCATGCTCTATGGACGTCGGTATACGGGTTTGTTTGCACATAGAAAACATGATGGTCGGTTTTCAGTTAATTTGCTTCATAGTACACTGTATTAACATTTAAATTAGAAGACTTGGTCGTACGGATGTCACGGATGTACTTAGATGTCACGGCGCCGACGTAAACACAACTTTAATTGATAAAACGCACCATTAGTGTACTGAGTATTGAGTAATAAAGGAATGCCGTATCGTATCTCGGCAAATTCAAATGTTATGAAAATAATTTGGTCATTCAGTCCAGTAAGTTGTGTCACTTTACGATCCAGATTTCTACTAGATGGCGTTATTAAGACCTACGCATGATTGATAAAACAAGTGATATTCTAATGTAAAACGATGACCTATTATTTGTTCGAAAATATTTTGTTGGAAAATAATTTAACAGAAAATATATTTATGAAAATTATTCAAGCAGAAAAATATTTGACTAGAAAAGTATTTTAGTCTAAAAATAATTTATACGAAAATAAAATCCTAAAAAAATATTTTATTGAAAAAGTTCTTTGTCCGAAAATACTGTATACGAAAAAAAATTAATAGTATATTATAATTTGAAATATTAAAATCATCACCTATTATTATAGTTTATTAATAATAATGTCTTTATTTTGGCCCTTGGATAAAATATTATCTAATTATTATTTTGTTTATTTTATCTATTTAGTTCACTGAAAATCATTCATTATTTCAAGTAGTTTTTATGGCATTGGATAGCGTATAAGTTCCACCAAATTGGTTCAAAACGTTAGAATCGATCAAAAATAATTCTGTAATTGTATTTCATAAATTAAATCCATTGAGAAGTAATTACACCATGAGTTAACACATAAAAAAATATATTATATACATTTTTATATTATAAATATATAAAAGGTATCTAATTGAAACCATCGTAAAATAAAATTATTGTTACGGCGCGATTTAGTAAAATATTTAGAAGTCGACGCTAGATAGCACTACCTGTCAGTCAGTTCATATGAGTACACGTCATTAAGTTTAACGCACATCGACAGGCAACCATTCTACCTTAAACCGTGTTTACCAAAATACGGTTTTAACAAAATATTTTTTGTACAAAAACTGTTCTGATAAAATATTTTTCTTCTGAATTACGACGTAAATATTTTTGGGATTATTTATTTTTCGACAGTTTTATTTTTCTGATAAAATATCATTCTAACAAATTATTTTCGTACTTTGTATGCTTCCCCGTGTAAAACTGTGAACAATAAATAAATTATCAATTTAACTATCTTAATAACTAAATATTGCAATTGGAATATCCGTATTATTAATTATTAGTTAAATAAATTAAAATTATAATGCCGAGTTTTATTGTTTGTTTTTAACCATAGATACATTAACAAATGGACAGCGCTTACCTCACCTCTCGTCAATGGTGTTCGTGAGGTAACGCGTAATAATAAATCTAAAAAAAAAATATTACACTTCATAGATAGGTATAAATGTAACTTTTATCTTTTCTTAAATCATTATAAATTTACAAAATATATCGACATTTATATAACAAATATACAAATATATATAACAAATACCTTAATATGTTTATGTTATTTTGTAAAAGACAAAAGTAAACAATAGTTTGGTCCATCGCTATCTGGTTACACTGGAAATAGACCACTTTCGCCTCAATTCAAGATCAAACGGCATCTATTCTCTATATTACTCAGTGGATTAGTGTGACTTCATATTATCTGATAACAATTTTGATCAAGTACGATTGGGTCCAAACAAATAAAACATAAAATATATGATGAAAACTGAAAAGTAACTTAAAATTATTAGTATTATTTTTAAGGAGAAATTTATACCGGTGTAACTCCCTATACTAGACCATGGTAAAATGTGTGCTGTTAATTTCCCTAGCCATGGACCCGCTCTAATAGTGCGCTTTAGCGGTGAAATTTGAATCTCTGTAAATGAGATGCAAATTATACTGTGTTATACCAGTGCAAATTATACTGCAAATAGTGCAAATAAGACCGTAGTGCCAGTGTCGGCCTGGTCATCGAAGATCCTAGGCAGGATTTTTGTTTTAAGGGCCCAATCTGTCTGACCGCTCGCACATTACTGTTTTCATTATTCATATTTATGTCAAGTAGATAAATTAAGTCATCAGATACAATTCATTCAATTTTTATTTTTTAAGAGTTAATACAAATTAAACAAAATTTCACCTTTGGTATAAAAGTAAATATTAAAAAGACGTCCTAAGATAATGGGGACGAGTGTAGATACTATTATGGGTTATTTAATGTATACCTGTTAGCAACGATAAACCATTTTTAACGAAAAAACGATTCTGAGCGTTACATTACTGAGTTTTACTGATTTTCCCGGTTTTCTTACGATTTTCTCATGTTTTTTCTTGGTTTTTCGCATTTTCTGGGCAAACTTTTGGGAAAATGGAAAAGTGACCTTTTTAGAGTACCTCCTCAATGGAATTTCTTTTTAGAAAAATTACACTATACAAGTGTTAATATTACAACAATTATCGTAAATGGAAAAAATGAATAGTGCATGGAATCTACGTGAATATATTATGATATAATCAGTTATATTATGAGAACAGGCAGTTTATTTCCGAACTTTTCTGATTATTGTTAAAATATATTATACTTGCATACCGCCGGGTGATTCTTTGGTGTTTGGTAGGAGGAATTTGTATTATATAGGTGTTATATAGGGTAACGCTGCTTTGTGTATAACCCAGAAGTTAGTCTTACATTGATGTACATCTTAGTTGTGACCTGACACACGACCATAATTAACGTACGTGTGCACAGCATATAGGGTCAGTATTAATTAAAATATAAGTATACTTTGAATACTATGAATTTAAATATAAATAATAATAATGAAAATAATGTTGTTAATAGTGATTCTGAGCATAACTTATTTGATATTTATACTGTAGTATTATCAAATGTAATTGGACAGGAAAAATAGTTCAATGATAAAAATAGTAATAAAGGGTGGTTTGAATATATAAAAATTAATAACTGTATTGTTGAATTTAAGTTAGACACAGGCTCGGACACTGACATTTTGCCTCTAAGTCTTTTTCATAGAGTTCAAAATAACGAAATTACGATAAAATTAATTACAAGGTACAAGCATATGATAGATATGTTCTAAAGCTAGTTGAGACTGTAAAATTGAATCGTATTATTTCTAACAGAAATGTTATACTCAGGTTCATAATTGTAAATGACGAATTACAAAATAAACGTGTTCCTATTATTTCATTAGGATACATGTATAAAACTTAATTTAATCGGTAAAAGAGAAATAAATAGTATTAAAAGGAATGATGATGCAAAAAAAAAAAATAATTGATAAATATAAGGAAGTTTTGAGGGTTTATGAAGTTTCCCAGAAACATATAATAATAAAACTAAAGAAAATAGTGAGGGCTGGATTAATCCGCCAAGAAAAGTTCCAGAGTCTATCAAAATTAAGTTAAAAACATTGGAAGAAATTACTAGAAATAGTGTGATATTATTAGTAGATAGGCCTGGCAAATGGTGCAGAAATATTGTTATAGTTGAGAAATCAAACAAGAAATTGCGTATGTCTGGATCCATTAGAATTGAATAAAATTATTATTAGAGAATATCATTTAATACCTACCATGGATAAGATTAGACCAACTCTAAGTAATAAAGAGTGGTATTCATTATTAGATCTTAAAAATGGATTTTTGAAAATTAAGCTAACAGAGAATTCAAGTAATATTTGTACTTTTAGGACGTCTTTTGGGTACTTTAAATTCATAAGACTTCCATTTAAACTATCCAGTGCCCCTGAAGAGTTCCAAAAACAGAATCAGACATTTTTTGGTGATATTTAAAATGTAAAAATGTATTTTGATGATATATTAATTGCTGCTGAGGATGAGGAATCACATGATGTAACAGTGAGGTTAGTATTGGAAAGAGCTAGAGGTCTTTGGGTATAACATTTAATCCTGAAAAGTTTGTTTTTAAACAGAAAGAAATCATTTATCTGTGAATGATATTTAGTAAAAATCTAATGAAAGTGAACCTTGATAGAGTTGAAGTGATAAATAAATTGAAAGAGCCCAAAAATAAACTATAGTTGCAAAGAATCATTGGAATGTTTAATTATGTCTCAAGAATTATTAAAAAAAAATGTGTATTGAACATGGACTACTGAAACAATAGATAAGCTAAAACATATAGTGACTAACTCACCAGTTTTTAGTAATTTTGATCCAGAGAAGGAAATTAATATTCAATGTAATAGTTCCTGCATAGGATTAAGATGTTGTTTGTTGCAAGAAGGAAAGCTGGTGGCTTTTGTTTATAGAAGTCTAATAGAGTCAGAGAAACAGTACCCGCAGATTTACAAAGAGATGTTAAGCATAGTTTTTTCTTGTTGTAAATTCTATAATTATATATAAGGCTATCATACTAAAGTCTGGATGGATCACTCATCACTAACATCAATTTTCAAAAATAATTTTAATAAAGTTATTAAGTTATAAAGTTATCTAATAGGTTACAAAAGATGAAATTAAAATGTTTGATTTATGATTTAGAAATTAATTATCTGCCAACTAAAGAAATGCATATTGCAGACCCATTATCTAGAAATTTGATTGACTCTAAATTTGAGAATGAAATTGATATTAAAAGTGTAGTTTTCTCAGTTGAATATAAAAAAATTATTTGGCAAAAATAGCACAAGATACAAAAAGTGAACCAGTATCATCTAAAGTTCTAGAGTTCTATATTAAAGATTGGCCTGTAAGTAAAAAGTTAACTAGTGGAGAGGTTCAACATTATTTGAGTCTTTGTAATGATATTGTAGTGGACAATTATGTTATTTATTGCAATAGCAAAATAGTTACACCTCATGCGTTAAAAAATGCAGCTTTGTAACAACTTCATGAGGGCCATAACAGTGTAAATAAAACCTTGTTTAGAGCTAAACAACTAGTTTATTAGCCTGGGCTGAACAATGAATTAAAGCAATTTGTATGAAAATATAATGTATGTGATAGGTTTGAGAGCTCCAACTAAAAGAGCCATTAATTCCAATTTCTTGTCTAAACTACCCTTTGAAGTTATAAGTACAGATATATTCACCTATAGATGATGGGATTATATTGTAATACTTAACCATTACTCTAAGTGGTTAGAACTAATTAGACTCAATAAGAAGACAGCTAGAAAAATTATTTTGCAATTTTGAAGTGTTTTTAGCACATATGGTTATTCAAAAATTATTTATTCTGACAATCAATTATTTAGTTCTAGTGAGTTTAAACGTTTTTGTGATGTGTATAATATAAAACTTATAACGTCTAATTCAAGGTATTAATAGTTAAATAGGGTATCAGAAAGAGCTGTTCTTACTGCTAAACAAATGTTGAGGAAAACAAAATTTACAATCAGTGAGAGTAATTTGAAACCCATGGTACATAATAATATTGACGGTAAGATAACTAATTATCAAAAAACTTATAAAGAATAAAATGATAGGAGAACTAAAATAAAAGATTAATTTGTCGTAGATGATAATTTAGTAGTAAAAGAGGATAATATATGGAAACCCTGTAAAATTGTAGGAAAGATAAAAGGCTGCTCTAAATCATATAAGATAAAGTTACAGAGTGTTATAGTGGTCAGACGAACGTCTTATCATTTGTATCACATAACTAGTCAAAGGTTTAATGAATTCTATGTAGATGATGATGATATTCTGCTTGGACATGATAATGACGAAAATTCGGTGGGGAAAAGTGAAGTTAATGAGAAGAATGATGATGCTGATTAGACACTAAGAAGAACAAGGGTAGGAAGAGTTATTAGAAAACCTATCAAATTTGGTAATTATGATAAAAGTTAATCGTGTTAAAGTGTTTGTTTGTTTCAAATGATAAATTAATATATTGTTGTTGTTTTTTTGTGTAAGATATTAGTTTATATTCTTCGTAAATTTAGTATTATTATTTGATTATTCATTATACACGTAATGTTATTAAAATTATTCTTGCAATTAAATGTATTGTAATTAAATTTAAATTTTTAATGTTTTTTTTTTTTTTCATAAGATTATATGTTAAAACTGTTAAAATGTTAATTTTAAGAGCTAAAAGAGGGGGATGTTATGTAGGGTAACACTGCTTTATGATATAACCTATAAGTTAGTCTTATATTGATATACATCTTAGTTGTTACCTGAAACACGACCATAATTAACGTACGTGTGTACAGCATATAGTGTCAGTGTTAACTAAAATATAAGTATACTTTAAATAAATTAATATAATAAATAAAATAACAGTTTCTTATAAATAAACATAATTTATTATCACAATTAAGTTTATTCAATTGATAAATACCATCCACCTTTAGATTTACTTATTAAATGTCAAAAACGATTAATTAGTGATTACTATGAGTCACCATATATTTTTAATTTAAAAAAATTAATGCTCCATAAACTTAATACCCTGATAGATAATTGTCAACTTGGTTTGCAAATCTTAACTGTGTCCCAGTTTAATTTTGAAGACAATAACTGTTGCATACAAATATTTCTGCGAATTAAAGCAGGCATAAGGAATCCCACTGGTTCATATACAACATATCTACATATTTTTCAAAAATTCGAAAGTGCATGTACGCACATTTTTTCATTTGTCCATTCCTTTAAACTTCTAATAACTAATATAAAATTTCTTACGACAGTATGTCTGTGTCACAGTTCTCGCGATACGACAAGCCGAAAAAAAATGTTTTTCGTAGCGGCACGGGATGAGAGCTGCTACGCCGCAGAACGTGCCGCTACGCTGCAGTTCTCGGGGGGGAGGGGGCAATCCTGCATTTCTCTGTAGAAATCTACCTATTATTTAAAAAAACGAAATTGTCGCTACACGACGTTTTTTCATTTGTCCATTCGTAAAAACATATTAAAACAAACATATAGGTTCCTTATACCTAGTTTACGTTCAGCCGCTGCCATTGTTACTCGCGCTGTCGTATTTACTCCTCAAAATACTTCTGTAACAGCGTCGACGGCAGTGAGTGTTTACATTGCCCTGCTAATTTTAGCAGCACGAGCAGCAATTGACCGGGAGTACGAGCGCGATTGTGTGTTTACATTCAACTCGATCAGTCACATTATGTGGTAATTGAATTCGAACAGAATTTAAACACGTACTCGCGCTCGCATTGCCGATTATGTTGCTGCTCGCGCTGTTCAGTTAACCGCTCTTGACGGGAGCGTCGGGCCACGTCAGTGCGAGGAGCATGATCAGCGCGAGTGACGTGTTTACATACTCGCGCTGCCCATTTTTATGCTCATTTCCCTGCTCAGTCACGGAAGTGGGCTGAATGTAAACTAGGTATTATAACCATTTATCGAAGTATTACGGTTCTTATGAGTAAACTGAGCAGCGCGAGCAGCAACATAACCGGCAATGCGATCAATTCAGTGACTATAATAATCGCAACAATATTAAAATTTGTAGAGGTAGATATAGAACGTCTAACTGATCAAAGAAATAGGTACTAAGCTCATCAAAATACCAATCGGTGACACCTAGACATATGGTCGTAGGGAACCTATTTGGTAGTTTTGAGAATTTTGTAAGAATGGACAAATGATAAAATGTGCGTAGAGAAAATTTCGAATTTTTAAAATTGGTAGAATTCTCCCGGGTAACGCCGGATTGGCACCACCGAGAACGTTAGCGTAGCGATACTATCTGTGGCGTAGCAGCTCTCATCCCTTGTCGCTACGCAAAATATTTTTTTCACCCGGTCGTGTTGCAAAAACCGTGACACTTGGACATATAGCTGTAAGTAACCTAATTTGAGAATTTTATAGAATGGACAAATAAAAAAATGTGAGTAGCGTTCATTTCGAATTTTTAAAATATTGGTAGATTTCTACAGGGAAACGCCGGATTGGACAATTGAGTACAGTAGCATAGTGGCAATAACTGCGGCATAGCAGCTCTAAAACTGTGCCGCTACCCAACACATTGTTTTTCTCCCGGCCGTATCACAAGGACATTGATACTTAGACATAAGGTCGTAAAGAACCTATATGATAGGTTTTAGATATTTTTAAGAATGGACAAATATAAAAAGTGTGTAAAAAGCGTTAATTTAGAATTTTTAAGACATTGGAAGATTTCTCTAGGGAAACGCTGGATTCGCGTTTTTTGAAACACACTCCACAGGATTTATTAGGTAAGTGTAAACCCGACAGTTTCAAAATGATTATAATTTTCTTTGAAAAACTATTGCCTATGGGCTTTAACCCAACAATGTTATTTATTAAATAATACATCCCAATTAAATTAAATAAAGTTTACAATTTTGAAATTTAGATTATAAAAACAGTCATTTTTAAAAAATCTTAATAAAATATATTTTTACAATTTCAAGTTATTTTTAAGTCCAATCATAATATCAAATACTTTTTTCTTTTAACAACGTGTTGATGAAAGAATATTATAATCAAATAAATATATTTTCATAATAATTATCTGTAGTTTTATTAATTATTTTAATATTGTGATACAGTGGCATTTGGCGGAATGGCTAGTTTGTTTCTCGGTTGCAGTCTGATCAGCCTGGTGGAGATCATTCATATCTTTTATAAATCATTGGCCATGCTGAAAAACAACTATTGTACCAAAACCCAAATTCATACCCATACAAGCATTATTTCAAAGCAACAGCAAGTAACACTATGCCGACAAAACCATTCATACCATTCACACAGATCTCTGTACAAGTTTCCCAACAATAACACTTGTCATCAACCAGCTATCTGTTATGAGTAGGGAATATATTATAATAATACGCTCTGAATCTATGTCTTTAAAAATCATAAAATATGCACTTAAAACTCAAAAATGTCGAAAAATGCATTAATTTTATTTTGGATTTTGCTAAATGCAGACTATTTTTAACAAAATGCACCTCGGAATAATCAAATTAGTGTCAAAGTTTCATACAAATAAAATAAGAATATACCACAATATTTGTGAGTATAGTAATATATCAATAATAATGATTATATTATTAAATAAAATAAGATTAACCGACAATTAAAAACTATTATCAATTATGTATTAGACTATAATAATTTTAACACACAGGTAATTTGGCATTGCAGTTTAAGTAATATATATAATATAAATGAAAAAAAAAAAAAAAAAAAAAATTTAATCTTAATATTAATCAAATTTAGTTTTCTGAATGGTCTTCATTGTAATCAGAGTCTTTGAATAAAACAGTTTCAAGAACTATAAAAAAAAAAAAAACTTTAATTAGTATTTAATATGTAAAAATAAACATACATTATTATAAATATTACTGTACAATTCAAATATTAAGTACACGAAAAACAAATCAAATTTTACATATTATATTATGTGTAATAATTTAATCACTTTTCCTAAATGAATAGAAAATATGTGTCACAATATTACAAAATAAGGTCTAGCTGCTTGCTAGGTCACAAGTTATCACATATGATCACATATGTCTCATACAAATAGGGATTATCCTAAGATCAATTGTTATTTGTGCTATGGTCAAAAATATCTCTTAAGCTGAGTTTACATAATGCAAATCTAATGCCACAAGCTGCTTTACCAGACAGCTGTTTTACACAACTGTTGACACGATCTGCATCTGATGCATGAACCCATGCAAAACAGAGCAAGCTGTAATTTTATGGGTATGTTCGCTTTAGATATTGTGTGCCATTCAATTTGACATTTGATATTGCTCAGAATTTAACCATTGAATCAGAGCGCTACATCACCACAAAACAATACATGAAATAGGTAGTATGACAAATGTGTCAGCACATTGAGGTGTAGACAACTGAATAGTGTTCATACTTCAACCTGACACTGATAACAAATAATGATTGAGAAATCAAAAAATTACCTCCTTAAAGCACCACCCTAAGAAAATTTTATTCCATAAATGTGTCTTTTATCATATATACCTGCGCAAGATTTCTGGTAGNAACTTTAGTACCTTGGTGTATAACAAGTTAGCCATCTAGTATTTTATATCTGTGGTAGCTTTGTATAAATAATTTTTCTAATTTCTTGCAACATGAGTTGAAAACATACCATTGCCATATTGCTTTTGTATCACCATGTACACAAATATTGGAAACTGTGGTAACTGTCTAGTGTGAAAACTTCATTTACTTTCAGTTTACTATCAATGACTTACGAACAAAAACAGTACAGAGAAAATGATCATGTACCCTAACTTGTATTAATATAATGTACTCAGCACTCACTGCTGGTGGTTGTGGTAGTTTATGACAATCATCCACAGGTTGATAATGCAAACTTTTCTGTTCCCATGCGTCACTCTCATCATCCTGTGAAAACATATCTGGGCCATGAAAAGATGCTGACCTCAGTACTGGATTACCAGAATATTCAATACTTTTTCTATGAGAAAAAAAACAAAATTAAAAGTTTTCATATAGTAAAAACCGCATTACTTACTAGGTAATAGGTAGGAAATAGGTAGTATGACAAATGTGTCAGACAACTGAATAGTGTTCATACTTTAACCTAACACGGATAATGAATAATGATTGAGAAATCAAAAAATTACCTCCGTAAAGCACCACCCTAAGAAAATTTTATATTATATTCGTGTGATAAAATTATAACCACAATTGAAAAATGTAAATATTGCCCAACACATATATGAAAACTGGCTTCAACTTTAGTACCTTGGTGTATAACAAATTAGCCATCTAGTATTTTGTATCTGTGGTAACTTTGGATCCAAGGTTTTGTATAAATAATTTTTCTAATTTCTAATAAAATAAAATATACTATTTTCGTAGGATTGGCTATTGCAAATTTATTAATAGGTAAATCATATTTAGTTGCATGTAAAGAACTAGAATCCACCAATTATGAAACTATTTGTCAGTTTATTAATTCCTTGTTACAAATAATTCCTGGTATGGAATTATTTGTAATTATTATTCTTATTATTGTAATAATGCTATAAATGAAAATTTAAGCAAGATTTCTGGTAGAAATTGTATACATATCAAAAAAATAATAATAATAATTAACATTATTGTAATACCAATAGATTACTCATTCGCTCAGAATCTAAAAATTGACGCAATTATTCTGATAGTTTTTAAATGTTGTATATGGTTTTATAATAATAACTGAGAAATTCTTGTTAACGAAAATTAAATATTTTAAATTCTATTCATTAAATTTAAAGACTACACAACCCCATGATTATTTTTATGATTTATTTTTTATAAATGTCCCCAGTTCGTTCTCCGCGCTGTTCCTTTCGCATGTATGTTAGTCTATGTACCTATTATATACATTTTACTTAAATGTCTACGTTAAATTAACATAGACAACAGTATGTAGAAAAATATAATATTAACACTAGTTTCTCCTATGTACACTAGTTGTATAAATAACTAAATCAAATTTCTTCATCGCAGACACTTATTCGTCATCAACAGTTCGCGTGCTGTCTTATCGCACACTGCTGTGGCGACTTTATCGCAACAATAATTATGTCTCAATCTTCATCCAAAAATATAAAAGCAAAATTAGCCGCCACCAATATTAAGGACTCTGTCAATATACAGACTGCAAGCCTAAGCAGTATACAGACTGCTAACCTAAATAAAGTGTCAACTTCAGTCAATACGAATCGTTCAGACGGAAACTTAGCCTCTACCAGCATGGATTCTTCTTCATTAGCCAACTGGTCTCAGGTACCAATAAGCAATAGCGCTAAAAGAAACCTCTCCTCCTCTTCTTCTTCTGATCAAAACTCGTCTAAAATACAACAAAACAAAAAAAAATATTTTTTACGTCTAATCGCTTTGAAGTACTCTCACAAGACGAACCAGAGAATACCGATCCATCAGATTCTACTCAGTTGCCTCCTCTTGAGTCAAACCCAGAGGGGAACATCAATGTTGATATCAAGCCAACCCTACCCCCACCAGTTTTTATAAAAGGTGTTATCAGTTTTCCAGCACTCTGCTCAGAACTTATTGAGCAAATTGGTGTAGATAATTTCTCTTGTAAATCCTCAACTGACCGCCTAAAAATTATGACAACTAACCCAACTTCATATAGAACACTGATCCACTTCCTCAAAAATCAAAAAGCTGAATATCACACTTATCAGCTCAAAGAAGACAAACCTACATGAGTTGTCATTCGCAATCTCCACCCGTCCACGTCCAATACACTTATCAAATCCGAACTTGAGCTGCGATTATTTGAAGTCCGTCAAGTTAAAAAACGTATTACATAAAACCAATAAACACCCACTCCCTCTATTTTTTGTGGACCTTGAACCAACATTCCATTCCAACAATATCTATAAGTTGACTTTTCTCATCCACACGAACATAAAAGTTGAAGAACCTTATAAATCCAAAACTATAAGTCAATGTATCAATTGTCAAGAGTACGGAAATACTAAATCCTACTGCGGCTATCCAGCTCGCTGTGTCCGCTGCGGCTCAAACCACTCATCTTCGGCCTGTCCAAACCCACAACGCCAAGATGTGCCCTCTGCTCTGATAATCACCCCTCTAACTACAAAGGCTGCTCTGTTATCATATAATGATAGACAATATAATCTCAGACATATAATTAGTCAGGAATTCTTAATAATATAACTTACTTGGCGAACAAACCATTTTTGAAACAAATTTATTTCGGTGTTTTGGACAGTTGCGCATCTACTGAAAAGCTATGCATCTGAAAAATATTCATAGCATTATAAATTTATAAATTACAATATTATAAAAAACTAACTACTTAGTCACTATTTGAACCTAGAACACAATTATTAGCCCGGGTTCAAACAATCACTATTAAAAAAATCAAAGGAATAAAAAATTGTATTATACCTAAATATAGATAAATTATCAAATAAATAACAATAATAATTATTAATTGATTTGGAGATAAAATTGGCTTACCGGTGAATATTATTAAACCCGGATTATGTACAACAAATGACAGCAACACACACAGCTTGAAATTTTTCGAAATTTCCCAAAAATTGGCTAAAACAATAAGTGTTGATGAAAACCTTATACAAAAGTTTAATCTTACAGTTTTAAAGTTAATTGTTGGATTTTCGTTTGTATTCATTGAAAACTGCTCAATTATATATTCAACTTTATGACTAGTATTATGTGACAGTACTAACAATTTATAATCATGAAATAGAATATTATTAGGAATTACAGTTTGCCTATTGACTAATTGTCTGAAAATGTATAAGGAGTAAGACATAAAGAATTTTGGACAATTCAAAAATACCTATGGCTACCTATTAAATAAATGACTAGAATAGTTGCAAATCAAGATCTAATATACGTACTGCTAATAAATTCACATCCACTTATGTCATCTAATAGAAAACAATAAAATAAATATTTGAATTTATCGAGGAATTAAAAAAAAACATATTAAAACTTAGAACACTGACTGATTATTACAATACTTGAAGATTTCAAAGACAACTTATTACTTACTATAAATTTACTATCAATACATAATTACTATATAAATATATTTTTTTTAAAAACTATTGTGCCATTTTATTTCATTAAATTTAAACTAATAAAATAGGTAATTATAATAGTTTTTTTTTCAAAAATACAATTTTGTTTAGCTAGAAGCATAAACAATTGTAGTAATATTAATAGATAAAAGTTATTTATGAGATATGCTTACCAAAATTATGATCCAATTTATAACATTCGTTGATAGATAAGCATAGATTCAATATTATTTTATCAGATAATAGAGAAATGCTTTCGAGGTATAAATCGGGTTGTATACACATACACTTTTACTCGTTAATTGTATCAATACTTTAGGGACAAATGTTCAGCCTAGAAATAATTATATTTAAATTACTATATATTATAGGTAAAAACCAACAATTCAAAAACTCATCAACTTACACATTTTAACCGATTAACAATAATTATAGGAGCAGCATTTTCCCGTAGTGTTTTATTCCACACATGGCTTGTAAAATCATCTCATTTGAAATATCATGTACATGACTTTATCTTACTTATATCTTTATATTGACTTTTGAAATTATCCTTACCACGTTCCTTAAAAAACTCCATCCACTGTTTTCGGATACCATATTTTTTAGGTATCTAAAACTATAAATATTGAGTTATTAACTAAAAGCTAAATAATTGTATAGATGAAAAATAATGTAAATACTGGTGAAAGATGAACTCTTCCTTTTTACACTGTGTATTTCTTGTACACACAAAACAACTAGACATTGTAAAAAAAACTAAACTTTGTTTTAACCGAAAATTTTCAGCGGAACATCCATCAACTAAGTCAAATATCAAAACAATTATTTATAATTTATGTAATAATAATTAAGTAATTATTTATATTATAAAAAAAAAATAATTATAATAATAACAATATTATCACCCCACTAATAGATACTAATGCTATCAATAATATTTAATACCCAACAACGAAGTATTCAATAACGCTTGCAAAACACGGTATAATTTATTGGAACTGTACGTTATGTTTTTATCCTTTTGTTTGATTCACATTGTAATTGGTACAGCCAAAAGCCAACCCTTGGATAGAAAACGAAATTCGAACGTTAACAATAAAAACATTCATCGTAATCAGTTATCACTTATCGCGGGCATTCCGCTTTGCAAGAAACAAAACAAATTGAATGCCCGCTTTTATTCTACATAGATCTTATCTTGATAATTTATTTCCCTCCCCCCCTATTTTCTTCAGTACACATTTAGTTATATTATTATACTCGACATGTTATTAGCAGTAGTAAATTTAAGAGTTTGGTATTCAAAAATTCGAATTTTTACATAACCAAAATTAAGCCTACCCAATAACCAAAATAAAGTTATAATATAAAGCAATGATAAATATTTCAATGTGACACTATATGATCATCCGTATAGTCGCAAAAGCACTAGTATGTAATCGGAGTAAATCATGTTGACAACGATAAGAAAAATTGTATAGTTTTTATCGTAAATGACGCGGCGTTGTTATGATCGAATGTCAACACGGCACATGTCAATAACGCATTATAATATACCCGCCCCTCGTGAATATTATTTCAGCTTCCTTCTTAATCGTTAAATCGGGTTGAACCTCACACAGAAATATGATTCGCACGAGTTCCTGGATCTGGTGAACATATCATAGGCACCAACTTATCACCGACGACGGAAATTACTATTAAGAGGGGTTCAATCAATTTTTCATATATTAGGGACGGCGCGAACGCAGTCCCAGCTACCAAAAATTATGCGCCCGAGGTATCCACATTAGGGATACTCGCAGGGGTCAACCTACTCTATGTGCAATGAGTAAGTCTCTCCCCGGAGGAACCGCCAAATTTGATCACGGTTGACCTCTACGCCAGGTAAGTATGCCGCAATACCGTTTTCGGGGTCCTTATATACACTGCGAAGTCAGTACGACCTTAGCAATCTGGCCGCTGCCGTTCTCATTTTCCGGATCCTGTTGTCCACATCCTATGTCCGAGACGACAGCTAACATCCATTTCGGTTGCGTCCACGCGCGAATCATCGGTCGGCAATCCGGCTTAACGTTTTTTCACGTCGAACGTCTCATAAAACCGAAAAGCATTCGATGAACGGTACGACGGTTATCGTTTACCGCCATCTACCGGCGTCTTTTGATCTATCATCGAAATTTTATATCATCGTTAAACCGTAATCCGATCGCTAAATACAGATATACACATCGTACATATTTGTAAATCAGTGGTCTGAATAATCTGTTCACGTTCAGAGTGCGTTTCGAGTATAGTAAAACGTGATTTTTCAAATTTATCTTATTACTAATTCTTCGTCAATTGTCATACTTAGTTATGACATTCATTGTTGTTTTGAGATTTTTGTTTGATTTTGATGACTGTTTTTTAAAACTATAACCCGAAAACGGTACCTATTATGATAAAATACGTTTTATAATATTTTGCAAGATTCAATACATACTAATTGATAAAATATAATTGTGTACTGCGGAAAAAAGATTTAAACAGTTTTTTCAGACTTAGTACCATAATATTTGCAATCACCTCGTTTTGATTATAATTTATAAGTACTTACATATTAAAGGGATTAGAAGAATTCAAAAGTTTATTTGCATGTAACTTCTTTACTAGAGGTTGGATATCTAACCGTAAGTGTAGTGTGGTGTAGTTGTGATTTTGTGTTTTTTTTTTTTTTTTAATGATAATTTTTGAAGATTTTACTGATATCAGCATATTGCTGAGTATGATACCTATTTTAATTTTACCTATTTATTAGATGATTGGTATAGTTTTTAATTGGCAGTGTCTCATTTCTATCATTATTTTAATTTTGTCACAAAGAATGATTGTAATTAGTTTAGATAATTAGATTCATAGCGTGCATTAAAATGTTTAATACGTCACAAATTATCTTGGGATGCATTTACTTTAAAATCAAAATAGTCCAGATAAAAGTATAAAATTTTAAAATTTATAATAATTCACAAATTGTATTAAATATACTACAGATTATCAATATGAAGGCAACAAAACGCAAGGTTTTATGATGAATTTTAAATTTTGATAAAACTATTTCGGAGCAGTTGTTTAGCGACCCAATGTAATATCGTAGTTATGTACTGGTGAAATGTAATTGCTCCGAATGTAAGTAACTACGATATTATATATTGGGTAACTATTCTGAAATTGATTTATCGAAATTCCAAATTTATCATTAAACCAATGAGACTCCTTTTCGCTTAATGCGATAGCACAACTATCTGCAGAGGCCGTGATTATAATTTATTAACACTCTAAACTTTTAAACAGTTTTCTGAAAGAAATTATTATTTATAGGTAGTTTGATATCTAGGAGAATCCATGGCCCATATGCCCCCTCCCTAAACGCCGCACCTGCTTCATATTAAGTAATATCCGTTTGTTTCAATATTTTTAAATATTATTCAATACATAGGATATCCTAGATATCTAGGTACCTATTGTATATTTTTTTCAAAATTAATAACCATTAAGAACTATAGCCTAGAAGTTAAAATAACGAATATTATAACCATTTTTGCACACAATTGTTTATATTTATCACCCATAATTATTGAAACCCGAAGTATGAAACCGAGTACATTAATTTAATTCATCAGTAGACGTATCTATGTTAATGAAAACATTCTTACAATAGTCAGTATTATAAAAGTGAAATTATAAACAGCTTCCAGCTCACTCGAAATTAAAATATATATCAATGGAATTCGTGTACCTACGTTTTTATATCGTATTTACAATTTGAACAACCCAAATAACACGTTTTTAACCATGTGTTATTGATTTTTAAAGTTTTTTTGTAACTTCTTTTGGAACAACAATATCAACAAACTATATTTCGAAAATTTTCTTTGAAAAATGTTGATGTTTATAATTATGATACTAAACCCAGAGATGTATAGTCATTTGTGGATGTAATTAAACAGGATATCTTAGATTTATAATGCAGCATTTAGTATATTATTATATGTTTTCACATTTGAAATCAATACGTGCGATGCTCATACAATACACGTTTCGTTCTCCACCGGTAGATGACGCTTTCAGTGAAGTTCGTCTGTAGTCTGTAGTTTTCGACCGTTTGATCTTCTTCTTTGGCGCACACATTCACGTTGCGATGCATCAAATATCACGATCATTAACTCGGTAGATTGTCGTGTGCCAGCTAGACAACGTGGACCAATAATTAACCGGAGCTTTGTTTCGATCGACGCGACACTGCACTGTTGAGGTAAGCTTCCCGGGTTATTTAAGGCGGTATTTGGTGACTGGCGGCATACTTACTTGGTGTAGAGGTCAACCGTGATCACTGTGGCGGTTCCTCCAGGACGAGACTTTCCCATTGCACTTCGGGACGGTTGACCCCTGCGAGTATTCCTAACCGGAATTTCTCGGACACATAATTTTTGGTAGTGGGACTGCGTTCGCGCTGTCCCTGATTATAAATTAATATGAAAACATTTTCTATAGTAGTCATTGTCTGTATTCATTGAAGTCCTGACTACTCAGTATTGTTCCCACTTGCTGGTCATTTTTCGCACGATATCGAATGTTCCAACAAATAAATATATTTTCATAATAATTATCTATAGC
>CABPRJ010001493.1:0-182210 GCA_902439185.1 Cinara cedri | reverse complement strand
AAAATGAAAATTGATAATATTAATGATTTTATTTTTTGGCAAAATGTTATTACTGATTTGTTAGGTCAAAAAAAAAATACTATTTTCAGCAATCATTAAAATTTAAAAAAAAAAATATTCCTTACTTTGCTCAGAATCAAAAAAGAATTTGCATTAAAAAAATTATATTTAAAATCAACAACACAAAGATAGAATTGTCATTGATGTAATTCAAATATATTTAAACCCATTTAAAACACTATTACACACAATATTTATAAGTTGATCCTTTTCGCGAGAATTGTCTAGGTACAGTAAATCTACCCAGCTCCATCTCCTACAAAACTATACTACAATCTTATTATTTATAACTGAGATATTTTAATAAAATATTTGTTAACTGAATTTGGTGGCTACATATTATTTTCATTTAACATAATATTTGAGTTCTATGGCTCATACGTAGCTAAGTTTTAAATATTATTTTAAAACGTACATAAATCTAGATGATTCACTGAGTATTTTACATTTTTAAAACGTTTTAATAACTTAAATTCATGACTAATATAGAATGACTAACCAATATATTATTCGACCATGCACATGATACAGTAGTGAGTACAAAGTAAAATAAATATATAGGTACCTACGTTTATTTCATAGCATATAAATTATTTTAAACGAGGTATCTAGTAACTAAATTAACCAAAGAACTATAGATACTTACGGGTAGTCTCCATTTATACAAAAATCGGTTAGCAACTCAAACGAAAATTACACACTAAATCAGAAATATGAATGGTTTTTAGGAGTGTAGTAGACAGTCTAAACGAAGATCACGTGCGTACCGCAAGTGTCGCTTTGTCATCGTTCACTATAAACAATATAAACAATTATTCTACTGAATTTTCTAGGTTAGGTGTTATCATAACGCACATGTCTTGGTTAGTTATCTACAAACTTGGTAACGAATAATATCACACTGATAAGTAATACAATGTTTGAATTATTTGATAAATTTATGAATACCTAATTTTGATATACTGATTACTGATAAGTTAATTGTTTTTTTTTTTTTAATAGTATTAACTTCGATTGTAATTTATTCACTGTTTGACAATATTTGAAAAATAAGAAGATCGGATTGAATTTTCTTCATAGAAAATTGTTTTTTTAAGATAATAATTAATAATTGTACTCCCTCTAAAATATTTTCATAAAATTTGCTATTTTTGTTTGCCTTTTTATCTCAGGACGTTTATCGAGACATTTCTAATTCGCAACGAAGGTTGGTTCTCTCTTATCCAACTTCTAATCTTTTATCATATCGACTTTTGCAACAATAAAGGCCCCTATCTAACTTTCAATCGAGTTTCCTTAAATGAATGTAGTCCACTTTTTTTGTAGGTGGTGCTAAAAAAGACACTTTTTTCGTTACGACAGTCAACATAATATGTTGCCTAAATATCACCCATAAAGAAGTATGCTAATCAGGTATCACCTAACCAGCTAACACACCAGCATATAGAGTGCCTCAATAAGATATCAAACGTCGATATTAGTCATTTTTCGATTTTCTCAAAAGTTTTCCCAGCAAATGTGAAAAACCGGGAAAATCGGTAAAACATTTAACAAAATTCATCGAGCCTATTTTATTATTTTACTATGATATGTCATATACATTTTTGACTAAGCATCACTATCAACTGAACTCCGCTCAGAATCGTTATTTAGTTAGCAATGGTTTATCGTTGCTTACAGGTATACATTTAATTACTTATCAATGGTAACATGGGATGGATTTTAATTAAGCAGACTTTATTTATATAATTGCTTAATTTAAATATTAAGTCAAGCATTGAGTATAGGTATTCAAGGACATAGGTAAATTTGAATAATGGATAATATCTACAAATTTTGGGAATTAACATGGAAGGAAAGAAGGGAACGAACGTCTATGTTTATGATGTCTATATTTGTATAGGTATTATGTTCCAAGTTTTCGAAATTATTAATTTATTATTTAAGTTCAGATTTACGTTTTTCTGATCTGATTTTTTAAAGTATTAGTAGTATGACCCTCAGTTTCACTGACCATAAGACGAAATTTACAGTACTTACCATTTTAAAGCCCATGAAATCTATGGGTATCTTCTGAATTTCAGGGGAATTTCTCTCTAGCTCCACAACACAGTAACCCAAATCGTTCATTAGATTCGGATACCTCGGACTTCTAATGTATAACACGTGTCCGTGATTCTCGACAATACATTTATAATGAATTTTAGCTGTAAAAACTATATAAAGATCAACTTTGTTTGTTATGGTAATGATAGTCTTCAATATAGTTGTTGAGGGGATCAAACTAGTAATGGGCAATCTGAATCGATCTTTGAAAAGAATTGATCAAAATCATAGAGTAATAGTATATTACTTTATGGGTAAGATACATAATTTATCATTAGATGTTATAATAATATTGTTATCTATTTTAATCTTTTGGAGAACCAAATCTTTTCATTTTGATTTTTTGAGGATAAATTTGTTCTTTCGATTTAAATCGATTCAAAAAATCAATTCATTATATTATGACAAAACTCCTATGTGATAACTTTATCATAGAATAAATGGAAATAAATTAAAAAAACAGTATTTCCTATGTATACACATAAATGGATTTCATAATGTATTTAAAAAATACCTTAAGCTATCAAAACCATTCAAGTTACATAATTAAGTATTAATAAATAGTTGTAAGTGTTATAGAAAAAAAAAAAAAAAACAGTTATGATATTGTTTTAAATGAGGTTAATATAAAAAATGAAAACACACACATCAGTTGCACAACTTACGAGACATGCCGAGATTCTTGAACTGAAAATATAATGCAATAACTTACATTTATCATGCGTTTGATTTTTTAGTTATGTGCAGTTTGTATACAAATTTGAAGAAGAAAGCCTTATACAACATGCAGCATTAGAAACTACTTTAGGGCAGACACATTTTACACTGAAAACTTTGAAGTCTCTATCGTTTGATCGCCACCAATCTTTGGAAACGGTCCATAGATCACCTTTAAACTACTCCCATAAAATTTAGTGTCAATCGGAATGGATCGATAAAAGGAATTTTACTTCAAAGTAGTCATTGATGGTCATTAATATTTAACGAAGTTACCCTCCTGTATGAGGATAACATTTACCCACCTACCCAAGCCGAATTAAGGGGTTAAATGTACAAAATGTATACTTATTAGTTGAAAAATATTTCGGCCCTTTTTTTCTTGTGAACAAATTTTCTATAAGCAATTTCGCTTGGATTTAAAATGATAGCACTTTTTCTAAAGGAACTCTGACCGGAAAAGTACCTTAAGGAGATTATTTTTCGATTTTCTCAGGAGTTTTCTCATTAAATTTGAAAACCCGAAAAACCAGGAAAATGCACGATATATATAATATTATTAAAATATTATGATTTTTTTTTTCATGTGAATACTTTTTTAAGAAAGCTTACTCCGATATATATGATGTAGGCATTTTAGACCCTTTTCTAACTATACATTTTTTTGAGATGATACTTTAGGGAGATCATTTTTGATTATATTAGTGGTTTTCACAAAAATTGAGAAAAAGTGGGAAAAACGGATATATATTTACGGCGTAAAAATTTCATGATTTTATAATTTTATAATTTACGATTTCTATTAGAAATCTTGCTTTATTAAAAAAAAAAATGACAAAAAACCATTTTGTAGCATTTTGGATCTAGTTGCTTACGGAGGAAGTAGTTTTTTGATTTTATAACATACTATTATCCTTTATGTATTTAGTTACTAAATTATCAAAAAATTCGTTTATTTTATTATTTTCTGTTTTTTCTGTATAATAATTATTAGATCTGTTCGTGTATGAATAGATGTATAGGTTTATTTTTTTTTATGTTCGAACTTACATATGAATCCGATTACCTGCTACGGTTCGTTTGGGAATATACCGACCCCCCTAACATAGGCTGACGTGGAACCATTTATATCTTAAGCCGTAGTAAGAGTACATAGGTAGTGCGTATTAGAGACTAGTCTAGTGCAGTGGTCAGTCAGTCCAATTTTCTTACCATTAAATTTTTGTTACTCGTGTCAGCTTTGTTAGCCAAAAATAAGTTCAAATTGCTTAATGTCATTATAAAAGTGCTTTTGTAACTGAATAAATAAAAATTTAATTTTTCTCGGTAATATTTAATTTTCTACTATATGTAATGGATACAAAAAAAAAATACATGCTATGGTATTGAATAAAAAAGTACACGTAATAATACAAACAAATATTAATGAGAAATATGAGCCTGACTATTATCACACATAATACTCCATCTCGGCTCAATTTTACAAAATGCAATCCGCAAATCGCGTTCTGTTTGAAGACATCTGCCTTTTGACAACTAGTGTTCTTCAGTGTGTGATAACAGGGATGGATGAAATGACCCCATTTCTGAACAAAGTATTTTAAATAAACATGAATTTAAAGCATTAGCTTTTATATAGTTTATAATTTTAACAGTTTGTGATAAGACTTCAGTAAATATTTTCAGCATTTTCTTTGAAGCAAGGGCTTCACTATGTAAAACACAGTGTATCTATTTCAAACTTGGAACAATGTCTTTGATTAATTTTACCAGATCTATGTGTTTTCCAGTCATAGCAGCTGCACTATTAATTGTTATAGAAGTACACTTTTCAAAATCTAAATTATTTTTAGTGAATAAGTTTACTACCATGTCAAAAATGTTTCTCCCAGTAGTTGTACTTTTGAGTTTTGAGGAGAACAGTATATCCTGATAAATTTTGTAATTATAAAAATATACAAAATTAATATAAAAATTTATTAGATGTAACACAATCGTTGGATGAAATAAATAATTTAATAGATGTAGAAATTAGTTATAAGGAAGGAGAAATTGTAAAAGCATTATATTATTATTCATATTATATAATTTTGGTTGTGGCAATAATTTGTTTATTTTTATTGTATAAATATTGTAAAAATAGTAATTATACACGTTCAATCGAAAGACTAGAAATAATACCATTAAGTACTAGAATTTAAGTAAATGATAAATATTGTATAATAAAATTGTAAGGGCGAAAGATCATTCTTATTGAAAGTATGATTCTTTGTCTGGTAGGAGAGGTGTTAGTACCACCCGGTCTGATATAATAGATGTCATAAAACGTAGTCATTAGTATTCAATTGATATTGTATCCGGAAGATCTCGATTGTATTTTGTTAAATTATCATTTTATGTTGTAAGTAATAAATTAATATTATATAGCGTAATAAGGAAAATTAGCACAGATATGTACTTAGAGTAGTAATTGCCAAAATCAAAGGTTCTTAAGGTATATAAAGAGAACGCGAGGGACACTAGTCAACCAGTCATAACCGAGTGTGAGACAAGTATTTATGTATGTGTCATATCTNTTTAGAACAATTGTTGTTTATTTTCTTAAGTTTAAAATCCAAATCCTTATAAACTCGTTCTGAGTCTACTTGGCTCATAACACTCTCATCTAGGTATAAAGAAAAAACATTTCCTATTGACACCGAGAAGAAATTTGCACATATTTAAATCATTACTGATAAGTGATATACGTCTTGCAACTATAGTATCAGAGAGAGGAATATTTTTTAATTGGTTTGCAACTTTTTCGTTTATTATTTCCGTACACATAATAATAGCAGCAGGTAAAATTAGTTCTTCTTCGACGGTATATGGTTCAAACATTTTGAAATTTTATAGGTGACTAAATATGATGCTTTTAAAGCAGACAGCGAAACTGATAAAAAAATTTTTAGGCCTTGGTTTTTATGCAAGTGTTTAATGATTCAAAATAATTTATCGGTTTTTCTTTTATATTTGGATATTTTGTTTCTAAATATCTTATTAATTTTGAATGTTTTAAACTTTCATTTGCAAGCAATTCGCCACAAACCACACACTGTGATTAAACCAACTTATTATCTCCCAAATAATAAGCGCAAAATCCAAATTTTAAATAATTGTCATCATACATTCGACCAATAAATTGATTTTTCTTTTTTTTATAATTGTTTTTCTCTAAGTTTGATGTTGAAGGTACCATTGGTAACGTTGTTATGTTTTCGACTGTGTTTATACTTTTTACCGATTTTCCGAATAACATATTTAACTAAAAAATATACTTTACGAAAAAAACTTAGATGACACTACGTTAATACTGCTAGACCGCTAGATTAAACGCAACTAACATCCATATTTTATAATATAACGATGTCAACTCTGAACACGACAACATCAGTAATTTATAAAAATAATCTTTTTTTTTTTTAATTTTATTTTGAAATATTCTTATCTATACAGAGGTGCACAATAAGTAATAATTATGGTGAAAAGAAAGAAAAACTATGAACTAATGGAAGGAAATCTCTCATTAGGGACACCTAGTGGCTTTACAATAACATTTACAATTTATTACAAAAGCATTTAATTTAAAAATTTATACAATTTTTAAGTCACAGCATCAGTTCCGCTTGAGTCGTCTAGTTGGATTTCCGGGTAGTGCTAGTGTAGCAAGGTCCCTGATGAGCTGGTTGGCGTTGGAATGTAATTTTGCGTGGAAGCGTTTATAATATATAGTGGCAGTTTCGTTGACAGAGCAGATTCTTAGGTCAGAGTTTATTGCATTGTTGGAGATATACCAGGGTGCTCCAGTTATTATACGAAAACAGATATTCTGGAAGGCTTGGATAGTTCTCTTATTTGATTTTTTTAGCAGAACCCCAGATTACTACCCCGTACATCCAGAGTGGTTGTAGAAGAGTTTTATATAATATGAGTTTAAGGGGTAATGCTAGATTTGAGCGTAAGAGTGGCCTTAGCAGGTGAAGTCTTGAGTTTAGCTTTTTGCGTTTGTTTTTAGATGAGATGACCATGTTCGGCGTCTGTCGAATATTAAGCCGAGGTATTTCACTTCATTTGAGTGAGGAATAATGATGTTATTTATTGATATAGGAGGGCAGTTATGGGGCCTGAGTGCAAATATGATAAAGGAAGATTTCGATTCGTTGATTTTAATTTTCCATTTAGTGAACCATTGAGAAAGAGTATCAATGTGTAATTGTAGTTGAAGGCTTGCAGTGATATGATCAGCAGCTGTAGATAAAAGCGCAGTATCATCTGCGTGAGCACCAATGATTGTTTTTTCTGAGGTGGGTAGATCAGATGTGAAAATTATGTATAGAAAAGGTGCTATGTCACTGCCTTGCGGGACCCCAGCAGCAATGGGGAATTGTTTTGAATGTTGAAGGTTGTGGCGAACCTTGAATGTGCGGTTGTCCAAGTACGATTTTAATAAGAGATAGTAAGGGGCAGGAAATAATGGTTTTAATTTGAAGAGTAATCCTTCGTGCCAGACGGTGTCAAAAGTTTTGGAAACATCCAAGAATACTTCAGCGCAGTATTTTTTTGTTTCCAAAGCAGTTGAGATTGTGTCGGCGACTAGGTGTAGCTGGTGGGTTTTAGAATGGTTTGCACGAAAACCAAATTGGAAGTTAGACAAGTTTTTGTTTTCATTGGTTATGACAGAGAGACGCTTTAGTAAAATTTTTTCCAGAACTTTTCCAAAAACTTATTAAAAGACTTATGGGTCTGTATGAGGATGGGTTTTCTGGTGGTTTGCCAGGTTTAAGTATTATTACGATTACTGAGGATTTCCAAGTTGTTGGAAAATAGGAAAGTCGGAGGGTAGCGTTGTATATATGAGTTAGATGAATTATTGTTTTAGCCGGTAGGTTTTTGATTACTTTGTTGGTTATAAGATCGTGGCCAGGAGATTTCCTGTTGGCCAATTTTTTTATAATCCCCCTTATTTCAGCTGGTGAGGTAGGTTAGCAGGTAGGGCCATAGGTAGTGGAGAGAGGAGTGACTCTGTGACCATTTCAAGTTGTAGAGGTGGTGGTGAGATTGAATGTGGTATGAAAAATATTGATAGTTCATTCGCTAGTGTATCTGCTTTTTCACTGTCGGTAACTGCTAAGGTGTTATTTGGTCGTTGAAGAGGTGGTGTAATTTCCTTTAATCGATTTTGCTTTGCGCCAAAGTAAGCCATTTTTAAGTGATAGATTTTGTAGATAAGTTATGTAGGTGTCATTTTTGCGTATTTTTAGAAGAGATTTAAGTTTATTTGAAAGCATGTTATACCTTGATTTGTCGTCTGGGTAGCGAGTTCGTTGCCAAATCGATATTGCTCTGCGTTTGTCAGCTAGGAGTTTTCTAAGCTCTGGGGTTAGATTGGATGATGGATTGTTGCTTGGTATCATGGTTGATGAATCTTTGGCTGCAACTTGTATATCGGTGGTAAGCTTATTTATTGAACTATCAATGTTAGAAGGGGATTTAAACTTAATATTAAGTATTGTTTTTTTTGAAAGTATGTCTCTGAATTTATTCCAGTTTATAAATCCAAGAGTGATGGTTGGTCGATTTGGTTTCATTAGAGGTTGTGCTCCTATATGTAGTAGAACTGGAGTATGGTCTGATGCTGGGTCATTAAGATTTGTGACGTTTGCGGTGAAACAATTGGGTAAGTTGGTAATGAAGTAGTATCTGGATGATGGTTGTCATGGGATGGCCAATAAGTCGGAGAAGGGCTTGATAAGACTTTGAGGTGTTTTTGAGTTATGAGGTTGTGTAACGCTCGGCCCCTAGTGTTAGTGGAACGGCTCCAAGTTTGGTGTTTGGCATTGAAGTCCGCATCCAAAATATAGCTATGGCTTAGAGATTGGAGAAAAATTATAAGTTCAGGTGTAGGAAATGAATTTCCAGGAGGGAAATAACAAGATGCTATGGAGATAGGAACCGAGTTTATCTTTAACGTTGTGCTAGCTGATAGAATATTGGAGCTCCTTAGAGGTGGCAGAGGGGAGTGTTCAATTTGATTGGAGATAATTAGAGCAGCTCCGCCATGTGCTGTTCCATCAGGGCGATCTGCTCTTCTAATTTCATATCCATGAATTTTGAGTGTAGAAGATTTCACGNCTCATTGAGCACGATTTAGAGTTCATTTAGGTGTTGAAGAATACCGTTAGCGTTCCATAAAAATATGGTAAGTGGATTTGTAGAATTAGTTGCCATTTTTAATGAGTTTATCAATGACTGTAGTGACCAATGAGTGGGTTTATTAAAGTTTTTAGATCATTTATGAATGAAGACAGTTAGATTGTGTGGTCTAGATTCTGATTTTGGTTATTGGTTTGAAAGTGTGGATTTGATTCACTATTGAGAGGAGGGAAATTCTGTGAGTCCGTTGGAGGGGGGAGATTATGGTTAATGACATTTGAGGTATGATGGTGTTGGTTTTTATTATTCCACGTATTGTTTTTAGATTGAGTTAATTTTTTTTTTAGGTCAGTATGTGTTTTACACCCTTTATAGTTGGTCGGGTGGCTGCCATTACATAAAGCACATTTAGCAGGGGAACTGCGATCCTTAGTACAATGCAATGATTCATAGTCTAAACCACATCTAACGCAACGAGGAGTCTGATTGCAGTAGCTGCGAATGTGGCCATACGCCTGACAGCGGTGGCATTTAGGGATATCTCTTTTAGGGTGGGCAGGTTCGATTTTTACTATAATGTAGCACAGCGATGTGATTTTGAAGACATCGGCATGGATTGGACCAGGTTCCAGGTATTCGTTAATTTATGAAAAACAGGCATTATGTTTCTGGTGGTAAATCCACTGTTTAAGAGTTCCTTTTTGATAAGGGACAAAGCAGTAATGGGATGTAGATTCCAGATTACTGCACGAAATGCTTTTAGTTCTTTTGACTGATATGAATGAAATGAAACGTTATTTTCATTGAGATAATTGATCACTGATCTATACGAATCAGCGCTGTATGTCTGAAGTTTAAGTTATTAGTAGAACTTTTAAAATCAAATTCCGAGGAATCAGTTAGTTCTTTAATTTTAATACAGAAATTGTTAAAATTTAACTGTGCTTGTATAAGGATTGGGGGTAATTTAGGTGTTTGATTTTTATTCGGAATGTTTTCGTTTGTATCGTCCATCCTCTCCTCTTCGTCATTTGGTGCGATCAGAGTAAAACGGTTCGTAGAAATAAAGATATTTTTGTCGACTTTCTTAGCGGGAGATGAAGTTGCATTAGGAAATCTTGAATGTTTATTGTTTGATACAACTGTTTCCCAGATATCAGTATTAGAATTGGTTGGCGAAGTATTGTTTGAAGTATCATTTTTTTTTTTGATAATTTTAAAGGTAGAATGTTTTGTTAGATAATTGATTTGGGCTCGAAGCCATATCGAATGCGAGTATTTCTGCAGTATGTAGCGACTGCTATAGTGGATGGCCTTGACGCCTTTGCCGGCGAGGCAGCGGTGTTGGTGGACTTTATACGATAAGATTATTATATTATTATACATTACCGGTTTGCGGCAGTGCTGCATAATTTGACGTTAGTGCTATCGAGAGCTATACAAAACGGTGCGCGTAAATGACGTAGTCTCAACGACGTCCTAACACGAATTGAAAAAAAAAAAAAAAAAAAATAATCTATACAATTTATAGATAAATAACAGGATCTTTTATTGATTAAGGTCCGGTGCACACTTGCGTTATTTTAACGCGTGACAACACTGCGGCATCCTTGTGAACTTGGCAGCGCAAAATTAGCTAACGTCCATCTAATTAATCCAACAAATTTGTTATAATAAAATGTAATGTTAACACAAAATTACTATGTTTGAACACCACCATTCTATACAGTTTTAATAAAATACAAATTACAAAACATTATATTAACCCTACATTGCATGATTTTTTTTTATTATTAAAAAATGGTTTTTGGATAGTTCTAAAGCTGTAAAATACATGAAAAATAATTTAAAAATCAATTATAATTTCAAGTTTTGAAAAAGTTGATAAAGTCAGTTGTTGTTTTAGAGCAACATTATATATTTGATAGAACAAATTAATATTTTTTAATTTTTCTAAAATGTTGTCATATTATAATAGATATACCTAAAATTTATCAAATTTATACACATTTTAATTTTACATAAATAAATCGTACGATATTTAACAACTTCAACACATAATCCAACTTGACATTTTTTTAAAAAGTTATCATATTATAATTTATAGATATCTAAAATTAGTCAAATTATACACATTTGAATTATTACTTAGTTAAATTACGAAATATTAATAGGTAGTATGATATTTTTTAAAGCAAGTTTTTCCCTTTCCAACACATAATCCAACTTGACATTTTTCACACACTTGCCATGTATATCCGTTGCAACCTGGCATTTTACAATGACTCCTCGTTGGTGCATCGTTCGACCAGTGATTAATTCGATCCATGCGAAAATCTTGATTTGGTGGCATTCGGTTTCTTGGATATTTGTATTAGTGCGTTCTCTATGATATTTGACGGCCTTCCTCTAGTGAAAGTTGAATGACCAACTTTGCACAAAGATATGGCTAAATCTTTTTTAAACGCAGCTAATACCATAGGTTTTTCAACATGGCCCCTAGTTTAATTTTTTTGAGCAAATATTCGGTTATGAATTTACAACAGTCACGCCAAGTAAATGATAGAAAATCCTTAAATACCATTTACGACTTCTTATTTTAATTTTCTGTCGTCCTAACAAGTTATCAAATAGGTCTACTCCTTCCATTTGTTAATTATATACACTTACAATATGTGGACAGTCTATTTCTAAATATTATTCACGTCATTTGAAATTATTTTAATATTTATATGCTATGTATCAATATTTCATACACAATATGTTCAATTAAATCGTCTTGGAAAAAGTAGCCAAATATTTGATAGGGAGTACTTAAATTTAAAATTTCATCTGAAAGTTCAAAGTCATCAGTAAATTCTACATTTTGGGTAGACAATTTTTCATGTTTACAAGAAATATCCAAGTTTTGTTTTATTTTTGTTTCTTATTTTAGGCTGAGGCTTAGCAACAAAAGGAGGTGTGGTTATATCAAATTTGTATATTTTTATTAAATTTTCAATTTTGAGGTCCGGAATTTTATATATTTCAGTTTTTGAATTCAGCTTTACAGAAATAAAGTTTGGAAGAGATATCAATGGGCCGTCAGGTTCACATTCAACATCTCCCATGCCAACATTAATATCCAAATTACTATCTAATAAATTTATAGAATTAAGAAACGGATCTAATTCATCGTCATCAATATTTTCTAAAAGTTTATCGAGTTCCTTCTAAACCAACTATATTACTATCTATATAAATGCCTTGTTCGTCGCCAGATTCCAAGTCGTCTTCAGAATCAGATGGAGGTTCATTTTCCAGCAATTGCATAATTTCTCTATCAAACAAATGTCTTCTACACATAATGAAAAAATGTACGAATTTGTAATGTAAAGAGTAAAATAATAAAACATGCAAAAATACGGCATTGAAAAACGTCGAAAAAAATATGTGTCCCGTATGGTGCTAAATGCATACTGTTGCGTATGAACAATAACCGTGCATTATTGATTTACAAATAAAATATTTGAATTATCTGTATAACCTTAGAAATTATCTAAAGTTTAGATACATATGAACACGGGTATATTTTTAATGTAATCCATAGACATATTTTATGATTTAAAATTATTGAAAAAAAACCCAGAATATTGTCACATTCATATGTACTGGTCTATCGATAAATAGTTTAATTTTTCCAACCACATACTGCTTTCTATCGGTTTGAAAATAACTACGTTGTATATTATCATACTTGGTTATGATTAAAGCTAATATACGCTAACTAACATGGATAAACATCTGATTATAACTTTTTGTATAGGTTGTTGCGGAAAAGCAACACCATACATTGTAGAGTTAACCTTATTTTAAATCGATTCCTAATAAATTACATTATTTGTCTGGAATGATTCAGAGGTCTTGTCAGTACCTACATCTATCCCGTCCTGCAGCTTTAATTTCTGAAATCTTGAACAAACAAACTTTAGATTTTTGGCTTTATAATTTCATTCAATAGGTGATTTAAATTATACTTTTTCATATGATTAAACATTTTAATAGATGAAGAAAAGTTCATATCAGGTTTGAGAGGTGGTTCTTAAAAATAAATAATAATTACAATTTATTAAGATTTATATTACTGTTATTAGATACCGAGTTTATTTATGAATTATTATATCCTTTTAGATTTATTTTAGATTTAGTATTATTATTCTCAATTTTATAATCCACCTTAAACGTTATCTATTTATAATTGAGTGAACCCTAAATATTTTTTTTTAAACGAACATTTTTAGGAATAATTTTTCTATCTTTACTTATGATGTCTTCCTCTACTGTTTCATTTTAATATTTGAGCATAATCTATAAAACAAAATAAATATGTTACATTATAAGTATTAATATAATTATTATAAAGGTATACAATTATTTATGCAGTTATTTGAACTATATTATTATTCAAATATTGATGTAATATTTTAGTTACACCATAATGTTAATGTATATATTTTAATATCATGAATTGGTATGAAAAAAAATTGAAAGTTAGATATAATAAAAAAAACATATATTACAATATTATTATATTAACACCTCAATAAATAATAGTATATACATGTTGAGAAATTTTGTAAGGTTTTGAAATAAATGACAATTCTAGATATTCAACAGTCTTATAAAAAAGTGTGATTTGAAATAAATTAAAAGGGATGCTTTAAAAAATTCCACCAAGTTTCCAATAATGTTCAACAAGTATGTTCAAACATTGTTGGAAGGTTTTTGAACAGTTTTGGTATACTGTACATATAATGCTAATTGTGAAGTTAGCATTACAAAATAAAATATGGAATAATTTAAAAAGGGGGTTCCAACAAATTCCAACAAGTCTGCCTAAAAATTGTTTTGGAAAATTCTGCTAACATGCCTACAACACTATAACATATTATAGTAAACTCATTTAAAATTTGAAGCCAAATAATAAGGTGTTATTTTTTTTCATGTGGTAGTATGCAGTGGTATAAACAAATCTATAAAACTAATATTTCTCAGCTTCATACATTTGATATGAAAGTTATATTTAATATTATTATATTCAGCAAAAAGAAAAGTAGTTTCTAGAAGCTGAAGTGGGGTTAACCCTAAATAGCTAATTAGCTAATTAATTTAACTTACATAGCTAATTAGCTAATCAATTACAATTAACTAAATCTTTAATATGACCAGCAATACCCTTTTCATAATTTCGGTTAAATGTAGATTTTAACCTCAAAGCTGGTGATTTACTTTTGCTTAATTTTATTTTTTCTTGAAGAGTACTGAATGAAATTAAATCATGATATTTTTAAACTGGTCACCTATATAACACTGAAAGTGATCAGTATTACTCCATCAGTTTTGACCGGAATTGGCCGATTATAATTATTTAATTATTATAATAATTATTATTCTATTGTATCACAATAATTAAATTAACCGAGAGTTGAATAATTGCGAACATCTTAAACTACATAATATAGTAGAGACAAGTAACAACAATTTTAGGTTATCAAACAATAAAAAATCATATGCATGATTTATACCGATTTTTATCAAGCTTATTATATGAGATTACCGTGTAACCAGTCTTAATCACTAATCAGAATTCACCTTGTGTATTCCATATATTTAGTTCAGTGAATTTAAATCTTATTTTATAACCCATAATAAAATGAAACGTTTTCTTAATTCTTAGTAATATAAAATATTTTATAGGTCGTAATCGGTCTTTAACATTTTCGAATAAATGTTCCTTGCCGTAACTATCTAATTTATGAGTTAAGTAGTGTTATTGTACTCGAGTAACGTTCCTAACATCATGATGTTGTGATCGACATGATACCATAATATACGTGCTATATCATTATTTTATTCATTGATAATTCATTTTGACAGAACACAATTCAATAAACTAATATTGTATTCTGTTTTTTATATCTGTGGTTCATACTTTCGAAGTGTTCGTTTAATTAAATAACAAAATTTAGAAAAGTGTCAATTGCCAAGTCATCATAGTTAACTCGTCCTCGGTTGACTTAAGTTTTTTTTTTGTTTCCAAATTTTCAAATCTGTACATTTTGTAACTGTGGTAAGTACCAAAATGCCTATTAATAATAATAACAATTTATAATATTATACCTATGATACTATAATAAATAAAATTAATGGCGTATAAGAAATTTAAGTTTATATAAAAACATTAATACCTATTATATAGGTATGTATATTAATACTGTTACCTCTACTGGGTGAAACTTTAGCAGTGATAATAGTGATCATAGAAAGTTAAACAAGAATAAATTGTTATTAACACACTTGAGCCAGTAGTTCAAGTAGATTAGTAGTTACTCTATTGCTTGTGATTCTGTAGCCTCTGTCCTTGCATAGAAAACTTAGTGTTAAAATAGCTATATGAAAGATACATGAGAGTGTGTCATCAGAAATTAATACTTTTAATTTTAAATTTTACTACCAAAACTCCCCCCCAAATTGTTTTAATTGTTTATACTCTGATAAAGTTGTATATTATAGATTTTTCTTTATTTTGTATATTTATTGGAAAAAATTACTGTACTATAAAATTTTGTTAATGTTAAATCTATAAAAATGAAATTATCCACAATTTAAAATTTGTATTATAAATAAAAGAATAACTTTTACAATATGTAGATATCATAATAACATAAACACTTATTATTTATTTATTTATTTATGTCTATAACTATATGTCAAATCCAAAATACAAGTAAGAAAAACTAATTGGAAGCTAAATAAAGGGTCCAAATTGAACAGAAGAACTGGTATATGGAGAGCAATTATAAAAGATATTTTATACTCTTCTATACTGTCTGGAGTGATATGTTCTAATGCCTTAAATTTGACTAAGTAATTTAACACTTAGTCCTTGGTGGGAAGGGGGACAAAAACCAACTATAAATAAATCTTGGAATCATAGATGATTACATAACTTTTACTTTTAAAGTAAAGTCATTGTAATGTTTAGTCATTTTTAATAGATATCAGTATTTCCATTATTTAATTCTAACATTATATTTAATATCTTTGCATCAACATTACATTATTGTGAGTGTGTACTAAACTAAAACAGTGTTTTTTCCATCTATAGTTCATCTAGGTTTTCTACATTTAGGTAGAATACCTAAAAATATCTACAAATACTGAAATAAAATTACAATATATGGTTTCATTTTAATTTTTTTCTTTTTTTAGGTCGTTCTTTGTTGGGTACCTTACTTTACAGCACAGTAAATTTTTAAGTGATTTTTGGAGATTATATGAGCATTTAAATCTGGGTCATTATATTATGAAACTATTTATTGTTTAAAATGTTTGTTTGGAACTCAAAATATTGTATTTAAAGAAATAATGATTGTTTTATTTCAGAACAATGAACTCTGAAACGAATACTAACCAAGTTGAAAATCTTAGTGCTACATCCAACCATACACAATCCACATCACATAATAGCCATCCTCGAGACAAAATTCGTCTTCGTATTAATAGTGATGATTCTGGAGAGATTCATATCAATTATAAGAAGACAACAAAATTAGGTAAAATGAAACGTTTATATTCTAATAATGTTGGGCTCAACGTCCTTAATCTGCGCTTTATGTTTGATGACTATCAAATTCACGATGATGACACTCCTGAAAGTATTGGTCTTCTAAATAATGCCATAATTGATGTTAGAAAAGTCATTTAATTTAATTATTGTTCAGAATTACTGACATTATATTATATTTTATTGTATGAATTAATTTAAAATAATTATGTAAAATAAAATTAATACTGTATTTTATTATTATAACATTTTATTTGACAATTGTTCAATCTAACAATTGATATACATTAGTCATATTATAATAAGTTGTATTTTATTATTAAATACATTTTTTTCTACTGATCATCAAATAATGATTATTGTTTATTAATTTAAAAACTTAAAAAAAATAGTTTTTAGTTAATCATATTGCCTACATATTTTACCATTACTTTTATATACTAATATCATAAGAATTGTTACTGTGAATTGGACATAGAAAATTATTAAATATAATAAAAATATTAACACCAGGTCTATGAAAATAATAATATTATTATGTAGTAATAATTTTAATGAGTATTAAGGAAAGTTTTAATATATAATGGATTTTAAATATATGCATTATCTACTTATCATAGATCACAAATTTAAAACCCAGGTATCTTTATCAATTCATTGCATACTTAAATAACAAAAAAATGTAGTATATTATTTTTTTTAAATTATTAATATACTACAGATAATGAAGTATTTATATTATGTCTAAAATAAAAATCTATATTACAATTGACATTGTTTAAATAATTAAACATTTCAAATTGACACAGGTTAAATAAATATTTTTTTTCTCTTTTTAACCAGGCATGTAGAGCTTACCACACTTGCTCTGACTACACGCCATAGATATATGGATGGATATATAAATAGATTAATTTCCAATTAACCTATTTGGTATAATAAAAATTAAACCATCAGTGCAATAGAATCATTTATGGAAAATTATCAAATTTAAGGTTTTGATGTTACTGAATTTGTATAATTTTTTTAATTTTCATAGTACTGATGAGGGGGGGGGGCGTCAAATTCTTGAACGGTAAAACCTTGAAAAAATAATCCTGACAACATCTTGAACACAATAAATGGTTTTCTATAGTCATACCTCTTTGGATTTTTGTCACCAATATATATTATTATCTTCAGATTAATACGTATATATTTACTTATATAGTTTATACAGCTATATAGCTAAGTAGAAGATATATTAAATCATATAATTTTAATAATCCTTTTTTATTGTCAGTCAGATAAAATAATAAGAAATCCTGGCAGTATTTTCTAATCACTTAAATCGCCTATTATCCATGATAGAAATAAACAATCATTGAACTATTGATATAACGACAGACTGTGTCTATTGCTATATGTTGCTTAACCTAACCTAATCTAACCTCCTGAAAAATGACCTTAAGTACCTTTTCAGTCAAATTTGCTTTTAGAAACATTACTATAATTATAAATTGGAGCAAAATTGCTGGTAGAAAAGTTGTGCACAGAAAAAGAAATTCGTAATTTATTTTAACTGATACCTTAATTTTATATAATATAACGTTTATTTTTCGTTTTTTCAAATTTGATGAGAATTTTGACGAAAAATGACCTCTTTAAAGTACTTACCCAGTCGGATTTTCTTTTAAAAATATTGCTATCGTTAAATATGCAGCCGCGTTTTGGTTATCGAATGAGCAACACGTGTGTTCCGCTCGCAAGTGCTGAAACTACACGTTCGTTTAGAATATACTAATTATACACATGTCCTCCCCTTTGACGGAAGTGTCAAGTGACGTGTAGTATAAATTATCTAGGTTACACGCGTGCGGCGGCTTTGACCGTCTCTCGGAATGTCTGTGACGGGTCAGGATATAGTTGACTATGCAGTTATACTTCAAATACAACAAGAAAACGAAAATTTAACAAAGCTTGTTACCCAATTACAGCACTAATACGAGCAATGCACAATTACAGAGTGAATTACAAAATTTCCAAGTGAGTAATATTAATGATCCTAATAAAAATAAAAATCCAAAGAGTACGAAGAAAAATGAAAATTTGGATACTAATTTAGGTGTTAGTAAAATTCCAATTAAAAAAAAAAGGCTAGAATTGATAAAAAATATTTATGACAAAAAAACTGAAGTATAAAAACTACCACCAATCACAGCTGATGGTGTCAAAAATATACAAAACTTGATTAGTAAACTAACTCGTGAAGAAGTTTCTGATCACGAACAGCAGCTCAAAACTATTGCTAATGGTTATCACAGATTTCAATTGAAAGGAGATAAAAAAAATTCGGGTCGTAATTCGTGGATTACATCCAGAAACAGAATTATGTGAAATCAAAAAAGACTTATCGGAAAAAAGTAATAACTGTAAGCGATGTATCGAATATGCAGATAAAAAAGGAAACCAAACGTAAAAAACAAAAATAGTGAATGGACGAGGATAAATAAAGCATTGTTTTTCGTAGATTTAGTTCCACAAGATAATAATAAAGATACATACAATCTATATAGTCTGTGTTATCATAAAATTAAGTACCTAGAAAAAGAAAAGAGGTGCCGCAGTGCGAAAACTGTCGGGCGTTTGGGTATACCAGAATTATTGTTATAAAATATCTGTATGTGGGAAATGCGGTGAAAAATACAGAACAGTATTGTCAAAAACCTAAAAAATCAAAGGCCAAATGTGCGAGTTGTGGTGAAGCACACACTGCAAACTGGAAGAATTTTTCTGCCTATTAAAAGGCAAAAGAAAGATCACATCCTAAAAAAGTATCCGCAGTACAGCGTATTCAACAGAAAACAGCAAAAATTGTTACTGCATCCACCTAATATGCACAGATGACTGGATCTGCCGCAAATAACGCAACACCCAAAACGTCTAAGTAGCAGCAACAACAAACTAGTGAAATTGACTCTACGTTAGCGAAAATCTTGTCTGTCTTAACTAATACTACTAAATTGTTAGTTAATGTCACATCTAGAATAGATAGATTAAAATGTAATAAATCTAAGCATAATAACAAAAGCCAGGAAAAAAAGGAATGAACCGCACATTGCGAATTATAGCATGAAACGCTAACGGGCTAGTACAGAGTAAACAAGAACTAGATAAATTCTTAAATACCGAAAACATCGACATTACTAAAAATAAAAAACTACAAGATTTTAACAACTTTAAATCGGGTGTAAAGTTGTAGAGCACGCGGAGTTACAGCTGTAGACATACGAGATATTATAAAACACTTCGAGCTTGAAGAATACTCAGAACTGCACATACAAGTCACAAGTGTTTGTTTTGAAGATGAAAATAATGACCTCACGGTCACAGCTATTTATTGTTCACTCCAAGGAGGTGCAGATGAAACTAGATTCACTTCATTTTTCCAAACACTAGAAGACAGGTTTATTACTGGTAGTGACTATAATGCCAAGCACTCTCACTGGGAATCAAGAATGATCATTCCAAAAGGACGTGCTCTGCTAAAATAGCTAATAGTATAAACGCTGATATAATTTCTACTAGAGAGTAAACCTATTGGCCAACCCATTTGAAGAAAATTCCCGATCTGCTCGACTTCTTCGTAATTAAAAGTATTTCATCTAATTTTGTTGAAGCTGAATGATTTGTAAAACTAACGTCCGATCACATTTCTGTGTTATTATTGATGAGTTCAAATGTTGTTATGAAAAAACGAAAACAGTTTCTAACAAACAAACATACAGACTGGGCCCTTGAAAACCAGAACTTCTTCTGCCATTTTCTTGACTGACTTCTCTGTTCTTTCCCATATCTCATCTATACTGCTTTCTTCTTCCACTGATCGCAATATATCATTTAACTTATTTTTGTATTGTTCTGCTGTCTGAGAATTCTTTAGTGGTTCGATGTTTACCTTTTTGGCTGGTGATTTTCGCTCTTTCCATTTTATCAATAGTCTGAATGTGACTTTAGTTTTCACAATGAAATGATCTGATATTCCGCTACTACCTCTCATGATACGTACATCCATTATACATCTTTTAATTCTACCATCTACTACTACATGATCTATCTGATTTCTCGTTCGCCCATCTGGCGATATCCACGTTTGTTAGTGTATGTTTTTATGAGGGAAGATAGTGCTACTTATTACCATAATTCATGCCATAGCAAAATTTACCAGTCTTGCACCATTGTCATTTGAGTTTGTATGTAAGTTATTTTCCCCAATTGTCGGACTGAATAAAGGTTCTTGGACTATCTAAGCGTTAAAATCACGGAGTAATATTTTTACCTTTTTATTTTGTAATAGGTATCCAGTCTTTCATAGAATTCAGTCTTAGTGGTTTCGTTCATATCCTCAGTAGGTGCACGGTATGTTACTAGTTACTACTAGTAACACTCTCCGTGTTACTACAGTGTGCGGTAAATCGGTCACGTGTGGGCGTTATACTCGACTTGGTTCGTTTTTTTTTTTTTTTTATACTCAAAGCGTTATAGTATTACGGACATAATGGACGTAATATTTTCGCCAGTCGCGATATTTCGTACTGTGTGTGTGTGAAAGCCAGGCTAAAATTAGCTGGGGCTGTTCAACAACGTGTTCGATATATCCGTTATCAGCGAGTGGTTCGGCGGAGCGAGTTGTTGTTCGTGCTACATATATACTTAATTACTCGTAGAGCTAGACTTATCGCATGAACGTGATGGCTGTGAGTAATAAGTGTGGTGATAGCGACACGACAACACAACACCGACGATATTTGGCAGATATAGCGATGGTGATGCTGGAATTTGACCCCGTAAACGGCGCACTGACAATCGAGAAATGGATTGATAAGGTGGAAGAGTACGCTTTTCTATATGAGTGGGACGACGTTGCGATTCAACATTTCGCATTAACAAAACTTGCGGGAGTAGCTCGATTGTGCAGTATTGCACCGACAGTCTTTGCGAGCACACGTACTTCGTGCTATCGTATTTACGTTATCGTATTTCCGTCCTAGTAATTGCTTCCTTTATATTAAAACTAATTTTAAATATTATAATAACACAAACTATATAAAACTGCAACGTCCAACATTTGACCTTCGGGTCAACTATAGTTAAGACGAGCATATTTTACGCGTTCAATATGAACGATAAAAACGACAAAAATAAAAACCGCGTACCGCCAATTAAAATTATCAACAAAAACACAGTAATTGAACCAAATTCAATTTCTATCGAACTTTATCATGGCGATAACGACTCGATATTTGAAAATGAATGGACTGAAATAAAATCTCCTAAACGAACGAAGCGCGCAAACTCTGCCAGCCAAAACATTTCACCAAAAACTAAGTCAACAAAAAATAACAGTTCACAGTTCGTAACTGAAAATCGTTTCACTCATTTAATAACAAATGACAATGATAACGAAATGCTACCAACGCTACCGATGAAGCAAATGAAAAGCTGAAAACACCGCCTCCAATTTTTATCAAGACCATAATTAAGGATTTCAAACTACTTACGGAAGAAATAAAATTAATCATTAACCCTGATTCTGAATTCTCGTGCAAAAGTACAGCAAAAAACATCAAAATAAATGAATCGCTAAATGCAGAAAGGACACATGTCCAATATTTTACAAAAATCACTTTATTGCATAATAGAATTTAATATTGATAAATACATGGTTTTGTGCAGACAAGGTATATGTCCTATTAAATAGATCCCCGTTAAAAATAATTTAAAATTTCGTTAATTGCAGAAAAGGCACATGTCCTGGACATGTAACCTTTTTGCATCAAAATTATACTTTAGTAATATTATCAGACCTAAACTTAAGTTTAAAGTGAAATAAAGTGAAATCACTTTATTGTATGATATGCAATATTGTTCTATTTTTAAATTTAATTTTGTACAATTGTTTATCAGTAAATAAAGATTATAATGGTGAAAACGTTGCTATCCCTACTTATAAAATATAATGATTATCAGTGAATAAAATATATTGTACTGGTTGAAACGTCGTAGTCGTGTACAAACGATAATTACGTGTATAACTTTAAAATATGAGTTATAAAATATTATTGGAAGTATTTTAAGAATAATTTTTCATTAAACTTTGGTGCTCCAGTCAAAGATGCTTGTTCAAAATGCGAAGAATTAAATACAAAAATAATGAGTAAAGATTTAAATGATGTTGCAAAAGGAGTTGCTTCTGCGGAATTACTAGTTCATAAATATAGAAGCAAAAAATTGTATAATAATATTAAAAAAACAATAGAGATTTCTCAACAGAATAAAAAAGTGTTAGGTCTTTACTTTGATTTTATGGCTGTAGTTGACTTACCTAAAATACCGGTGCAGAAAGCATATTATTATCGTCAATTATCTGTCAATACTTTTGGTATTCATAATTTAAACACGAATAATTTATTTTGTTATGTTTATCATGAGGCAACAGCAAGAAAAACGCCAAATGATGTATGCTCTTTTTTGGTTCATTATATCAATAATTTTGTTGATGATGATGTTGAGGAATTGCATTTGTTTTGTGACAATTGTGCTGGGCAAAACAAAAACCACGCATTACTCAGAATGATTATGGCTCTAGTTGAAATTAAAAAATTCAAAAAAGTTCAGGTGTTTTTTCCACAAAGAGGACACTCGTTTTTGCCGTGTGATCGTGACTTTGCATTGATAAAAAAACAACTGAACAGAGTGGATCGTCTATACACTTTAGAAGACTATATAGAACTTATTTTAAAATAATCAAGAAACCCAGACAAATTTTCAGTGTTTCTAGTTGATAAAAGTATAATTTATGACTATCAAATGTGGTTTCCACANCTAAGTACCATTATTTTGAATGTGTATCGGAATAATGTGGAATAATTAAGGCAAGTGAATTTATTGACGGAATAATATCAAACCATTTCAAATTGAGAAAAAACAATGCAATGCCTATACAACTCCCAAAAACACTAGTTTATACTTCAAGCTTACCAATTCTTGAAAGCAAAATGAAAGATTTGAAGCAACTAGCGAAATATATTCCAGAGCCAGCATTGCAATCATTTTGGAATTATATTATATTTTTGTTACAAACTGAGACACCTCAAGCAAGGCAAAATAGAATATAAATAAATATCTTTAATTGTATAAATTTTATATAATTCAATTTCTAATTATTAAAAAGATATCAAATATTTGTGACTCAATATTAGTATATAATCTACTGTATATTATTTAATCATGTCGTTTTAATTTGTATGCATATTAAAGCTACTTATTTATAAGAAAACGGTTATTTTCGAAATATAAATGGTAATTTGAAGTATAAACGGCACATGTCCATGACCTTAAAGCTCATCAGATACCTACAGTTTAATTATATTTCTTTAAGTGATTGTAGAAACATGTATACCATGTCTTAAACTATATTATTCTATAACATACAATTTGTAATTCAATTTTTTTCAAATATATTAAGTTTTTTGTGTTTCCTGAAAAATTTTAAAACTTGGACATGTGTTTTTTCTGCATTTAGGGATTCAAATACTTTCTCCTCAAATGCCTACAGAGCTGTAATAAATTAATTAAAGGGAAAAAAAGTTGAATTCTTCACCTACCAACTCAAAGAGGACAGACCATATCGAGTAGTAATTAGGAATCTACACCCAACTACATCAATTGAATTTATAAAAGATGAATTAGAACAAAAATGATTTTTAACTAGATCTATCACGAACGCACTACACAGACTAACTAAAACAAGGCTCCCGTTGTTTTTTGTGGACTTAGAACCTAATCAAAACAATAAAGAAATCTTCTCGCTAAAATCGTTGTGTTACACCAAGATTAGAGTTGAAGAACCGAAAATCAATAAATAAATTCCCCAATGTATAAACTGCCAGGATTATGGACACACACGGTCTTATTGTCATAGCAGACCTCGCTGCGTCAAATGTGGCGAAGATCACAGCTCCACCTTTTGTACGAAAAGTGCTGAACTTCCAGCTAAATGTGCTCACTGCGGAAATAACCACACAGCAAATTACCGTGGATGTACGGTATTCAAAAACCTTCAACAACTAAGAAAACAACAGCCTCATCAACAAAAATACACCTCAAACTCGGGAAAAAAATCAAACACTGTACCAGGTAACACTATTAATAGCACCTCTGAAATTGATCTTGAAAATACTAAACGCTCATATTCATCCGCTACTCAAAATCCCAAACCAAATTTCTCCGAAAATCCTCAACATTTCTCATACCCAAATGACCTACCGTCACAATTATCTGCATTCTTAACTGAATTTAAAAATGTAATAACTCCTCTTATATCACTACTGACTACAGTCATTAACAAAGTTTTATTGAAAAATGTCAACTAATATCAATCCAGAATCTCTCCTGTCATTACTCCTTTGGAATGCAAATGGTATAATCCAACACACTAAAGAACTCCAAATTATACTTCAATTAAGAAAAATTGACATAGCATTAATTACAGAAACCCATCTAACACCCACTAAAAGTATACGTATACCCGGATATATTTTAAATCGAACAGACCATCCCGATGGTTCTGCCCACGCAGGTACTGCAATTTTAGTTTCAACAGATATCNGCATACCTCTTAAAACTGCCAATGACCTCGAGCAAGCTTCTGTCACATTTTTAGAAATGATCCAATCCGCTGCTAAACCGTCCTCGACCCATGTAACAACTATTCCACCACCTCGAAAACAATTCTAGACAAATACCCACTCCCGGGCCACATCAATGTACTCATAAGACAAAAAAGAAAAGCTCGTGTCAAATGGCAAATCACAGGTTACCCTAACGATAAGCGGATCTTCAATAACCTAACCAACAAACTTAAAAGGCAACTCCAAAATCACAAAAATCAATCCTATGACAACTACATCTCAAACCTAAATCCAACTAACGGCTCGCTTTGGAAAGCAACCAAAAAATCCTTTGACACATCGAACCCACTCCTCCAATCCGTCGCCCCGATAACTCTAAAATCACTGACGACATTGAAAAGTCCAATGTTTTTGTCGAACACCTTGCTACAGTTTTTAAACCAAACACTATACAAACTAATCCCCAGCACTCTGCCAGAGTGTTTGAGTTCTTAAATAGTCCACTACCAGTTTCTATGCCTGCAAAACTCACTACACCAAATGAAGTTTTCTTCTTTATAAAACATTTAAAGTCTGGCAAAGCTCCCGGTCATGATTTGATAACTGCCCCACAACTACCTCCCAAAACAATAATATTTTTATCATATATATTCAATTCTATACTCCGTCTTTCTTACATGCCATCTATCTGGAAACATACTCAAGTAATACTTATCCACAAACCAGGCAAACTTCTCGAAAACCCATCCTCTTACCGCCCTATAAGCCTTCTGTCTGTCGTAGGAAAACTATTCGAAAAAATACTCCTAAAACGAATTTCAAAAATTGCCACAGATAACAAAATTATACCCTATTTCCAATTCAGCTTCAAATCTAAACACTCCACAATCCATCAACTGCATAGAGTCGTCAATCAAATGTCATTAGCATTCGAAAGCAAAAAAATCTGCATTGGTATTTTCCTAGACATCGCACAGGCTTTTGACCGAGTTTGGCACCCTGGCCTACTCTTTAAATTAAAATCCTTCTTGCCTGCTCTGTACTGCCTATTAATCAAATCTTATCTAAACCAACGAACATTTGTCATAAAAATTAACGGCGCCTTATCCAACTCTCAAATAGCAACGGCTGATGTTCCCCAAGGCAGTGAACTAGCTCCCTTCCTATTCAACGTCTTTACCAGTGACCTACCTCTAAACGAAAACACGCTACTCGGTACGTTCGCGGATGACACTGCTATTCTTGCTACTGACAAAGATCCCGCCCAAGCTGCCCAAAAAATCCAAAACCACCTAACTGTGCTAACCACCTGGTTTCATGACTGGAAAATCCAAGTCAATCCATCAAAATCCTCTCAAATTACATTCACACTTCGATCCTTAGAATATCCCGCAACCTATATCGGCAATGCTCAAATTCCATCTTCCACGCAAACTAATTATTTAGGTTTAATTCTTGACAAACGTCTTACATGGNACCACCTGTGCTAAACACCTGGTTTCATGACTGGAAAATCCAAGTAAATCTATCAAAATCCTCTCAAATTACATTCACACTTCGATCCTTAGAATGTCCCGCAACCTATATCGGCAATGCTCAAATTCCATCTTCCATGCAAACTAATTATTTAGGTTTAATTCTTGATAAACGTCTTACATGGGGCCCCCACTTAAAAATCAAGCGTAAAGCTCTCAATTCAAGACTCCACCTTCTTAGACCCTTACTCCGCTCAAAGCTCACATTAAAAACCAAAAGAACAATACATGGCATACATGGCTCTCCTAAGACCCATGTGGTACTATGGCATACAACTTTGGGGATCAGCCAAACCCTCTANTTTTTTAGGTTTAATTCTTGAATAACGTCTTACATGGAGCTCCCACTTAAAAAAATAAGCGTAAAGCTCTCAATTCAAGACTCCACCTTCTTAGACCCTTACTCCGCTCAAAGCTCTCATTAAAATCCAAAAGAACAATATACATGGCTCTCCTAAGACCCATGTGGTACTATGGCATACAACTTTGGGGGTCAGCCAAACCCTCTAATACTCGAACAATCCAGGCATTCCAGTCTATTTGTCTACGTCTAATATCAGGTACCCCTTGGTATATTACCAATGAATCACTTCATAAAGACATTTGCATCCCAACCTTAAACAGCCTGCCAAAATCACCTACAAAAAAACGCACAAAACATTCAGTACTCACTCTACTTCTATAATCACCCAACTTTCATCCAATCAAATTCCAGGTAACCCAACCAGGCACCTGAAAAGGAACTGGTGTAGGGACCTACTCTCTCCTTAAATCGCTTTCCACAGGGTGCCGCCACTGGGCGACTTCGCCCTCATGCCAATCATTTCCACATCACATTTACTTATTGTATTACGTGTAAATATAGATTGTAAATATATATTGTTAGTTAAATAAAAAATAAGGTGTTAAAAAAAAATAAATAAATAAATATACCAGGAACCGGATACACTCACAATAAAAATATGAATAAACAATAATTAATAATTAATAATAATATTTATTTTAAAATTAAAATTTTTTGCTCATCTAAGTACATTTTTTAGAGTTTTGAGGTCATTTTTACAAATTTTTTTTAGTGCACTTTTGTGTATTTTTTAGGTCATTAAAATCCTATCATTATTTATAACTTAAGTTAGTTACTTACTTAACAATTAATTTAGATAATACTTTACATTTAAACTGGTTTTTCAATTTATATTTTAAACTAAAAAAAATAAACTAACTTCTAACTTCTACTCTAACTTAAGTTATGCTATGTTTAGTTAACTTATATTCATTTAAGTAACTTCTAATTAAGTTAGAAATCAGAAAATTTTTAAATGGTGTTTAAAACACCACTCCGGTTAAAAATATCATGTATCTTAATGAACAGAATTCTCGAAAAACAGATAGCGCCCACTCCAACACAGATATATCTATCGAAAAAAAATCTAAGGTAACAATTACCAACACACCCACCACACAGGAACCAGTCGACCGAAAAAAAAGACCCGCTTCATCTACCTCCAGCATTAGCCACCATGATAACACCTCTACCATAAAAATCCTAACGGTCCAACACAATCATCAACATTATCGCAAAAGATACAAACAAATACTGGTACACTCGCAACTAAATTAAAAGATTCCTCAAAAACTCTACAACTTCTACACAAAAACAGAAACGTTCAAACTCGATTGAACAAATAATAATTAAGCTTGATGAAGATCTGGAACCAGCTAAATCCGCCTTCGAAAAGTTACCGGACTTAAAAATTGATTTCAAACAAATAAAATATATTATTGAAAACACGCTTAATATGCAAAACTTCTCCAGTGTTTTAAAGCAATTCAACCTATCACCTATGAAAATAATCTGAATCTCCATGCAAGTATGCCAAAAGCATTCTCAACAACTCTTCTGGCACGTGAAAGACGATAATTAAATATCTTTTCCATATCACTTAGCCCAGTTTTACTATAAGGTTTCAAAAGATTTGTTCTTAAAGGGAATGAATCATCTCCAATAATAACAGCATGGTCAGGTATTCCAAGAGTATTACTTTCCATTGCAATATTTAAAGTACTATCTCTAAATATTACGCTGTCACTTGCGCGTCCATTACCACCTACGTCAATAAAAGTAAAGCAATAATCGGCATCAATCATGGCAAATAATATGATGCTATAGGTTTTTTTGTAATTAAAGTAGGTTGAACCGGAACAAGGAGGTCTTTTGATAATTACGTGTTTTCCATCAATGGCCCCGACACATCTAGGGAAATTCCAACGTTGGGAAAATTTATTTTCGATTTCTTTCCATTCATCAACTATTTTAGGTACCTGCAAATAATAAGATTAATAAATTCAATCAGTTAACATAATTTTAATAAATAATAAATATTATAAAAATAAATATATATGTGTAATATTTTATGTTATTTATTAACTCATCGTTGCGAAATTTATTTAATAAATCTACATTATTTGTGCATTATCATTTTTGTACTATTTCTAGGATCTATCACAAAACAGTGAAGAAATAGAGCCAGATGAGGACGGTCAAAACCACTCGGAATATGTTGTGTCTAACAACGAAAGCAGCTGCCCAAAAGAACTCCACAAAGAGAAGCAATCAACAAAAATGAGACCACCAGCAGCATCAGTGAAAAGGGTCAAAAAATGAGTAGTATCCGACGAAAACTTAAATTCTGAAATATCAGTCGCGATTCAGCAATTGGACAAAATTGCACAGAATACAGCAGAGGAGAAGCCATATGACCAGTTTCGAAAGTTTGTTGCGGCCGAGCTTCGTCAGTTGCCGCAGCGACAAGCAATTTTACTACAACAGGAAATTCAGAATTCTATAATTCGTTCTAAGCTAACATCTTTGGAGCCTGCGGTTAATTTAAATTCCCGAGAAGCAAGTCATGTTCCATTTTCACCAGTCCCATTTTAACCATCTTCTGACTATTCATTGTCTACCTCCTCAAATGACGATGATGTTTTAAAACAGGTTATGTTTCAAACATTTGAACCAAGTTCGGTGTAATACTAAATATTTACATATAAATATTGTAACTATATTTTTATTAAATACATTTCTTTAAAAAAACGTACTGTTTTAGTTCGCAAATTAATTGAAAATCATGTTTTATATATTATTTTCAATGGTAAAGGGGGCTTAACCTATTTATAGTGGTTTATGTATTTTTTTTAAAATGTAATTTAATATATTTTGTATACCTATACCTATAACTTCCTACAACTGTTTAAAACAATTCTTAAAAAAAATATTTGAGTAGTATTTAAAATCAATTTGAAAAAAGTCAATTTATCTTATATTACAAGAAATATAGAAATGATTTTAAAATGGCATTTTTAAATTAATTTTTACATACCTCAATGAATGGTCGAAGGACGAAAGAAATCGCCGATAGCACTTCAGGCAAAAATATCGATATAGTCGATTCGGGAACTCGAAAAAGGTATTGCAGAGACTTAAAAGAATCGCCAGTTGCTAGATAACGTAGTGTTACTTCAAGTTTTGAGATTACTGGGATTGCCATTCTCGTAACTGTATCTTCTTTTTTTAAAATTCCATTTACCATCTTCAGTAAATCTTCAAAATGGGTACAGTCTAATCTCAAAATATTGCGATAAGCTAAAGCGTCTTCGTCCTTCAACTCTTTCAGTAAACTGCTGGATGCACCATACATCTCGCGTCTGCCCATCCATTGTTTTACCCATATATTTCTTTGCCTTTTCGGCTTTTCTTTTTTTTTTAACTCCTTTTTGATAGCATGAGCTACAATAATGACACCCGCACGTACAATTTCCGTCGACATTTTGTAAACAATGAAACCATAAACGCCAGCGAGTAGCCAATAAAGTAGACCAGCTTTCAACTTTACTCGCAGATAGTTAACAATCTGCTAGTTGGCTAGTGAACATGATTACACTAGGCGAGTTTACTAGCAGATAGTGAATTTGCCAACTAGCAGCTTGTAAACTCGCCAGTGTAATCGAGGCTTAAAGCGTACTACATGGCGTCTTCGTATTCTAAAAATATTGTCAAACATTATCTGTAACGGTAATTTAATTAACTTTATAAAGAATGTTTTTACCGAGAGAACTTTCCAAGTGAAGTGCAACGACAAACTGTCAAAAATATATGTTCAAAATAACGGTGTACCTCATGGATCTACACTATCAGTCTCGTTATTTCTTTTAGCTATTAATAATATACCACTATTTATACAACCCCTGGTTAAGTTCACACTTTTTGCTGACGACTTCAATATTTTATGTAGAGGCACCAATCCAAATAGAACCATAAAACACCTGCAGGATGCAATTTCAGCATTATAAGCTTGGACACATGTCTCAGGCTTCTCGTTCTCAGCTGAAAAATCCCAGTGCATTTTTTTCACTAACAAAAGAATTATCGGTTATACCAGCATAACAATGAACAACATCCCTATACCGATTAAGAAGTCCATAAAAATATTAGGCATACTGTTCGACTCAAAAAACACGTGGATACCTCATCTCAAGACTATCCAAAAGGACTCTCTTATAAGAATGAATACCCTAAAGTGTCTGGCTCTCAAATCATGAGGAAGTTACTCCTCGAATCTATTGCAAATATATAAAACACTCATCCTATCCAAGCTCGAGTATAATTCCTTCCTATTCATAAATGCTAAGGCTTCAGCACTCAAGATGATTGATACCGTACACAACACAGGACTAAGACTTGTCACCGGAGCCTATCGCTCCAGCCCGATTCCCAGTGTGCTTAACACAGCCGGAGAAGCCCCACTCGACATCAGGAGAGTTCATAGCTCCATGCTTCTCACAACGAGATGCACCCAAAAAAATCTCGAAGTATTGACACAAATCACACACATCCTAAAAGGCATTCCATTCTTACACGTGGACGTTATCAGAAATGAAGCCATACATGCGCCCCCTTGGTTATTAAACAGTTACATCAACAGAGAACTAAGTGAATTTTCGAAGAACGACACTATACCCATAATTTACAACCAACATCTACATGCAATTATTTCCGATTTTCACAATTATACCGAAATATACACGGACGGCTCCAAAATGGAAAACGGAGTCGGTGCAGTGGTAGTATTCCAAGACCACGTTTCCATGCTAAGACTACAAAATTTCTGCTCCATATACACGTTGAAATTTCATATGCTTTGGACCTCATCAAAAGAAAACGTATACTCAAAGCAGTAATCCTAAGCGACTCACTAAGTACCTTGAAGAGCATCGAAAACCTCTCCACTCCAAAAGAAATCACCAGGAAAATCCAAAATCAACTCATTGACCTTACTCATTCCGGCTACTCAACCACCTTGATATGGATCCCTATTCACATCCAAATTTCGGGAAACGAAAAAGCACGCCAAGCAATAACTTCCTCTAATGTTATCATACTCAACTGTTTTACTCTACATGACGCTAAATCTATATCAAAAATAATCTCGACCCAACTTATGGCTACAGGAATGGAAACAAGGCTCCTCAAAATTAAACGAAATCAAAAGTACTATCTTCGCATGGCCCTCCCAAGCGGACCTCTCAAGGAAAATGGAAACATCAATCAATAGAATGTGAATTGAACACACATCGCTAACCTACAAATATCTAATGAAGAAGGAAGACCCACCCATATATGCTAGTGGTACACTCCTCTCAATCAAGCACATTATATCCGAATGCCGTTCATTTGAAATGGACAGGCTGGAAGCTGGGGTACCAAAAATTATGGCAGAAGCGCTTCACCCAGATAACATAAGTCACATGATCACCTTTATTATCAAGACTAATATAATCAATAGTTTATAATCATTAACCTGTATATGTTTAACCTGTTAAACCCGTTGTATGCCAATGGCCATAGTCGCAGAGGTTTAATATAAAAAAAAAAAAAAATCAATACATACAAAATAGACTACTTTGTAGTCATACAAAGTTATACACAGTTTCTTATCCTTCTTTTTCTTTCGACTTTTCAATTCTGAATCTATATCGGTGATTTGTTATTATCATCTTTAAATTGTAGTTTTAAACACTTATGGATAAAAGAAAAATACATCGGAAAATTGCTCACAACTTGAGTATATTCAAGACATTCAGACTAATCAACTAAACCAACCAAATGTAAAAAAAATGTACCGTTCATATCAAGAAAGTACTCTTCAATCAGCTGTAAGACAATCTCAGTGGGGTTTGTCCAATAACTTTGATAATATGTCAACGATTGCAGGTTTACAACAAACTAGTGATGTTTTATTGGGTATTAATAAATTCGAGAAAGACCTTTTTAATCTTTATCAACAGTCATTTTAAGCATCAATAACCAAAAATAATATAGTACAAATAAACACATATACAAGTATATTGTATGTATTAATATAAAATTATGATTTAAATTTACTATTTTAAAATTTGCAGGATGCCATAATATATTTTAATAATTTAATAAAAATAAAAATTTACATGGTTTATTAAAACAGTTATTATGACGATTTTATTTCCATTTATTTTTTTAACCCTGCATGGGTCGCGCGGATGGATTACAATAGATAAAATAAATGTATTTATTGTAGTTTGGAAATCACTGGAGTTATCTTATCTTTTCAGTACCTTCAAATAGCATGTTGCTTAATATAATTAGTTAGTTATCGAATACCGTTCGTAGAATTTGTCGTCGTTATTTGAGTTCTAACTGAGTTGGATTACCATTGTATGTCATGCGATCTTTCACGTATAAATATTTTATAAGTTTTTTTTTATACTACTAGATTTATTTTCATGTCAATAATAAAAAAGAATGAGTAACAAAATCGATATTTAACAATGGTTGGAAGAAGATGAAGATGAACTAACTGATGGAAACGACATTGACAGTGATGATGAGTTAGAGGATCAGGTAGAAGTAAATGATGAAAACACGGATACGGAAAATAGTGACTATGGAAATGAAAGTGAGTCGAATAGTAACGATATTGATCCAATATTACAAAATAAATATTTTTTTGGGAAGGATAATATTAGGTGGATAAAAAAAAGTACCTACTATAACCCATCAGACTCGTGCTCATAATATAATTATTCATTTACCTGGTCCAAATAATATAAAAACTCATTTAGAATGTTTTTTCCTTTTTTTTTTTGATCAAATTGTTATAAATATTATTGTTAAAAATACAAATATAAAAATTTATTCTGTGAGAGTAAAATATGAACGACCTCGAGATGTTAGGGAAACTGATGATGTTGAAATTAAAGCTTTGATTGGTATTCTAATTCTTACAGGAGTTTGTAAATTGGATGTAAAGTTTGAAATATATTTGCATTGAGTGTTGTGATCAATAACAGAGTAAAGAATCAACTTAAAATTAATCAACTCGATTAAAATTTACTTTGTTTTTAAATAATTTAAAGATTTAACATGTAAAAAAATTATAAAGTACTATTTTTTTTGTAATGTTCAATATTGTGGGATAAGGTATACGTAAAATACTTACATATTAATATGTTTGTGGAGAAATATAATAAACATTTTATATCATTAAAATTTAAGAAGACAAATTGTAATAAATTATAATAATTTATTCACATTTAAGTGTAAATTGATATTCTGATGTAAAAAATAAAAATATAATATTTCTCTTTATCTCAATGTATTTGTCAATGTGTTCTTAGTATATAACTGTAATTAGAATTGTCAATGTAGACATAAAACCCATAAAAACATGTTTTTAAAAAATTGGATTACAACTGTAGAAGGCACGCGACCTATGCAGGGTTAAATATCTTTCATAATATCAATTATTATTACAAAATGTATAATAATTTAATAGTTTTAAATACTTATAACTTTAGTATTATATTATTATAAGTAAGTAATATCTGTATATTTTTTATAACTAAAATCATTTAATAAATAAATATAGCTATTTATAGCTATATTTATTATTTATTATTTATTTAATTTATAGCATAAATTTAGCTATTCTTATTATTTCTTAATATATGTAAAACATATTTATTTATAAAATTTCATTAACTCTCATATAACCTCTCAGCAGGAGATATTGGTTTCTTGAAATTAGAAATCTTCTTTCTAAATACGATGATTGATTACACTCAATATAAAATGATAAATATTAATGGACATTCGTAAATAAACAAAACATTTATTCGGTGATTTTTATAAATAAAATATAATTGATGATATTCACCATACACTATTCTGCAGTAATAAATAGAAAGAATAACAACCTTTTTTTTTTTTTAAAAAAATTTTTTCCACACAATTGGGTTGTCTAATAAAATTGATAGACAATTAATTGACATGACATGATTGTAATTTGGAGTATAAAATCAAAATGTTACTGAAAATACGATATGCATTTATATTTACTCTGTTTGTACTGTATATGCGAAACATCGCCATCTATCGGTGTTTTTATATTAAATTCCGGAAAGTTCTTGTCCGGGATATAGTAGTGTGCGTATTTTTGTGTTCTGAATTATTATAGTCCGGTACTTTCTGGTTTAGGAATTAATGCATTCCAGATTTTTACAGTATGTAATATTCTGGTTTGAGCATTTATTTTTCCGGCTGATTACAGTAAGGACATTTACAATGTTTCATTTTCCGGATTTTGACGGTCCGCTGTTTTCTTGTTTTAAATATATACATTCCGGATTTATCCAGTCCGTCGGATTATTTTCTGGACAAATTCTGGTTTACCCCACAAATCATCACTTGCGTTAATTATTATGCGTAACAAGTTTCTTAAAATAACGCTTATTAAAACGCTTATTTTATGTTTTAAATAATATTTATAAACTATTTCATCGATCCCTTAAAACGAGAAGAACTGCTCTATAAAGTACAAGTGATATTAAATGATCCGTTAAAGGAAAAAATGAAAATATGAAATTCAAATTGTACCGGTTACATTACATCCGATAAATTTGGTCATTCACGGCCGATGTCAAATGAAAACAAAATATTTTGTTTTTTCTGGCAGAATCCACCGAATAATTTAAATTTATACCAAATATTTATTATTATTATTTAAATTTAATACTATACTATACTATGATATTTACCCACGCACCTATATTATTATTAAAAAAATAAAAACGAAAACAAAACATCGGTTTTCACATGGATTAGAAAAAATTAAAATGGTTGTTCCTTAGAAAATATTCATCGAAAATAAATGTATGATACATTAACATTTTCAGAATAATAAACCCAACATAATGATTATTTTAAAATTTTCTGAAAATAAAATATTACAATTTTTTTAAAAAAAAAATTGAATTCAAATATAAATATTTGTATTCCTCGTCTCTAAGAGCATTAAAAAAAAATATTAAATGGGTATATCTTCATAGGACAGCCTGTATATGTTATTAAATTGGTTTTTGGTACTTAATTGATTAAATATAAAACGATTTTCTAAAATAGAAAAAGATACAATCATCGGTCACAAAATTAAATATTTAAATATTTAGAAAATTTAGTTTTTTTATTTTTGAATAAATATTTCAATACATACAAATTTAAAGTGAAAGATAAATATCAAATAGATATATAAATCTCACCTACTACTTATATATATTAATTTATTTATTTAGACACATGAAAAACACATAGGAAAATATTAAAATACAGTATTTAAGTTGTTTTTCAACAATGAAATTGAAGGGACAATAAATATTTTGTAGTTTATGTACATATTTAAAATTTATAACAATGTCTAAAAATATTGATTTTCCTTAAAAATGGAAGTACAGTGTATACCATACAATTGACAATTGTGCAATCTAGAACTTGGTTGACATTGCGAACTTAAACGTTTACTATTTTTATGTCTGGATCAGGTAATCTGAACCAAGTTACAATTCTGGATGTCAAACGATGGAAACCGAGGGTCGCGTTTCACTGAATGCAGAAATTTACTGGCACGGGTGCTTCCAGCACTATAAAACCAACTTGAAATTAAAAAACAAAAAGATATACAAAGTATTGTACTTACATGTGAGCATTGATTACTTGTTAAATTAAAATTACATTGGAGCTTGGATATTAGTTTTTGTCAAGGTTGAGAGCGTAAATGGTTCTAATACCCAAATATGATGTTATTTTTGAAAATTATCCATTATCATTCATCTGCATAACCAATAATGGTGAACATTGTAATATGATATGATCCAGAGACACGGGTCAGCTTTTTAATATGGTCATGGTTAAATAGAGTTAGGATAAATAAATTTAGTGATGCGTATGAGTAGGCAAGTAAGTTAGGTGTAGGTATGTGAATACTTTTGAATTAGTTAAATAGCGTAGGTAAATTGGGTAAGTATAATTTTTGTAGATGAATAAAACAATCTTTGAGTTTCTTATCGTCTACGGTGTAAATTGGGTTCAACCCTAAATCTAATACAGTTATGTTTTTTAAATGAAATATGTTATCCAATAGGGATATATGATTATTAGCTAAGAGAAGAATTTCCAAATTTCTGTTCCATTCTAAGTTTTCTATTTTATCTATTTTGTTATTTCTTAAGTCAAGAATTACGAGACTTCGACAGTTATTTAAATGTTGTATTCGATTTACTTTGTTGCAGCATAAATTAAGGTAAACAATTTTTGTAAGATTGTCTAGATTTTCAAGATTTTCTATTTTATTATTTATTAAAATCAGTTCTTTTAAATTTCCTAATACGGCAAGGTTTTGTATTTTTTTTATTTTATTATTGGAAAGGTTTAGCTTAGTTAGGTGTATCAGTTTGCTAAGCCCGTCTATGATTTGTAAACCGTTATTTGACAAATCGAGTTCTGTTATTTGAGTCGAGTAGTCTAGGTAATTTATTTTAGTTATGTAATTGCACGACAGATCCAGTGTTTTAAGCCTTGTTAGGCGGTCGATGTTTTTCATAGACCTTATTTTATTATACGACAGGTTTAAATGTTCTATACTCGTGGAAATGTTTTTATTGATTGTTTTTATGGGATTGTTAGTTATTTTTAATCGCTGTAGGTTCGACAGGTGGTTTAAATCTGGTATGTAGTATATTTGTATTCGGTTGAGCTTTAAACGTTTGACAGATTTATTAAATTTTATTTTTTTTTCTTCCAAGTTTACTCCGAATATGACCAATCCTAAGTAATTAAAGTGATGTTTGTTTTTAAATACATATTCCACTTGGTTTAGATGTGCGAGTTTTATAGTGCCATAATCTAGTCTGGTGGTTTGTAAATTAAGTGCAGTAATTAGGCTCATAATGTCGTCAAAGTTCAGATATTGAATTATGACATTGAATACAATTCTCGTAACTTGTCTGAATGTGACTTTATGAGTCATTTCCATTTTGATCTGTAAAGCGAAAACACATAAATTATAAAATATTATTCACTTTATTAACTTAAATATAATAATACTGCCATAAATAAAAATAAAAGACGTCCTAGGATAATGGAAACGGGTGCAGCCACTGTTATAGGTAATTTAATGAATATCCGTAAGCAATGATAAACTATTGCTAAAGAAAAAACGATTCTAAGAACAGTTTAGTTGATAGTGATGCTTTGTAAACAATATATATGTCATATTATGGTAAAATAATTAAATAAGCATAATATAATTTTTTTAATACTATTTGTTTAATATTGCATACATTTTCCCGTTTTTCCCGGTTTTCCCGGGGTTTTTTCCAGGACCTACACATTTTAGTTAGAAGAGTTAGAAAACTCTTCGCAAAATCGAAAATAACCTCCCTAAAGTACCTTCTTAGTCAGATGTACTTTCAGAAAAAGTGCTATCATTGTAAATCAGAGCAAAATTGCTAGTAGAAAAGTTGTACACAGAAAAAAAGGAGATGTTTTTTTTTTACTAAACTTACATTTTGTACATTTTCTGTTTTTCCGGCATTTTATCGAGGTTTTTCTCAGTTATTAAAAAAATCTATAAAAAAAAAACAACAAAAATGACCTCTCTAAACCAAGGAGATAAAATTTCTTTCAGAAAATAAGCTACACTTTATACACGGGAGCAAGATTTCTGGTAGAAAAGTTTAAACAAATCGAGGGTTATTGTTCGATTAAAATCGTCCGAGCGAGCGATAGCTAGGTAAACTTAAAATGCATTTGTTTTTTTCCCAATTTAGATGGATAAAAAGGAAAAAAAGTGTAAACAATTTATTTTCAAACCTCAGTTTGAACCCGTAATGCTTGTATGACATCACGTATTTATGACCATTCAACAAACGTATAATAAAGTAGACAATATAAAGTTATTTAACATAACATGTAATATCTGCATAATATCTCAACTTTAAAAAGCTATAATTTCGAAACTTAGTCAGTTCGCTCAATTCTAACCTTACCATTCTTTTTAAATCGGTAATATACATATTTTAGAAACAATTTTATCATTTTAAATCAGATAGAAATTGTGCTTACAGAAAAAATGAACACAAAAAAAAGGCCATACTATTTTTTTACTAATACCTATATTTTGTATATTTTCCGTTTTCCGACATTTCTTCGCGGTTTTTCTTAGATAATATGAAAGCTACTTGAAAAATCAAAGAATTACCTCCCTAAATTACCACGGAGATAAAATTTTCTTTCAGATAAAAGTTTGCACAACAAATCGAGAGATATTTTGCGTTTAAAATAATAGAGCGATGTACTGGATCTCTAGGTACACCCAAAATACATTTGATTTTTCTTATTTAGGTAAAAGGGGGGGAAAATCCAGAATGAACTCGGAACCCCTAGGACGATAATGGGCATAAATAACCATTAGATCACGAAAAATATGCTTGGAGAACAATAACGAGTTATTTTACATAACATATAATATCCACATAATATCAGAACTTCAAAAAACTCTAATTTTGAAACTTAGACAGTCTGCTCAATTCTGACTTCACCACCACCGTACTTTAATCGCAATAACAATTATTCAAAAATCAAAAAAAACAAAATTAAAAAACTAGATTCGTTCGACATAATTTTTTACTCTATTTTCGTCAAAATTTGATATTAAAATTCCCTTAATAAAAAAATACTACATTAAACGCAATTTTTTTTTTACTACACAGTAAGACTTAATGAATCTCTTGTTATATTTTCAAGCATTTCTGTTCAAGTCTAATAATTTACCACAGAGTAACTACTGAATAAAAATTACGTACAAAACTCATAAAATAAAAATGCTTATAAAAAGTTCAAAATAGGCTTTATATTTTTGAAAATTTAACCATGTCTAGAAATATTATGTCTGTTAAATTTAATTTTGACCATTTTTAAAGAAGGATAAAAAATAATGAAACCTCTAGAAATATTGAATATATATGTTATGATAAAATAATTACATATACATTATATATTTCAGAAAAAGAGCTATCATTGTAAATAAGAGCAAAATTGCTCGTAGAAAAGTCGTTCAGTGATTACAAAAAAAATTAAGAAAAATTAACATCATTGTAAAACCATAAGCTTCTTCGCTCCACTTAGAATGTAAAATGTAGTTAAATAAACAAAGTAAAGACAGTTAATTTTTGGGTAAATTACCATTTTTTATTATTATTGAAGTTTCAGAATATTGTAATTTGAATTTGAATTGTACTGTTAGATTCAATGCACAACACAAATTCATTACTATTCATTTGATATTGTTACTGATAGATTCAGTTTTATCTTATTCTATAATTGATCACGTTATTACTCCCGTTATCGCAAATTCAACAAACATCGCCAATAGTTCAAACACAAATATAAATTCCGATTCCAACGTTACACAATCCTTACATAATTCCGAACAACTTAATAAACATTTCTCCTCTAATTACATCGGTCTGTACACTACCATTGCGGAACATTCTGACGTCAACCTAAAAATTTACCACTAGCACCCGTTAAAATATGCTAAAATTTTCTCTTCAAATTTTGATGACATTAACAACATCAAACTAATTGGTCACAAAAAAAACAAAATCACCTTCAATAATAGTGTCTGCAAACATTGGATTTACTGCATACATTCCATCTACACTTATCCACTCTTTTGGAATTATTAGAGTCGATAGTTTCCTAACCAAAGAAGATTTCTGGGATGGACTTAATAATAAAGTCCGTGCTATTGCCTTTAAACGCATCTCAATCAAAAAAGATGACAAAACCTCTCAATTCCTACTCGTGTTGTAGAAATCAAATTCTTATCCCCCAAAATCCCAGTTGCCTTATCGATTTACAACGTCATTTTCAAAATTTCTCCTAGCGTCCGTTCCTTCATACAATGTAACAATTGTCTACGCTTTGGCCACACGGCAAAATTCTGTCACAGTAAAGCCACAGTAGCCATTGTGGCTTAAATGACCATTTAATAACTACCTGCCGTTCAATCAACGCTACAGATCCAGTATGCATCTTCTGTAAACTCCCCCACCTCTCTGCTGACCGGAATTGCCAAGAGTGGACATTCGAAAGGGATGTTAAAAAAAATTATGGCTACAGAAAACTTACCCTTCCGTGAAGCAGTCTCTTTTAAGAAAAATAATTACTCCTCAAGCGCCTTTAGTTATTCAAATATTGTAAATAAACAGCCTGTGTCAATTTCTTCTCATCAAGACCCGGTCACCTCCACGTATTCTTTTCCCCTTTTAACCTCTCAATCTCATTACCACTATACACCACATAGTAAACTTAACAATCATTCTTCCTATTGTAAACAAACCAATTCTTATGTTTCTAGACAAACTAATTTTTCTCAACCAAATGAGCATTTCTTAGATTATGCTAGTAAAAATCGGTGTTAGGATCCCAAACCTACTCATGCTGATCTAACATGAGTTAACGCCTTCTGCATCAAACTCTCCGAATCCTTATCTAACTCTCCCAATCTCTTCCCCTTATCCCCCTCTTCTCTTCATAACTTAATCGAATCATCCCTCATGTCTCGTTTCTCTATTCCAAATATCTCCGTTATCTCTTCTGATGGTCAATATTCTACAATGGAATGTTCGTAGTCTTCCTGCAAGACTCCCTTCTACTCTACATCTCATATCCTCCTATAAATGTTCCATAATACTTATTTCTGAGACTTGGCTACTTCCATCCCGCAATTGTTTTATTCCCCACTTTAATTTATTCAGACAAGACTGAGTCGACGGCTATGAGGGCGTCGCAATTGCAGCCCACATTTCACTTAATGTATCTTTAATAGAGATCAATCCCTCTTTAAAACAAATTCTCTTAGAAAATAATATTGATTTGATAGGCATAAAAATAACAAACATTGATGGTTTTCCCAACACATCCTTCTGGTCCTGTACAGTCCAAATGATTCTCCTGTCCCCTTTGAAGTATGGTACTCTCTCTTCCAACTCGCCGATCACAATTATTTCTTTACAGGTGACCTTAATGCCCACCACCCTGCCTGGGGCTCCATTACACCCACCAGACGGGGTAACTTAATTTACGACGCGTTAATCTCTTTTAATCTTAATAAACTTAATAATGGCTCACCTACGCATGTAGGCATACCCAACTCTACCAATTTGTGTATTTATTTATCTTTAACCACTCCAAATTTATTCTGGCTCTCAACCTGGCGCATGACCCCAACGGTAGTGATCATTTACCTATCATTATATTTATCAATCCTACAAATCCCTACTTCTCATCAAATAATAGATCCACCTCACACTGTGATATCTCCTCCAACTTTAAAGTTAACCACAATAAAGTTGATTGGTCCCTTTTTTCTCAACTCATCAACTCCTCTATCCCTTCTCTCAACTCTTACGCATGTCCAATTAAAGATAATGAACAGTTTACTCATATGATCTTAGACATTTCTAAGAAAACTATTTATTCCTATCAAACACAATAACCTTAACAATTTCCCTCCCTCTCCCCCGTGGTGAAACTCCTCTTGCTCCAAAGCTGTTTCCAACCGCAAATCCTTATATAACGCATTTATCCGTTTAGGATTCATTCAAGATTATCTTACCCATCGTAATGCCAACGCTGCAACCACACATCTTAAAAGAATCTAAAAGGCAAGCTTGGAAACAAGTTTGTATGAATCTCAACCCTTCATCATCCATTCAATCTACCTGGAACACTGCTAAACGCTTTCGTAATAGCATTCTAACTCACTCTCGCCCTCACAATGACAGTTGGTTTGATAATTTCTGCTGTAAAGAAGTACCATGTTACGTCCCTTCGTTATCCGAAGCCTTTCATTAATCAATTTAGTCTGCCTCCAATTCACCTACTAATCATGTAATCTCCATGCCTATAACCTAAAGTGAGCTAAACGCTGCGATTACCTCGCGTAAATCAACTGCTTCTGGCCCAGATAATATTTCCCTTGTTAATGTCAAACACCTTCCTACCAATACCATCGAATACCTCTTGACTATACTTAATAAAATTCTTCTCCTCAATAAAATTCCTGACTCGTGGAAAGAGTTCAAAGTCATACCTATCCTAGGGTGGCCAGATTTAATTTTTAAAAATCCGGGACACCAAAATTCATAAAAAATAGGTAATTATCTAGTAAGTATATAATTACATACGTATTTGTATATAACTTTTAGGTATAAATAATATTCAAATTAATCAATTAGATAGGTCATCTTTATTTAATTAACACTCAAAATTCAAATAAAAATAATAATACAATTTCCAGTCGTTGAGATAAATATACTAATCTAGGTAGAATTTACTGATTTATTATTTTTCTTTATTTTTGTCGTCCAAGGAGACCTTATATTTTTCAGTGCTGTGTATTTTCTTCAGAAATGTAGGATTTTTTATTATTTCATTGTAAAATTCAATACAACTCAAGCCATATGTTTTTGTTATCAGACAACATTCTATTGTTTTAGTATCCATTTGATTTCGAACGTCAGTCCAAGTAGGTGTTATTAAAGAAAATACTCGCTCTATTGACGCGTTTGACCCAAGTAAACAAAATGCAAACTCTACAACCATTTCAAGATTTAATACATTTACATCTTTTTCTTTAAATATATTAAATATTTGTACCCATTTTTGTTCTACTGAAATAACATTTTTTGTCCAGTCATCAAATTTGTCTTGAAAAATGTTTATAAAAGCCATAAACTCATCAAAGTATTCATCTTCATTAACTTTAACATATTTTGATATCATCTTTATTGTATTTTTAGCATTATTCCATGTCACTGTATTTTTGTTTGTTAAGTGGAACCAATTTAATTCAACCATCAGTGCCTGGTTAGGTAATGTCCACTTTTGAATATATGATATACATAAATCGTAAAACTTTTGACAATTTATATCAAATTCTTTTTTAACTAAATAACTCTCTTCTTCAATAGAATCAATTATTATCTCCATTTCAGTATTAATAAAATGTTCATTCTTTCTGTTTTTTAAGTTATTTAATAAACTGTTTAATATTTCAATTAATTCAAATGCCGACATTTTTTCCCCTTCAATTTTTTGAATATAGTTATTGAACAGTTTAAGCATACTTTGTATAAATTTAATACATAATAGAGCAATGACGTTTTGAAAAAAGTCAACCAATATCTTAGGACTCGAATCTTGTGAAAGAAAATACGACTTTAAGCCATCAAACATTAAAATAATTCTGTCAACTGCAGGAGACAGCCATCTAGTTTTGGCATGTGATAAAATATCACGGTATTGGATATTAGCAAAATCGCAAAATTCTTTTAATTTNCGTTATCTTTTCCTTTTCTATTTAATCCACCAAAATTAGTGTTTGTATTATCAGCCGATAGTGCAACAATTTTTTGATTTAATTCGAATTTAGTAAGAACGTCAATAATTTTAGAAGTAATTAAATCAGACGTTTCACCGGGTAAATTTGAGAACTCTAGTATTTTGTTTTTTACGCCAACATGAGGCAAAAAATAACGAACTACAACAGGTACTAGTTTAATTGCTTTGTGGTTGGAACCGTCAACTAAAACAGATACATAATTCGCAAAAGATAGTTCTTTTAAAGTATTATCAACTATGTACGGGCAAATAACATTGACAACTATTTCCCTGGTTTTTGTTTTTGCACACGTGAATTTTTTGTCGTTTAAACATTGACGAATCAATTCCGATGTACAAGACATAGAACGAAAACTGTGATTATGAATTACTGTATAATACACAAAAGTAGCTTCACGGGCGGCTAACAAAAAGTTATTTTCAGTAGGAACCAAAGCAGAAAAATAGTTGGAAACTTTACCAGATTGGACCGATGATATTGTAGCTAACTTATGTTTTTGCGTTTTGAGGTGATCGTTTATGTCCGATCGTCCACCATGACTTACTGAAAAAGTTCCATGGCAAGATGTACACTGTAAATTGAAATAGTCAGTAGATTTAAGTTTTTTAATAAATGGGAAATCATTTTGCAACTTTTCGTTAAAATGACAAAGTCTTTTAGGCGGCATAGTCACTACGTAAAAAAAATGAACTGTATAAAATTACGATACTGTATTAAACGCTGGTATAATTTCTACTAGAGAGTAAACCTACTGGCCAACCCATTCAAAGAAAATTCCTGATCTGCTTGACTTCTTCGTAATTAAAGATATTTCATCTAATTTTGTTAAAGCCGAATGACTTGTAAAGCTAACGTCCGATCACATTTCTGTGTTATTATCGTTGAGTTCAAATGTTGTTATGAAAAAACGAAAACAGTTTCTAACAAACAAACATACAAACTGGGCCCTTTTTAGGATTACTTTCAAATAATCTATCTTTCTTGCTGTGCGGCTAAAATCGTCAACTGACATTGAATTGTCAGTACAAAAATTGACACTGATGAGATCGTTAAAACGAAAAAAACGACCAATATCGAAATAATACAATGATGTCAGAGCATTGCTCTTCGTACTATTGTCACAGCATATCGGTGTGATAGGAATGACATCATCCACCGCGATTTGAAAATGTCATCTGTGCAGGATAAAGTTATCCAGTTTGTTCGCAAACATGCAAGAAGTTTCTTTCTGTCCAGCTTATCTGGAACTCCACATAAATACGGCAGCTATACAACTCTTCGGCAACTCGCAGGACATCAGACAACTCAAACGACTGAAGCTATTCGACTTAGTCTAATTATTAGATTAAGAATGGGGCTGCTTCATAAGAAGTAAAACTCTACACAAGTTTTGTATTTATATATATGTTTCATTGTATATATTAATACTTCTATTGATTTATATTTTTAAAGATTGTTTTAAAAAAACAAACTTACACCCAGAAAAAATATCTTGAGTAGATTCAACAAACTACGTTTGTTAATTATTAAGTATTAACAAACCTACTTTTGTTGAAAAAAAGAACCTATTATTTGTCTTAACCAACTGTTTATTCATTTAATTATATCTTTAATTATATCCACAAACTTACTTGTTGATATTATAATCACTTATTTCAATTTATCCCTATAAAAGTTAAAACTAATTTATTATTTATTGAATAATTTGTATTACTTTTATAAACTACAAAGTTTATTTTATACACTTTTATAGTTAATATTGCCTATATGAGTATAATAAAATACTGTTACAATTGTTAGCAAACTGATTTTCCATAAAAATAATTGTTAAAATTTCCACACTGATTGATTGTTACGATGAATATCTTATATTGATAAAAATATTATTAGATACATATTTATTATTGTATTGGTTAGTTGTTTTTATGGCTCAACATCCTCTCGTCAGACGGCAACTGATAAACGTTTCCGTCTTACGGCTATGGCGGTAATAGACTGTTAAGCTACGAATAGATTGTTGTCACGTCATGTGAGCTCACGTACATAATATGTACGTACAACAATTTTTTCTCAGTCGAAAATGGATCAAAAGTTTTTTTTTTTTTTTTTATTTAAGCATATTTACCATCTATACAATTTGTACAATAAGTAAATTTGATAATATAGGTAATATTAAAATGACTTGAATGTCTTGAGGGGGGAAAACCGTCCATCAACAGTACCTCCTATTTAATTTGATGGGTTCATTTAATATGGAGACCGTTAGGCAAGAGAGTCTCTTGGCCATTTTCTTTTTAACCTTCTCGGAGGATTGTTGGGGATGGTTATAGAGGACATGCGAGAAATTAGAGGGTTTTGGTGCAATTTGGAGTGAAACTTTTTGTAATGACGAGTTGCTATTTCGTTGACTGTTGGGATTTAGAGATCTTTATGTAATGCATCGTTGGTCATATACCATGGGGCTCCAGTTATTTGTCTAAGACATATAGACTGGAAAGCTTGTATGGGTCTTATATTGGATGGTTTGGCTTAGCCCCAGATTTGGATACCATATGACCTGAAGGAGGTAATAATCGTCTTGTATATTAATATTTTGTTTTTTAAATTCATTGAAGGAGACAATAATGGACGGAGAAGATGTAGACGTGTGTTTGATTGTTTTCTTTTCTGTTTTGTGTGTTGGGCCCAGGTAAGTCTTTTATCTAGATGAACTCCGAGGTATTTGGTTACATTTTGGATAGTAATTGGTGTATTATTGAGCAAAAGTTATGGACATTCGTTTTTTTTCAGAGAAAAATTTATTTGAACTGATTTGTTTTNTTGTATATCGTGGGTGGCTATGTTTGGGTCTTTATTTGATGCTAGTATAGCGGTATCGTCTGCATATGTCGCTAGAGTTGTATGGTTTGTTTTGGGCATATCTGATGTGTAGATATTGTAGAGTATAGGTGATAGGTCACTTTCCTGGGGTACTCCCGCTTTGATTTTATGGTAGACAGAGTAGGAATTGTTAAATTTAACAGTGAAATATCGGTCTTTAAGATAAGATTTTAGGATGAGGAAATACGGAGCAGGTAGAAACGATTTTAATTTGAACAATAATCCGTCGTGCCAGACGCGATCAAATGCTTGCGCGATATCAAGGAATACACCGGGGCAGTGTTCTTTCTTTTCGAATGATGACGATATTTTGTCGGTAATTCTATGTATTTGGTGGATTGTCGAATGATATGATCGGAATCCAAATTAAGTATTAGGGATGATGTTTTTTTCTTTTATAATAGGGGTTATTCTTTTAAGAAGTAATTTTTCGAAAATTTTCCCTAATGTCGGTAGTAAACTTATCGGGCGGTATGAGGTTACCAAATGCTTTGGTTTTTCTGGCTTAGCAATTAATATTATTGTTGAGAATTTCCATATTGGGGGAATGTATGATAACGTGAGCTAGTTGTTTGAGTATTTTGTTGTTAATTTGATCATATCCTGAGGATTTGTTGTTCTGTAGTTTAGTAATATAATATTTTATTTCTTGTGGTGTGATTGGTTTAACTGGTAGTGACATAGGTAGAGGACTGTTAAGAAAAGTTTGGACATTTTCTATATGTGTTGTTTTATTGTAATTTGTATCCGAGTGGGGTTGGAAAATTTCTGATAGGTGATTGCTGAATAAATTTGCTTTTTCACTGTCGGTTATGGCTAGAGTGTTGTTAGGATTTGTTAAGGGGGGGACTATGTCTTTTCTTTTGGTTTTATTTTTTATTGATTTCCATAAGGAACCATTGTCTGGTGTGAGTGATGATAAAAATGAGTGGAATTGATTGGATTTAAAGGTTTGCAGATCTTTTTTCAGTTTATTTGTTAATTTGGTTAATTCATGTTTGTGCTCCGATCAAAAGTTAAATAATAAAACATGTTCCAGAGCTAGCCTTATTAACCAAAAATGGAGAACCTCTGTCATATGTCATTGTTGGAGACGAAGCATTTCCATTAAAAAATTATTTGCTCTGACCATATTACAGACACAACTTAGAGGATAATGAACCCAATACAATTGTTAATTATAGGTTATCACGAGCTAGACGTGTTGTGGAGAACGCCTTTGGAATCTTAGCTGCTAGTTGAAGGTGTTTCTGTGGGCCCTTAGAAGTACAACCAGAATTTATGGACAAAATTGTGCTTGCGTCATGCTGTTTGCATAACATGTAACATTGCAAACAATGCGTTTGAACCCAATATAGAGTTAGTTCAACTGCCAGAAGTAGCTTTACTGCATTAAGATTCACTAAGAAGAAATAACACTTGTGAAGCATTTTAAGTTCCAGAAAAATTTAGAGATTATTTTAATTCTGATACTGGTAGTGTAATTTGGCAAGTTGAAAGTTTTCGAAAAGGGAGAATTCATTCATAATTAATAAATAAAAACTAACGTTTTTAATAGTTTAAAATCTTTATTTTCGATGTCTGTATAATACAATTTTGTCGAATTATATTAATAAAGAATATGTTATTTTAATATGTTTATTTTTGTTTATGGTTAGTCGAAAATATGGTTGTGTAAAAATAATATTAAATAATATATAGTGTAGTAACAGTGAATAATATAGCTTAGTGCACTATTATACTACTGCTCTGCATGTATTATTATAATATTATACACGACATTATTTTTGTATTTTTCACATAAAACGCTGGTATATTAAGGTCCGATAAGTTATTTATAGATTTCACTACCAATATGCCTATATAATATACAACGGCAGCGCACTTGCATTATACAATTTTATATTCGAGTTTTCTATCATAATATTTATAATTTTTAACAAGTGACAATACACATGGTAATTTAATTTAATGAGTTATATTTGAATTTACCTGATATTTGTAACTCTTTCACAATTTCTTCCCAAGCAGTGTGTTGTATATGCTGATCACGATAATCATGTGATATATGATTATATAGAAATTCATGTTCTCTAACTTTTTCAATTAATTGCTCGTCCATTTGGAATACAAAAATATTTAACTTCAAAAAAATGTATGTTAACGTCACGTTACGGGAGTCGAAAATGAGTGATTTTTCAGAAATAAAAACCGTGCTGTCACATGTGAAGTTGATAACGTTACGTGATGCGTGTGACGTGACTGTCTTGTGGTTTTTACACATTGCAATACACTATCTACACTTTTTCCGTGAGCCATGAGGTGCCGTGATAGCACGTGAGCTCACATGCCATGACTATAATCTATTCGCAGCTTTATGATAAACATAACCGTCAATTTATTTTTATGTCATTTTTTCTTAATTTGCCTTTTGCACTTAATTCACCGTACTCACGGTGTGTTTCAAATTCCCAAAATGAACATTTTATAATTACACGACTATATTTTTAATTTTATAAGGTACACTGAACTACGAAATCATCAGGAGCATAAGACACGAAACATATATTTTATAGTTTGAATGTATATAAGTGTGTCAAGTAAGTAGCTATATCAAAAGTATAATTTGTATGTATGTAAATTATTAATAATGTAATTATAAACATTTTTTACGCATTTAATATATGTAATTACGACTAGTCCCCCTCCCCTAAGGACATAATGAACATATTTATTCTAAATTAATTAAAAGAAAGCTATTTGCAATTCAAAGCGAATGAGTCACTACCTGGTGGAATTTATTAGAACTACTATTACGGCGAAGATGCACGTTTGATTATATTATTAATATTATATTGAGTCATTGATTATGTAAGAAAAACGGTAAAATCGGTACAACATTAAACAAATATTATTAAAGAAAATATATAAAGCATATTTAAGTACAAATCATCATTATCATTTAAACTCCGCTCACAATCCTTTTTTGTAACTTGTTAGTTATAGTGTATCGTTGCTTACAGGTATACATTAAATTACCTATAACAGTAGATGCACCCGTCTCTATTATCTTATGAGGTCTTTTTTTCTCTTAATCCTATTTCAATAATATGGCTGTATTTAACTATTTCTGAACCTTCAACAAAAGGTCTTTTAAAACCACCAATATATTAAATTATGTCGATTGTATAGCTATTACATAATTAAACATATTTTTATATTTATAAACTATTTTTATTACTACAAATTGTAAACAAAATCAGTTTTAACAAGGAAATTTAAAAAAAAAAACTAGTAATAAATGGATTATTTTGACTAAATTACTATTATTCTTCTAATGCTATTATAACGTCCATCCCCCCATTAGCCTTATCATTAGTGTCGACTAGAGCGCTACCTATAATTTCTTTCAATCGGGAATACACAAAGTGAAACTTATATAATGCCCCAGAGATTGCGTTGCGTTCTATATCGCCACCGTCGCGTAACCCGTGACCACGTCCACTATCTAGATATGACTAGTCTGCATTGTTTCACAGCTGTCTATGTAGTGCACATCGCGTCAACATAAATTCAATTATACCGCTGCGTTGTCACGTTGACCTGTGTGGCGAACGCATTTACGCCGCGCGTCGTATAGTTGCGCATACTCGAGAACTATTTAGTAATTACTATTTAAAGCTACTGTTTTTTTATTTCGTATTTATAAATAAATAAATTATAAATTGTATATTCTATCATAGTTTGAATTGTTTTAATATCATGATTACTTTTGAAGTTATTAAACAATTAACAATGAATATAATGGACAATTAAAACATTATAATAATCATACCAATGAAAAACGATTCTGAAATTAAATTACATGGTACATTCTAATATACAGGTCTGTTTTATATGTTTTATAACGACATATGATTTTAATCAAACTATCAAAGACTAAAAAATAAAAATTACCGCTCCTGAGTATGAATCATAATTTGTTTTATAACTTCTGTTCCGACACTGCCCGTCAGACACATTGGATTACCATCAGTCAAAACATAGTTACGTTTCAATACTAAATTTTCTTCTAAGCCAGCTAGTCTCATTTAGTCCCAAGCACTTTTATTGACAACTTTAAATTTTTTGAAGAGTATTCTCATCAAATGCAAAACACCGAAAAAAACTCCTGTTTTTTTTTTCGGGGAATATATGTACGAAATATATGACTTAATAAGTCATATAAACAGTAAAAAAAAAATATGACATAAGTATTGCGATTTTCGTTTACAGTACACAACTTTTCTATCAGCAATTTTGCTCCGATTTTTAAATGATAGCACTTTTTCTGAAAGGAAATCTGACTGGAAAAGTACTTTAGGGAGGCCATTTTAAAATTTTCTCCGGAGTTTTCCATGCAAAAATCAAAAACCAGGAAAAGATATTGGAAAATCAGGAAAAATGGAATACATTTTAATTTTGAAAATGGAAAAATTGGAATTTTACCATAATGTCATATTTATTGTTGACAAAGCAGCACTATCAACTAAATTTCGCTCAGAATGGTTTTTTCGTTAATAATGTTTTATCGTTGCTTATAGATACATTAAATTACTTATAACAGTGGCTGCATCCCATTATCCTAGGACGTTTTTTTTAAATTTTAATTTGTTATAATATGCTTAATATATTATATTATAGCTATAAAATTAAACAAGGAACAACACGGAACGACAGAATCTGACTAAATTAAATTATTTCAATTTAATGTTTTTTCAGTTGTGATACAGGTGTCGTAAATGGAAATAATTTCATAATACAAAAATAATATCTTATCGTTAAATAATCAGTTTCTAATCAGCCGCCACCATGGGTACGTATATGCTATACCAGCGGTTCTTAAACTTTTTATTACGCGGACCCCTGATGAAGGACATTTTTAAATCGCGGACCACCTTATTAATTTTGTTAGGAATTATCATTTTTTTATTACATTGTAATTTTAAACTATCATTTGTAGAAATTTCTATAAGATTATCTTCTTCCAGTGATGTCAGTCCATTAATTTGGGTTATATCAATTTCAAAAGGGTATCTAATCCAGTTTCTATTTGTGTCTGGAACAGGAAAATTATCGCGGAAGCTTCGTTGCAGATCTATTGTTTGATGTTTTTGAAAACTTCTCCGGATAATTCTTCTTCGGTCAATTCAAGAAAATTATTGTGGTTTTGAAATGAATCGTAATTTTTCTTTGATAGACGAAGGTTCCATAGTTCCAACTTTTTTATCATCGCTTCAATATTATTTTCAACTTTAAAAATTGTAACATGGGACCCTTGAAGACTTAAGTTAAGTAAATTTAAATGAGCAAATATATCTGAAAGGTACGCTAAACTAGCCAACCAAGAAAAATCATTTAAACGTTCACTTAACGTAAATGATGATTTATGTTCGATGAAAAATAATCTAACCTCATGTCTTAACTCAAACAAACGAGAGAGCACTTTACCCCTAGATAACCAACGAATTTCAGAATGTAATAGAAGTTGATAATGTTCACTATCCATGTCCTTGCAAAGTTGTTCAAAAAGTCTTGAATTTAAGGATTTGGCTTTTATAAAGTTCGCAATTTTTACAGCTTCATCTAAAACTTCTTTTAATTTTGTTGGTATTTTCTTAGAGACAATAGCTTCACGATGAATACGGCAATGATGCCAAGTAACTGATGGTATAATATTTCAAATGCGTGCAATTAATCCAGAATTTTTTCCTGACATTGCTCAAGCACCATCAGTACTAACTCCTACACATTTTGTCCATTCAATTTCATTTAATATTATAAATTCATTTATTTTGATAAATATTTCTTCTGCTGTTGTATGTATAACAGAGGTTACAAATAAAATGTCTTCGAAAATGGTATTTTCGTAGTTGTATCTTACATAACACAGTAATATAGATTTATTAGTTATATCAGTACTTTCGTCTAATTGGAGACTAAAATAGTCACATTCGTTTATTCTTCTCAACAACTGTTCTTTAATATTTCCTGATAAACTATCAATTCGTTTTTTTATTGTATCATTTGATAGCGAAATTAAATTTAAGTTATTTGCTACTTCTTTACTGATCATTATAGAAACCATAGCTTTTGCAGCGGGCAATATTAAATCCTCAGCTATTGTGTGAGGTTTCCCTGATTTGCCAATAAGTAAAGAAACGGCAAATGAAGCTTTAACGGCATTTTCATTACTATAACTTGTTGAAGATTTTTTAATACATTTCATATTTTTCCTTAATTCATATTCTTTATTTTTAAAAAAATCAATGGTTTTCGTAACATGTTCTTTATGTTTGGTTTCTAGATGTCTTTCTAGTTTTGATGGTTGTAGTGCCTCGTTTGATAAAACTTCAAAACGTATCACGCATTGTGGTTTTTGTTCTTCTTCAGAACCGCTACAAGTAAAACCCATCGATAAATAATTATTATCATACTTACGAAATTTTGTTAATTTAATTTTTTTCGTACATGGTGTCTTCTTATTATCAACCGTAGAATTATTCCTCTTTACATTTAACCAGCTATCCATTTTTTCTTAAAAAAATTTGAATTTTAAAAATAAATCACGTAAAATTCGTAAAATACGTAAGTATACAACTAATTAAATACAATCGATATGTATACGGCTATGGCGAGTAAACGACTGGACGTTTGAGTGCTGTAAATTTCGTTCGTAATATAAACTAATAGATAAATGATAATTCTAAATATAATTCAAAATTCCATGTTATGCCGATATGGGTAATTAAGATTAGAATACTCGAGGATTAACTTTTCTAAAGTTCCAATAAGTCGCGTTCAATACTTGTATAATAATATAAAATATAAAATATAAAATTTTACATTTTTAACAATATCATTATTACACACACATGCTGTTCACAGCTGAAATCATTTATAGTGTCGTGGACCCCCGGCAAGAGTGTCGTGGATCCCTAGGGGGCCGCGGACCACAATTTAAGAATCGCTGTGCTATACTATATATAAATTAGGGTGGCCCTTAGCTTCCTCTTGTAAGTTTTTTTTTTTATCTTACGATTTGTGCTACCCACTCATATGTTTTTAATACGTCAAAAAATAATATCTGCAAAATTTGAAATCAATATTTCAAGTTTAAGCCCCACGGGCACTTAAAGTTTTGTAATTTTGTCATTTTTTACAAAAATATCCAAACATTGTGCTGTAAAAATTGTTCGTTTTAAATTAATAAACTCTTGTAATATTATTTAACTAGCAAATATTACAAGGATTTCAAAAACGTTTGCTATTTTTTTATTGCTATAGTTTAAATTTTAGATGAAAATTAATTAAAAGCTCAAAATGCATATTATTTTGGCATAATACACCAAAATAGTATTTTTTTTTGTTTTATTCATCATATTAGCTAAAATATATATTATTACTATTGTAGTACAATTTCCGAGGTGGATGGTTAAGGCAATTTATTATATACATTTTTTTTTATTTATATATGAATTTGAGATAAGTGATAAAGAAAAAAAAGCACTTCGCAATATATATATTTTTTTAATAACTATATGCGTCGAAGTATGGTTTGAGGTGACACAAGTAACATTCTCGAAATTCATTAATCTCATATGATATTTAACACGTTGACTGCCACGTACTTTTTCCATGCATTGCCCCGGGGACCATGTGTAAATTTTTTTGTACACGTGACAAATTCGCAATACATTTTTTGTGTACAATTTTATGTACACGATCTTTCTTAGATTCATTTTTATTATGTTGAATAACCTAACACGGCAGTGTTGATTTTAGATAGAAATATGAATCTCATTGCCCACCAAAACATTTCTGTATTTTTAGCGAACACGTAGCATTATTTTTTATTATAATATTGACTTTTTTTTTACCAATATAAAAATTACCTTATGTCTAATTATTACCTTATTAAAATTAGTATAAAGTTTTACTTTAATTTCCTTAAAGTCCCGCTCGATCTACTGGGACTATCCTAGACAGATATGATGTATCCAAGTCCGAAGAGAAGAGTTGGTGTCTTAAAAACAGACTAAAAGAACAGATGAGAACCATTAATTTTGATAGTATAGGGTCAATTGACGAAAGATGAAAAAAAGTGAGAGACTCAATAAAGACAGTATCAGAATTAGTTTTGGGTAAACCGAAAAAAATAAAGAAGCCATGGTTTAATAAAATATGCGAGAAAGTACTAGTTCAAAGAAAGAGTCTAAGGACCATATGGCTTGGTGATCCTACAAATAAAGACAAAGAAGAACAGTATAAACGATACCAAAAAGAAGCACATAACACATTAAGAAGAGAAAACCGGTTGTACGCCCAAAAATTGTTAGAAGCGGAAAAAGATTTTAGAATAAATAATATACGACAACTATATCAGAAGATAAATACGACAAGAGGAGGATATAAGAAACGAGAGAGGTTTCTAAGAGAAGATGATGGGACGCTAGTGACTGAACAAGGGAAGCTTCTGGAGAAGTGGACTGGATATTTTGAGAAACTCCTTAACGGTGATGACCCAGTGGAAGAATTTCCAAAAGTAAACATAACTATAAACGATAGCGTTTATACAACACCTTCTAAACAAGAATTGCAGCACAAATCAAAAGGCTAAAAAATCATAAATCCCCGGGAGAAGATGGTATTCAAGCAGAAATTCTGAAGAGGGTAGATGAAGAAGCGATATCTAGAATTCACGAAGTAATAGAATTGATTTGGGAAAAGGAGAGACTCCCGGAAGATTGGAACACTTCGTTAATATGTCCAATACATAAGAAAAATGACCCATAAGACTGTAAAAATTATAGAGGTATAGCTCTAATAAATATTTCCTATAAGATTCTGGCGTATTGTATACTCGATAGGATAAAACCTTTATCAGAAGGTGTTTTGGGAGGAAACCAAGGAGGTTTTAGACCTAACAGATCTACAACAGATCAGATTTTCTGTATTCGCCAAATTGCACAAAAATCATGGGAATATAACAAGGAATTATACATTCTATTTATCGATTTTGAGAAAGCATATGATTCCATCCATAGACCTACCTTAATCAACATATTAAAAGAATTTAACTTCCCAATAAAACTAGTAAACTTGATTAAGGCTAGTCTTGAAAACACTTTGATAAAAATTAAAATTGCGAATGCAGTATCAGAAACAGTTAGAGTATCTACAAGCTTAACACAAGGAAACGCTCTTTCTCCTGTCCTCTTTAATCTAGTGCTTGAAAAAATTGTCAGAGGACTAAATACTATTGACGGGGTTGCGATGGGTAACACGACAATAGATTTGCTAGCATATGCTGATGGCTTAGCCTTTTTGGGAAATAATTTAGATACTGTAAAACAGAATTGTAGAAAACTAATAAATGTAGCAGGCAAACGTGGTCTAAAGATCAATGACAAAAAAACGAAGAATGTCATAATTGGAAGAAGAAGTAGAAAATACCAACAAGGAGAGTTTATGGAAATAGATAACCATAAATTTAAGAGAGCGTCACATTTTAAATACCTAGGATCTATAATAACACAAGATAGTCACAAGAAGATCTCCACCTTAAGATGGAGATGGACACTAGGATTCTAATGGGAAATAGGTGCTTTTTTGGCTTAGGGAGTATGTTTAGCTCAAAAATCTTGTCGACAAAATTAAAAATACAATTATACATGACCCTGATAAAAAATCCTAAGAAGAATCTATGGACCATGTATTGATTCTGATACTAGAGAATGGAGGATACGCCACAATGATGAACTGAAGAACTTGTTTCAAAAACCAGACATTATATCCGAAATTAATAGGAGAAGATTAATGTGGGATAGACATGCCTGGAGGAAAGAGGGCTCTTTATTAAGGCGGTTATTAAAGAAAATCCGACTGGGAAGACCGCCCTTACGATGGGAGGATCGTATCAAAAAGGATGTTAAAGCAGTAGAACCAAATACACAGTGGAGAGAAGCTGCAGAGGATAGGGAAAGATGGTGACAAATTTGTTTGCAGGGATGGTCTTGAAGGCCGTAACCCACAACAAGAAGAAGAAGAAAAATAATATAAAATACAACCTTATATATAAAATTTTTATTTTAAATTTTCTTGTTTTACATAGTATATTTTCTAACTTATATACTTATACCATTTTCGATTTGTGAAAAACACCCAGAACAAAAATGCTTGCCATATAAACTACACACGGTCTCCATCCTTTTCGCTGTTTTTTTGGCATTTTTAGTTCCTAAAATTACATTTAAATGAATATTATTTATACAAATTAAAATATTTCTATGAATAAATTTCAGTACCTTTTTCTTTCGATATCATTTCGTAACATCGTTTGCATCTTCCGATTTTCGATAATTTTCCAAAGTGTTTTTCTTAGTATTCTGTTGTAAGTAGCGCTTTCTTTTCAAACAATCCTTCTATTACAGCTTTGCTAAAATCAACAATTTTCATTTTTTGTCCTGCTACAATCGTATATATCAAAAGAACGTTGACCATAGATGTTTTACAAATAAGATCAAAGATCAATTTTCTATACCATTTAAATGATCTAAGACATGTATGATAATACCCCATTTGATAATAAGACACCAAATCAATATATTTGATTTCCCATCATTGTAATCTGCAACAAAATAAGGTTTTTTAGTCGTTATTCTTCTCCGAATAAAACTTTTCATGGTATTATCGTGATTTGTACTTAACATTAATACATCTCGGCGGTCTTTCCATTTTAATATTATTATACCACGTCTATTTTGTTTTTAAACAAATTTTCCTCGAACTAATTTTTATTTGTAACTTCTTCCAGGTTTCTTTTCCGGTTAGCTCTTAATGTTTCAACATCGTGAGTGTTCCTATCAAGAAGTTTTTCAGCCAGATCTATACTTTTATACCAGTAATCTACGAAAAGACATCTTCCCTCATCTAAGTAAGGTTCCACAAGTTCCAATACAACTTTATTAGATACTGATTGTCCAATATCAGCTTCTTTCCCTGCATATATTTTATACTATAATGTATAAAAATCATGACAACACAATTTGAAAATCTTGATCTCATAACGATGTTTTTTGTTGACAATATATTGGCGGAAATGAAGATGACTTCTAAACGGGACCATTGTTTCATCGATGCAAACGTTTTTTTCCCGAAATTAGAACGTTATTGAACTTAACTACCAGTATATCAACCAATGGTTGAATTTTGTGAAGGCGGTTATTTAAAAGAGCAATGTTATTGTCAGATACATGGATTACAGATAATATTAATTTAAATCAATTTCTAGACATGTACAAAGGTACTGTCACTTCTGTACAAAATAGTATTTTTCCAATAATGAGAAATACTCGACATTTTTCTAAGACCATCTACATAACTATTCCCACAAATACATGAAGTTCATCTTTATCCATATTAGTCCATTTATTTATTCTTGAATTAGTGCCTTTATCCGGCCCGTTTAATTTATCTTGAGCATATCTATTTGTTTCTACTAATAAAAGGTTTACGACTTCATCGTCAAAAAACAAAGTGAAAAATCAAAGGGTCTAAGTGAACTCATTGTATCTATAATATCTGTATTTATAAATCGGTACAATTATCACGTGGATTAAAAACGATATTTGAATTTATGTTTGGTACATCAAAATTATCATTCTACTCATTTTCGACATCGTCGTCGTCAGAATTAATCACATTATTCTCAGCTTCATTATCATCTTAATTACTTTGCCAATCAGTCTTCGTCGGTGTCATCAACATTTGAAAATGAGCTAGACAGAACATCATCATCGTCAAGTGAATTTTCCATTTGATGGCGATCCATGCTAAACATACACTTTTACAACTCGTATTCTCTTACCAAAATCACGTAATAATATACAAAATAAAATCACAATAAACATACTCATTTAATATGAAGGTCCGTTGAATATGCGAGCAAAAAGATAAGATAACAATATTAGATTCTGGAAAAATGTAAAGTTCTAAAAATAAACTAGGACAATAACAGATTAAATTAAATACAAATAATTCTGTGAATGGTATAGGGAACGACATATATTATTCTATTTACGTGCAGTGATGAAGACGGTCGAGAGGCCACGTGTACATTATTTTGACACGGTCGAAAATAAGAATTTTTTATATAAGAATGACTTATAAAATTACAATAAAAAATAATACCAAAAAAGATTTTAATATTTGAAAATATTTTTCTATACACATTTTGGCAAACCTGCAAAAATAAACTACTCATGCATGGCGAGTTTGCGGTGTACAAGAAAATGTACACATAGCAATCAACGAGCTAAACCCTCAAGCAATGGGGTTGACATTTGTCGATAAAAGTATAAATATGGAGGTACAAAGAGAAAAATGGTAATAAGACTAGAAAACAATTAAAGTTCAAAACGTTTGAAACTGAACCAACATGACATGAATGAAATTGTACAAAATGAAATAAATATTTTTGTGAACAATGATACCCGAGATTTTGTCAAACTATTTAATTTGGATGAAAATTGTCTACAAAGTGATCCATCGACTTTGGATGATAGTGATAGCTACAGAAATGCATTAAGTATTGTAACCGAGTTACGAGCAATGAATGATACTGCAGAGCGGGGTATTGGATTAATAGAAAATTATAATACGTTATTTACAATCAACGAGGTTCAAAAATAATTTGTTAGTGACTATAGAAAAAGTTTTTCCAATTGTATGAAAACAACATTAAAGCAATCATTATGAACAAATACAAGCTTTATAATTATTTGTATACAAAATAATAAAAGAAAAAAATATATGTTTAATGTGATTACCTAATTATTATCATACAATTAATTGCATCGATTATATGCATTATGTTGTAATAATATATTATAACTATATACTTTAATTATAAGTCTATAACATTCGATCTAGTCAAAATTGTATAATTTACAATAATTTTAAGAAATTTAATTTAAAATAATTTTTTATATAGGTAATTTTAATGTATTATAAATCGTTCAGGTGGTATGACGAATAAAACAAAAAATGTCCGGCGTTTTAGCTTTTAGTTATTTTTCACTTAAAATTAAAACTATGTCAATAAAAATAATACGAAATCGTCGGAAATACAATTTTTAAAAACCTTGAAATATTTGCTATTTAATTTGTATTTCAAGAGTTTTAAACAAAAAAATGTTATAACACTATGTTTAGATTTGTTCGTATAAAATAACAAAAATACTCAACTTCAAGTGCTCGGGGGCACGGCTTAAACTTGAAAAATTGATTTCAAATTTTACAGATATTATTTTTTGGGGTATTAAAAACAAATGAGGGGGTGCTACAAACAATTGAAAACATCTATTTTTATGGGCCACCTAATGTATATATATACTGCTGTCCTAAGAAAAAACGCCGTAAATCGAAAAAAAAAAAAATGAGATTATACCATTTTACGTTTAATATTATAGTTTTACACGTTCTTCTTAAGTAAATATGGTTATTTATACAGAAATATGTGTTTATAAGAGAACAATATTGCCGCTATTGTAATAAAATATAATCCTTGCTGAGCAAAAACGCCGTAATCACAGTTTTCTAAGGAAGATTGTCGTATGTTTTATTTCAAATACGGCGTTGTTGTTTAGGAAACTGGTCATCGATTTAATCCGTATCTTATAATTTAATTTTAAACTAATGATTATGGTTTGGAATTTCGCTGTCGTATGCCACACACATTATTATATTTTGTTCAGTTATCGATGATTTCTTTCGTGAACATACTAAGTAAAATTTTTACTTTTGCAATTATGAATAATACACAAAATTAATTTGTTTATGACCCAAACATAACTGTTATTCCTGGTTCACCAGACTCATCAACTACAATAATTGCAGCAGACTTATTAGATGGAATTGAAGGACTTGATCATGGTAATATAATTAAAATATAACTTAAAATATTAGGTTATTATAATTTCTTTAGGAAAATATAGAACTGGGTGTATGTAATTTTTCAGATGATCATAAATCTATCATAAATATATCTGAATTACGTCAATACTTGAAATACATCAAGAACGATGAAGTAGAGCTTTTCACAAAATCCGGAGAAATTAGGAAAAGAAAAAAATATTTAAAAAACGTAGAAATGCGAAAAAAATTATAATTAGACTTAGGAAAAGATCGACATGGGGTGTTACCAGGCTGCAGAAAAAGTAGAATTCGTTGATAATTTATATAGTTTAACAACTTAATACCCCGACTAGGATTCCAACAGGTAACGAATTTGAATATATTATGCTGGAAAAATCCAACCCAACTAATAGTAATACAATTGAAACTTTAATTAGGTCTCAAATACCTATGTCTCATTTTTAGAAAGTGATTCACCATTACTGATGAACGTAATTTATACTTGGTTTAGGATAGTGATGGCAGGAATGAAGACGATGTTCTTAAGTAATTTAACTTTTTTGATGACAATAAACCAAAAATACTGAATTTTCTAAGTCAATGAGCAATAAGTAATAATATTACTACTACTACTAATAATAATAATAAATGTGGTTGTAAGTGGGTTTTATTACGATGCTCTAGCTCGGAGTTTTATATTAAAAATTAAGGGCTATACTGAATTTTATCCTTGTTCGAGGTATACTATTGAAAGTATATATTTAGAAAACATAATATGTTTTCCTAGGATAATTTTTAACAAAATGACACATTCCAATTTTTTTGAATCGTTCAAATAATAGATATCATACATCTAATCAATTACTGAAATATCACATTTAGATATCATTTATAATTTCCCATTAGATTATATGCATCTTGTATGCTAAGGTGTTATGAAAAAACTAATTTTATTGTTGATGGATAGTATAGAAAAGCACCTTTATCAGTTTGTTTATAAAATATAAAAGTACAAACTATTTCCAATAATCTTACTAAATTCATAAATCATTACAGATTTTTCAAGACCTCCTTCCCAGAAGTTTATATGAAGTACCTAGATAAAAAACCACAGAATATACATTATTTCCTTTGTATTAAGTATTACAAAGTATGCTTAACGAAGGTTGTTAATCTCATTGTATGTGTATACATATATGATTTAGAACTATTCTGACATCAAACATTGGAAGGGACCTAATATATTTTTGTGAAAAATTATTGGTATATTTTGTTGATAAATTTTGAAAATTATATGGGAAAAACGTTATATCACACAATGTTCATGAGTTGTTGCGTATTATAGATAATTACAATAAATATGATAGTTTTTACAACTGTTCTTGTTTTTCTTTTAAAAACTTTTTACAATTTTTAAAAAAATTTAAAAAACCTCTCGAACAAGTTATAAATCATTATACTGAATATTTGTCATTTTTTAAATTTAAAGGTTCTACTGCAAACAAAATATAGAATTTAAAAAGCCACATAATGAAGGACTACTTACCTACCATAAAGCAGAGCTCCAAAGTATAGGTCGCGATCATTTTAGTAGGTCACGTTTTATTTTTAAATAATACATTTTTTAGACTCTGGATGGAGCGAGAAATATATTGGTTTTAAAATGATATTTATTTTTTCTTTTTATCCATAAACAACGTCCTTCCAGAAATATTACTCCAATCTTCAAGTACCTTGTAGCACTTTTTTTAAAAAGGAAATCAGACTGAAGATGTACTCCAGAAAGGTAATTTTTTGATTTTCCCAAGAATTTTCTCAATATATTGTATAATCAGGGAAAACTGACGAAAAGCGGGAAAATGTAAGAAATGGAGGTATTAGTTAAAAAAAAATAACGTTATTTTTTAACTATAACCTACTTTACTAACAGCAATTTGCTCCTATTTAGAATGATGCTACTTTTTCTGAAAGGAAATCTGACTGATGTGGTACTTTAAGGATGTCATTTTTTGATTTTCCCAAGAGTTTTCCAATAAATCGGAAATACAGGAAAATGTGCGAAATTAGTTAAAAAATATTACGGACTTTTTTCCCCTGTGAATAAATTGTCTACCAGCAAATTGGATTTATACTTGCAAATGAGAGTATATGACTGAAAAAATCTCATGAATCATCCAGAAATGAAAATTAAAAACAAAAAAGGTCATTATTATTATTGTCACCAAAAATTTAAAAATTTAAAAATTAAAATTTTTTTTCAAATGGTCGTACCATAAAATGTCTGGAATTCTCTGCCATAGAATACTCCGATGTATTATACTATATGGTTTTCACTTTATTATGATTATTTTATCATTGATTATAAATACTATTAATAGTTCGTAACAATAATAATATATTATTTTCGAGATTATTTTATAATATTTTAATAATTTCAATATTTATTACTTATAATAAATAATAATTATCGTATGATAGAGGACTCCCAATAGTCAATTTTAATTTTACACATATATATTTAGCTTCGATCAGTCGTTTAGTTTGCTTTAAAGTAAGTACCAATATTTTTAGTTCAACCCGTCGTTGGTATCGCTATGACGTAATGTCTCACCCGAGATTCCACCATAGGTGTTGGATGAGCCCAGTGCTGTTTTTTTCATAATTATTAATTATATAATAATCATAAAATAATGAAACCAATACCAAATTATTTATATTTATTTTTACAAAAAAATGTTCTTATAATTTTTTCTCAAATTTCTCTTAATCATTAATGTTTTAAACAATACAAATTAAAAACTAAACTTTTTTAAAAAGCCATCTGTATCGTCCGAATCTTTTAAGTAATTAATTTTGTCCAATTATCTAAGCCACAAAATTAGACTATCGAGCATTTAAGAATAAAATAAATAAATTAAAAATACATTTAGCACACATTTAGAAAATATATAAGATAAATTAAATATTTTTAATATGTTTAGGAATGGACAATTAAAAGTCATAAACAAAGAATTGTGGGTTCGTTGGATTCAAGTGACCCGTTTTTTGAAGCAGAAATTTATTTGAAAGCCTCACTTCCTTTAGCAATGAAATAATTTTTATCATGAATGGATATGATAATTTACTTTTTATTGGTAACATAAAAGAAAAAGATATAACAAAAATTAACATTTTTACAAGAGATACTCTTAATGAAGTTATTGATGAACAGGAACAAAGTCTTAACTACGGCATTTTTAAGAGCAATATTTTAAAATTTAAATTTCTCAACGGCTACAAGAAGCAATTATAAATGGTGATTGATTATTATAAATTACAAAGTAAAAAACGAAACCGTTAACAATATCTGAAAATCCGTTTGAACATAAAAGTAAGAAAAAAATGCCAACAAAAAATACCTCGAAAAATACAGGTACAGATTTGTAATAGTCTACTATTGAATTAAATACTAAGCAAAGGATGCACATATTTAATGTTAATCTTGCGGGAGAAAAAAATTCAATTGTTAGAAATATCAAGCACCGAAGTTGGTGTCAATTTCCTGTCAATTAATATCGGTTTCATTATTAAGCAATAAAGACGAATTAAAAGATAAAAGTAAAAGATATGAAGAGTGAACTAATAATATGCAAGCTATAATTACATGTTTTTGTGAGAGTAGAACAAAAGTGGTTAAAATTATTTCAGAAGGAAAGACAAATAAAAAATTATAAGAAATTACTATCGTCATTTAAATACCCATTTATATTCTAAAGTATAAAATAATAAGTTTAAAACAATGCATAAAAACAACAATTCTTTAAAAAAATGTTTTTACTGGTCTATCAACATATAAATTAGGTTGTGATACCTGAGTCACCTATGATCGAGCCTATATTAAAATCAACATCAAAAGAAACATCTGACGAAATAATTTCTGATTTACATTCTATGAATGAATGTGTAACAGTGAACAATACTCGGAACAATCACAAATAGAAAAATTCCAAGTATAGTCGGACAGAAAGAAATAAGCGAGCAAGGGAAAAAAGTTTAATTTAAGACACCGGAGGCCAGTTATTAATTACAAACTTTTATAAATTGGACTACTGGACTATTAGATAATAGTATAAACGGATCAGTCAAAATCAGTTCATGAACAATAGCAAAAAAAATACTGTGTTATCCACTAAAGCTTATACCAACAAACCAACTCAAGTAAAAAAAAGTATAGACAATCAAAATAAATCTGTCAAAAAAATTACAATAGAAAATGGTAGTTCATCAGAAGATGAACCTTTAAATATCATACTGTGAGATGATAAATTATCTGATTTAAATGATAGTTTGACAGATGATAGTTTAAAGATGAAGTTGAATACCAGACACTAATTTGGGCAAGTATAAATTCGGGTATGTATTTATTAGTACAATGTGTCGGAAGTGGTTCTATAATTTGTCGTAAAAAATCAAGGTTTTCATATATATGCTGTATGACCAGGGTTGATAATAAAAATTAGTAAATAAATGTTCAACATAAGGAAAAAAAAAACATTAGGATTAAATGGAAAAACTCAGTTTTGTATTAAAGATAATGATATTTCAAACATAAATCTTGAAATAGTAATAGTTATACTTCTAGAGCCCACATTTTATCATAAATCAAGAAAGCTGGTATATGAATGTCCAGGGTTTTTAAGTATTCAGGAAATGTAATTTATTAAATTTATTTGCTACATTGTTATTCCTAAATATTAATTAAATTTATATAAACTAATGAAATCTTATTATACATTATTTAAACTTGGTATTTAAAATGAAATTGAAAGTCTAATAAGTTAATGTACCTAGTCTTAGTCATTGAACTAGTTTTAACATTATTAATTTAAGTTTGATATTATTTTAAATGGACACTAATAAAATGTTATTATATAAACAAGAAATAATTAATTTTTTAATTATCTTATTTTATTTTCCAATGAAATTAAATGTTTTGACATTATAGGTGCCAGTGTTGATGTATTATTATTTGATATCAATAGAAACCTTTGAGATTGTTTTCTGTTGTTTTTCTTTTCTACAGGACAATTTTTTTTTGAAAAGCTGAAAGTTTATCTGTAGCAGTTATAATATTTTATCACAGCCTTGGATGTATTGTATATTAACACTATTGATATAATTGAATATATTTGAATGATTAAGCTATCGAGTGTGGTATTGTTTTTTTGAGCAATTAATTCCGCAATTTTATAAAAAGCAATTTGAATATTTCTAAGACACCCTTTGTGTTTTTTTTTTCTTTTGAAAACGTGTTTTTTAACGTTTAATTTTGTTGTGAAAATTATTATTAAAAAAGTATTGGAAGTTTGAAGTTTATCGTTAGTACGGTTTTACGGTTTTAACTTAAATACCTATTTCTTTTACAATTATTCATTTAGAATTAACACCTTAGCCGTGGGAACGGTGGTATCGAGTTCGATACCATCCAATGCGCAGTTAAATTTTGCACTTTTTTTCAGCAAAAAAGCATTTTGGGTGGACCTAGAGACCTAGCGCGGTCACTCAGACTATTTAAATCGAAAATAACCCTCGATTTGTTGTGCAAAACTACGTCAGGTAGGTAACGTACAGGGAAAAAAAATCAATTAGGGGTGAACCTTGCAGCAAAATAAAAATGTTTAAATCACATACTGAACTTGGTCTCTTTTTTTTTACAAAAAAAGTGCAAAAATGTACTGAACACTGGATATTATCGAACTCGATACCACAGTTCCTACAGATAACGTGTTACCCATTGCACCACGGTTAATTCTAAATGAATAGATAGATAGGTATTTAAGCTAAAACCATATTAACGACGAACTTTAAACTTCCATTACTTTTTTAATAATGATTTCTGTAAAAAAATTCAATTAGTTCTAAAACCAGCGTCAAAAAACACATGTCTTCTAAAAAAAAAAAGGGGTTTCCGGTAAAGTAGACTTATACTATAATTCCAATCATTTGATTCAAGGTGACCATGGTTGATGGTTTGTACATAAGTATCGTTTTAATTTCCTTGGAATCACTGAACTGTTAGAAAGTTTTTCACTAGTTGTTATACAATACATAATGGAAGAAGCTCCTCTTCATTTTCCGTCCAAAATAAACCCGAAACTTAAATAATTTTTACCGTACTTACATATAATTTTAGATTTTTTTACCGAATAAATTATAATACTTAAATTCTCTTTATTCTCGATATGTCGTTTGAAAATAATAATTTTATCCATTGTATTGAATATACGTATTTATTTTAATAAACTATTAATTTTAACCACGGCCGTTTCAAAACACTGACGTCCAACAGCTAATAGTTGTTCATTTGTTTATAATATTTTACCTAGACTGTTTAACGATAAATTAAATAATCATTATTGATAACGAAAATTAAGTACTGGGAAATTTCTATTCTTAATAATATACCATACGCGTGTCTGGTCACGGCGCACTAACATCGGTTGAAAACCACTGCCTGAGAAAATAAACTAAAGACCGTTCAAGATTTTAACAGAATTATTTTATTAAGATTTTGCTGTTTATTATTTTGCAGGTCAAGATTTTTCCGGAATTATTTTTTTTTAAGATTTTTTCGTTCAAACTAACTAAAATTACCCGGAACATCTTAAATAATTACGAAATATAGCTTAAATATATTACAAATTCCAACTACATCTGACCGTATAATATTAATACAATAAATGATAACTCGAAAATTTAATATTTACCTACGCATGCGCAGAACAATTAAATTCACTCATAGACAGTTGTTTTTGGAATCACTGTTAATCAGTTGAAATAAAACTGCCGTTTTTTTGCAAATGTTAATCGAATGTTGTAAGACTAGATTACTGTAACTAAAACTCAACCGTTGACGTTAAGGTTGCATAATCAATGGTTTTACGGACACTTCATCAGACATTGTAAGAATGAGCCTAAAGAATTTATATTATTATCTCATACGATCCAAACACCTATCCGGACATTTTTTTGAAAACACACACGTTTCCTTTCACCGAACACCATGGTTGTGCCACTATTTATATAGTACAAAAATATAATTTTTTTTTTTATTACAACAATTATGACTTTAAGAATTTTAAAATTAATTTTTGCAATAGATATATTAAGTATACAATAAAACAATTTACCTTAGACGACTTTCGTGTCTTTTGAAGGTTTTCTGCAGTAGTTTTTTCTGTATTCATTCATGTAACGTATTTTAGACTTCAATACTTCTTCGCTAATGAATTCTGTAATTACCTAGAACACAGTTATTCACCTAAACAAATTTGCTATTGTTACGGTATGTGTGAAATGTGTATTTTCTGATTATATCTGTATTTTTAACAATAGACAAAACTATATTATATAAATAAGTATAGTAACTATAGTATATAAATAACTATGGTAACTATAATAACTATATAGTATAGTATTATTATTATTACAGTATCTTTATATAATGTTATGTAAATATAAAATATAGTAATAATCAAATGCAAGTTAGTCAACTAGTTAAAGTTAAATTACTTTAATATAAAACTAATAAAGTTAGAAAAGAAGTTAATTTTTAAAATTTCCTAAAATTATAATTATTTAGAAGTTAGTTGATGAAAATAAGTAACTTTAGAATAAAAGTAACAAGTTAGTTTTTTTAAAAATTTTAAAACCAGGAACTAAATTATTACTAATAAATAATAATATGTTGTATATGTCTGTAGGTGGAACATACTGGACGTATCATTCATATAGTGCATATACGAGCTATACAGGACATGGACCGGAACCTTAAAAGATTGGTTAAAGATCGAAACTTTTTGAAAACCACAAAACCGTAACCTGACTAGAATGATAATTTTTAATAATTTACCTTATTTTAATGTAGAGGTATTTTCGGTTCTAAATTCAAAATGTATAGTTTATATATTTAAAACAAATATTAATGATAATAATTAGTATAAAATCGTAGATTCGTTCACCGGTAATAAACACCTCCGTAAATCATCTTCTCGTAGTCTTATGAATGTACTGATTCCGAGCAATCGTATTCCCGTACATTCTTCGAATTACTATTAATGGTTATAAGTTTTTATGTGTACAGATTTCCTACAGTTATTATATTATGCATTGTATACGTAAAACAATTTTGTATTGTGTAATAATATTTTCTTTTATCGGTGAAACCGACCGAGGAAGAACATTAAAAACTAGTTTTGCGAAGACGCATATTTACTATGCTGTTATCACTCTACAGATTCAACATAATAAAGAAAATAATTTTATCTGTGTTCCAGCATTTTTATTTTTCTGAAAAATACATGTATTTTTTTTCATTGTAGTCCTTGTATTTTAAGTCCCCGTATATGAGTCTCAAACTATGTTTTCGGTAAATTTCGATTGATATGTGCTGCTACCGTGACTAGCGGCAGTATTCGGTTACTTCATACTCCCACCGCTGTAGTAGTTATTACATATTATTCTATTACCTTCGTCGACGTTCGCGAGCTTTGCATGCTAAAATGCGCGTATAGGCGCGGTACATTTATATTATTTCCATTATTTATCTATAGTTTTAATTGTGACAGACATCGAGATGTATGTACAATATAGTGTATATACACATATAGTACGGTATAGTATATTGATAACGTAACTACTATCGAGATGTATATTATATTTTATTAAATTTGCCGAATTTGATGATCTCTGATTTGTTTGATTCGTCTCCACCTCGGATAGCAGAATAATTATTAAAATATCGGAAAGATTCAAATCAAAAAATAGGGATTTTAGATATATTTGGTACGAATATCTAATTGCCTATTTATTTATTTTTATTTATTCAAGGGGTACCACGAAAAAGAAAACTATTATTATTATTATTATTACTATTATTTACACTATGGCCTAAGAATGTGGATACTATAGACAGGTCAATTGCTGAAAAGCTGTTGTTGATTGAATTATGTCTTGTTGGGTTGCCGTCGTTGAGGAGGATTATCGAGTCATCTTATAAGAGTTTCTCGACTGTTCTCCCTCGTCTGTCTGTGTAATAGGATCCCCAGATAATATTTCTAAAAGTTGAAATCACCATTAATGGGTGTGAGAGTTGTGAGATAAGATTTTTGAGATCCGAAAGTGTAAGCCCTGTGCTGTCTAGTGCATATACGTTGCAAATGGATAATTTAGTAATGTAATTTGTTTTGATGAATATGGCGATGGCTTCGAGTGGAGTAGTGAGAGGAATCTGTTCATGCTCTGTTGATGATGATACAAAGATGCCGACTCCCCCACTAGCTCTTCCTAGGGGATCTTGGTTCTTGAAATATCCATGATAATTTTTGAGTTTTGGTTTTTTGTGTTGGTTTTTAAGGTTTGTTTCCTGGATGCAAAGCGCCAGAAGATGGAGGTTAGCAATTATACGGTGAATGTCAGGTAGTTTTTTATAATAGCTATTTATATTCCATTGTACTATTGTTTCTAAGGGTGCCAGTTTGTCTTGTGCATTGTAGGTGGGTGGTATGTGGTTTTGATTTTGCGTGTTATTGGTCATTGTATTATTATTCATTAGTTAAGTTCTTGATATTTGGTGTTTATTGCGATAGTAGGGTTTGGAAAAGTAGGTTTGCCAACTTGGTGAGACAGGGTTTTATAGAGCGGTTGGTAACGAATGGTCGGATTTCTTCTATTAAATTTATGATTGTACCTGCGTCTGTGTTGGTTTCTTCAATCAGTGAGTGAATGCTTATTGATTTTGTTGTGAAGTTTTCAATTATGTGTTTAAATTGACAAAAGGAAATGGATGTGTTGGAGTTATCTTAAAAGAAGTTATTAAGTCCCTCATCCGGTCCGTCAGCCATACGTGTGGAGGAGTTAAAGTGAGAACGAATTTTGATTTTTTTAATGGTTTTTGTGTTTTCACGTTTCTGGGGTGTCAGAGTAAAATTGGTGGACGATGGGGGTGACTTCGAAGAAGATGTTTCAGACATAAGTCGTTTGTGGATTGCATTTGGAATTTGAGTATGAGTTTTTTCTTCATTAATTTTAGTGTTAGGAATCTGGAGGTAAAAAGACGAGACGGAGTTGGATGGTGAGAGTACTGTATTAGGTGGTTCTTCAATGTGAACTGATTCCATGTTTTCTGCTGCATTGGATTGGATGTTGTTTGGTGTTTCTTTAGGGATAGTGTTTGTAATTATTTGTGAGTCAGAGGTGTTATTTGGAAATTGAGTAGCAGGTAAGCGTGTCATCAGTGAGAAACACCCAATAGTCAGTGTCTTCGAAATTGATTACGAGTGAACCGGGTAGTTTTGATATATCCTCGTAAGGGATATGGGTCTGTCTTCGAAAACTTATTATGTGGGACAAGTCATCTGTTGTAAAACCGGCTTTTAAGAAGTTGATTGGTGTGAGTATTTTGATGCCCATGTTGTTTAACGCATTAGTGATGTATGAGTGTGGAATTATGGGCGAGACATTAGAGATAATTACTCGTTTTGATTGGTTTTCTAATTTGCGGATTGGAATGGTGAAGTTGTTAACAGTAATAGACGGGTTGGAGTTCATAATATCGTTGACGATATTTTTGTTTGCAAAATAGACGCAAAAACGATTGTTAGACATTCTGAAAGCAAATTTTATGTTAGCCGAGTTAGTTATGGAACTCAGGGCTTTGATATACTTTATTTGTGGAGTGCCGTCGATTGAATTGAATATAATCGCCGGGTCCTTCTTAGGAAAACAAAAATGTACAGTCGTTTCGGCAAATTTTTTTTGTGTATGATTAGCATTTGGAGAGCTAGTAGTGGTATTTGTGTCTGTAGGAGTTGGAATAGATGTGTTTATTATATTGGTTGATGCATTTTTTGGTTAGATTTTGGTTTTTGGAATATTTGATGTGAGAATATTATGGTTTGATTTAGTAGTGAGGTTTGTTTGTGAACGTTTTAAATATGGAAAAGTGGGTTTTGCGGGTGCATTATCGCTCATCGTAGCGATAACGCAACGACCGTAGTCGAAATGATCATGTAAGTTGTTATACTCCTAACATATACATTACCGAACTTCCGCGACACAGCGTTCACGATGGGTACTGCTATCGGAAGCTAAATCAAGACGGCGCGCGATTACAACACGTGTGGTCGCAACAGTGTCCAAACACGGACTACCCATTCTAATTTGTCTGAAGAGTATTGTAGATTATCGTAAAAAGTTAGAGCGCGGCCCTCCAAGAAGACAACAATAAATTGAGTTTTATCTGTTTCAGACCAATCATTTATAAATGCCGCCCTATTGTATTTTTTTAAAAAGGTATCTATGTTTTCTGATATGGCCCCCGAAAAATTACCCGGTTTTAAATACGGTCTTTTATTATCACTCATTGTGGAATTTATTTTTACTTTATCTATTTTGTTTAAAGATTCTGGTGCAATGACACAATTATTTTTAGGTTTTTCACTCATAAACTCTTCTGGATTATTTTCTCTTCTCAAATATCTAAGTAGCCTCGCTTATAAATCGGCTACCAGCCCTGTTGTTATTAAATTTCGACGAGATAATTCAATAATTAATTTGTCTTTAGTTAATTTATGAACCCAAGTTGTGGATATAGCTGTAAAATCTATAATGGGAAGTTTTATATTGTTCTGATTATCCTTTTCCAATTCAGACATGTGAGGATTTTTGTTATTTTAGTACGTGTTTTTCCCGTTTTTCCCGTTACCTATTTATATGTGAACCTAAATGTTTTATTTATTCGAGAATTATGAGCGATAAGAAAAAATTTTTTCTTTCTTTTTTTTTTAGTTAATATTTATTGTATAAAGGTTTAAACTAACTGACTGCCTATTGATTATTATTATTATTTTCTTTAAATATAACTATAACTACACGAATAATCTGTGTCTTGTTAAATATTTTATATATATTTTTTTTCTAGTTTTATTAAATGTTTCTATTTTAATACAAATAAGAGTTTCCCTTTACGGAGTAAATTGTCTCTTAGGTTTCATAAATTATTTATAATTAAATGCAAATGATATATAATTTTCTGTGCTTATAAATAATTTTTTTATAACAATAGTTATTAACCTCTTTGGACTTAATTGTCTCTTTAGGGTTTTATATTTTTTTGTTAATTAAATAAAATAATAAAAACAATAATTTACCTCTTTGGACTTAATCGTCTTTTAAGGTTTAAAATTTTGTTTTATAAATAAAATGATAAAAATAATAATTTACCTCTATGGACTTAATAGTCTCTTCGGGTTTTATATATAATATTAATATTGTTATTTATTTCTTTATCTATATGTATAATTTTATTATTTTTTTTTTTAAATATTGTTTCTTTTCTTATATTTTTGGGTCTGATTTAATTATTTTTACATTATTTAATTCTTTATATGGTAATAAATTTTCGTTATTCTAGAATTATCATCTAAATTGAATAATAAATAGAAATATATTTTTCTAAAAATGTATGACGTATAGTGCTATAGCACTAAAATAATGGATCAGTACAAGAACAAGAACCCCATGTAAATCAGAGTGAAAATGCTGACCAAAAGATTGACCAAACCACTTTTAGAAGTAGGTGCTTACTAGTATTAAAATACATCCACAACAATTGAAGCTTTTTTATTATATTTAAAAAACTCGAAACTACAAAAGCAACAAAATTGCAGTCAATTCATTGTTCTATTTGTGATCAATATAATTTGTTTTTTCATAGGTGCGACTGTAGAATATTTAATTGATAAATCGAATTTAGAATTGTCTTACCCTACCGACCGAGGACATTTTAATGAAGATGTATCAGATTCTCTTAAAAGAGCATTTTATTATTTGGTTCATGTAAACCTTCAATTGAATTTGAGAGGGATCATAAAAATAGATCTTTTTCATTGAGCTATTATAATATGATTACTAAGACTGGTTCCAAAATTCCACGTTCTTGACTATGTTATTCTGTAATTTAAAAAAAAGCTTATTTGTGAGTCATGTTGGTTATTTGCAAACAGAAATAGTTCAAACTACAGATCTGAATGGATATCTGGTATAGATGATTGGCAACATTTATTACATTTAATGACTCGTCATGAAAAATCTCTACAACATATTAAAACCACAACAGTAAGAGGAAATTAGGTTAAAAATACTGCAATTGATAAAAGTATAGAACAACATATATCTAAAGAAGCTGAATATTGGCGAAATATTCTAAGTCGCATTATAAAAGTTCTATTAACCCTCACAGCAGGAAACACTGCTTTGGGGGGGAATGAAGGTAAGAAAAGCGATTTTAAGCCTGAGGAGCTTGAAGGTAATTTTATGCGAACAATTCGTCTTTTAGCCGATTTTGACCCATTACTTTATGAACTTTTAAATGATTCTATCAAACATATTAAATATTTAAGTTGGAAAGTTCAAAATGAATTGATCGACATTTTATCTGAAAACTTATGTCATATCATATGTGAAGAAATAATTAGTTGTTCCTTCTTCTCAATCAACTCAAGACATAACAAAAATCGACCAAGTGAGTGTCATTACACGATATGTGATTGTTGACTATGAAACACATACAATAAATATTAAAGAATCATTTTTAAGATTTTATGCTTTAGAACACCATGAATCAATGGATTATGCGCATTTGATACAAAATGTTTTACACAAACATAATATAAAAATTCAAAACTGTAGAGGACAAGGGTATGACGGAACATCGGTTATGAGTGGTCAATACTCAGGAGTCCAAAAGAGAATAAATTATACTGTTCCAACTGCATCATTTGTCCACTGCTATGCCCACAACTTAATCTTCGTGATATCTGATGCCTCTAAAATTTCACCAAGCATATCAACATTTTTTGAAACTCTACAGAATGTTTTTAATTTCTTTAGCTCAAGTGGCCCAAGANTCTGATATGAGTAAAGCACTTAAAAATAAGAAATAATCAAGTAAATTTGTATTAATTTTATTTATTTGGGAATATATTTTAAGATATTTAAATACTGTATCTAAGATTTTACAAAGTACGGATATTTCATTAGAAAATGCATCTATGCTTCTAGATAAAGCTATTCAAAATATGCAACATTTACGAAATTACTACAGCACAATATATTTGGAATCAAAACGATTATGCGATGAATGGGAATTGTTATTTCTTTCCATTCTTCGAGACCTAAATTTTGTAAAAGAGTATTTGGAGAGGTTGACGATGATCGCAGATTTGATATTTCTAAAGATACATTTAGGATTAAGGTATTTTTATCAGTTATAGATTGTATAATATTTAAGCTCAAAGAACGGTTTAATGGAATGAAAGATGTTTCTGATCGTTTCACATTTTTAAGCCCGAAATCAATTTTGAACTATGGCCAGTCTTCCCTAATTAAGTCTACATATAACTTTATTCAATTTTATAAAGATGATGTAACTTCAGATTTCACGCGGCAAATTTTATGCCTAAAAGCAAACATTTTATCTCAAAATCTAAAAATTATTAAAGATCTATGTGTATTTATTATTGAAATGGATTTTTCTATAAGTTATCCAGATGTATTATCAGCATGTATTTTATTTTTAACTTTACCGATAACAGTCGCGTCTGCAGAACGCAGCTTTTCTAAGCTTAAATTAATAAAAAATTATCTTCGGAATTCTTCTTGTCAAAATCGACTAAAAAATATAAGTATTTTGAATATTGAAAGTAAACGAACCGCGGAACTCAATATTGACAAGATAATAACAGACTTTGCCAACGCAAAAGCCAGAAAAAAAAACTTTTTGAAATAAAATAAATTAAATGTATTACTTTCTTAATTATTATACCTGAAAATTAAATCTACAAAAATATAATTACGTTGTTTAATTTATAGAAAACAATTTTCAAATTGGTTTTGGTANGGAACTCAATATTGACAAGATAATAACAGACTTTGCCAACGCAAAAGCCAGAAAAAAAAAACTTTTTGAAATAAAATAAATTAAATGTATTACTTTCTTAATTATTATACCTGAAAATTAAATCTACAAAAATATAATTATGTTGTGTTTAATTTATAGAAAACATTTTTCAAATTGGTTTTGGTATACATTTTTATATTAATAATATAATAACTATATATATTTAATAATAAGGTACAAGTTAAAATATTATAAAAGTAATGATTAATTGCTGTAATAATACAAAAATAAAAATAAAATTATAATATTAATTTGGAGCCTCTAAACAAATTTTGCACACGGTTCTCAGAGTTAATAATTGCGGCACTGCGTATGGGTGCACCGTGCACGTATGTAACGAACTAATTACTTTTAAAAGTTACTGTCTTTTTCTTAGGACCGCTATAGACGTACAATAATTTTGGAGAGATATTCTCATTAACAAGTAATAACTCAATTGTCTGAAGTACTACGACATTAAAAAATGTTTATATTGTTGTGAAGACAAGCGTTAAATAATCATAACCATAATTTTTAGTGTATAAAAACATGTATAGGTTGATTATTACACATTAGACGGGTTTTTATCCTAATGTATATACTAATGTTTAGTGATTTAAAAATACCACTATCGACTATTTCTATTCAGGGTATATTCTTATCTGTGAACACTGATTTGTAAATTATAATGCCCATTTAGGCTGTATTATTAGTTTTCAGTTAGGTAGGTAGGAATCCTTAGGTAGTGAGTTTGATCCACTCCCCCCCCCCCAGGGAGTTTTTAGAAAATGTACTGAATACTGTAACACTCGTCCTCTGTATAGAATCTCTGTTGCAGTTTCAATATCTTGTATTGTAGTAGATAAAGATAAAATGCCATGATGATTTAGTAAACAAAAAATTAAAAAACAAAGCTTAATCAAGTAAAATAAATAAATTCATTATCAAAATAAAATTCTTGAAAAAATGTATATTTTGTTAAAACTATAATGTTACGCATTTATGACTTTCTATACACGCAGTATGATCAGTCTTCATTAAATAAATGATCATCTTCATTCAGTAAATCATCTTTATTATTAAATATGCAAGCCATCTTAACAATATTTCTTCCATTATTACAAGTTATAGAATATACTTGTTGATTATTAATATCGTACTTCTCTAAAAGTATTCATAAGCTGTATAGAAAAATGAATATGTATAATAATGACATATTTATAATGATATGATATGATGATATTTAATTGATTAACTTTAAAGTATTGTACATTTATACTAATGATTGATCAATTAAACCTGGTAGTAATACAATCAACCTTTAATGAAATCAATTTTTTGTAAATATCAACTTTGATTGATTTTATTAATGTTTTAGAATATTCTTTCACATGCTCTCTTATATTTCTCAAGTTGATCATAAAAACCTATAATTTGAATAACATCATGTTTAGTTTTTTACAATTAGGACCTGAACTGAAATTAATTCTTTAACTCATTTTATTCAACATTTCAATTAAAAACATAAGATTTGTTACTCATATGAAAACCATAATAATCCATTTGAGTTTTAATAGGTAAATATTGTTAACTATGTACAAAAACCATTGAAAAATCTACATACATTTACCGAGAGATGTCCTAGGTGCACCTATGCTTATAAGTTATAACATAGGTATAATTATTCAAAATATTATTTTTCCTTCTTAATCATCTTATAATAATACAATTAAATTGAATTATTTTATAAAAGAAATTCTTATCTCCACCTATAGCGTCCGAAAAGGGTCCATAATCATTTTGAATTCGGTATCATCCATTACTTTAAAAGGTCTTTCATTGATTGTGACTAATTGTACATAGGTATCAATTACTTTTTGTTTATTTAACGCGACATTTGATAACATTTTTTTTTCTGTTAATACAATCATATTGTTTAGTGGCCATTTCTGAAATGTGGGTATTGCTGAAATAGGTACAAATAATGAAAAAATGAATAAGTTGGATATATATAGAATAATTATAATTAATAGTTTGTAATCATATCCATATATAATAACTCAACTAGTCAGTTAAACCTAGGAAGACACCTTTTAATATTGATTATTTAATTTCAATTCACTTAGTCTCTTTAAATATTTTAACAATAAAGAAAATAAAGGTATATATATTTGAAACGATTCTACCTTAGGGCACAGGCGATTTTTCGGAATTTTTTTCCAAAATGTGTGTTTTTTATACTCAATTTAATGCTGCTTTAAAAAAAATTTTGATCAAACTTCGTTCGGAAGTTATGGTCAAAAAACTTCAGAATTTTAGGTTTTTCAAAAAATCTTTTTTTATGTTTAAAATATCAAAACTTAATATTTGTTTTTAATTTGTTAGTATTTTTATGGTGAAATCAGAATTTAACAATCATATTTGCTTTTTCTTTTAATGTTAATAAACCATGTAAAAATTAATTATAAAGTTATTTCAAACATTTACATATTAAAGTAACTCAAAATTGACTTTTTGGACTCGAAGTTATAGCTATTTAAAGTTGGTAAAAAATGTGCATCGTCTTAAATAGCATATTATATTTACGATTAAGCATTATTTTTTAACAACATTAATTAAATTCATCTTCTGACTCATCTGAATTTGAACAATCAGAATATTCAGCAACTTTTTGCCTTGCTCCAGAAGGCTGTACACTGTAAAAGCAAGACGAAAAATTCCCTCGACATTGTTAGTTTACGTGCCAGTTTTAGAATTTTTAAAATGTATAGAGTGATTTACTGTCAAGTGTTAATATCGATTATCTTCTACACAATTGAGCTCTAAAATTAAATGGCATGTTAAAAAAACGTATTTAAATTTATAATATTGTAAACTTACTTTCTAATAATCACTTATTATTTTTTTTTCCTGCAAAATCACTATTTTATTAAGGCCAACAACGTTTCTATGTCATGTTGTTCAACAGGAACTAAGAAACATTGCCCAGTGTCCCGTTCTACGCCACCAAATATCCACTGACCTTCGCACACGATGGCCTCTATGGTATTTCCTTCCACCTAATTTCGGCTCATCTATCTTTACGATTTTCTCTTCACCAACTATGAAAATAATAGTTTGAAATTAAAAAGTCACCTAAAGTAATCTACCTAACCCCTGCAATTAGTGGCGAAGCATCATAGTAGACAAGGAGACAATACTTCACACATAGAAATTAGAACACGGGACAAATGATTTTGTTTTATAAAATATTTTATAAATTAAAACGTCATTTATATGTATTATAAATATGATGTATGTTTTAATATTTTGTTAAAATCGGTTTTTCGTTGTACAATTGTCAGTTATATAATTCTGAAAATAGATTGCTGATAACTGATTAGATGTGCACTGTAGGTACGGCCGTGCGTACGAGCTGGCGATGCGGTCATTCTAAATATGGCATTCTGTCAAATACTAATCGCAATTAAAGGCGTGTGGGTACAGGGGGAATTTTAATGTGAGTGGGGATTACTATCTAAGCTATGAGACGCGTCGCACCGTTCGTATTACCGCAGTTTTCAATAATATCGACGGCGACCGTCATGTTGTCATGCCATTGTGCGCTTTTTCAACGTCTCTCCAACCAAAAACGCACGCCTCGCCACTGCCTATAATTATTTAAGTTATACATACCGATTTTTTCGTGTCGTAGAATCATTCCATAGTATACAACTTTCCGATGAAAAGAAGCCAATCAACGGACGTCTTTCGAGCTATGTTAACTTGTTTTCGAATAAATTCAAGTGGCACTTGCTCTGTCCATAAATATGAAAACATAACAATTTGGTAGATGGAAAGTTGAGAATTGAAGAAAAAAGTAAATTTTCGAATAGATTGTTTGTGAATAGATTGTGATCGCACTTCACTTTTTTTTATAATCATTAATCGAGTTTTGTCTGCACCGCCAGACCAAACCATTTAGTGTTTACTTTAGAAAACAATAATGAAAAATAACCTTATTGCATTTTATTATATTGTTATTTGAAATAATACGCAAAGACTGTACGTTCCTTACGCTCAAAATGTTCAAACATTTTGACGATATTCAACATAACTAATTTCATTTGTGTAATTCGTATATTTAATAACAACTGTGTTACACAAACTATGTTAAAAATCGCTATAAACTATATGAGATAGGTACATATCGAATGTCAATAAAAATATTCACCATTATACCTAGTTGAAGATTATACCACTGAAGATAAGTGATATAATTTGTGATTATTTAGTATTTAGTATCGTTCATTTGTTCAACAACGAACCACACAATCGAATCTGGTAATTAATATTTTATATTATTGTTTATATTATTAATTATATTATTTTATATGTTTATCATAACTATAAAATAATCACGGCACGATAGTTATAAATAGGGCTAGGATTTTTATGCAATAAAAAATGATTAAATATGCATTTGGTTTATTAAAAATATGCATTTGGTTTATTAAAAATATGCAATAAAAATAATCTTAAATAAACCAATTAATAAAATTAAATATGTTAAACGCAAAAATATATGATGAAATAAATCCTTAAAATATAAAAAACATTTTAAAAATATTTCTAAAATATTAATTGATATAAAATTGATAAAGCTACTCAAATAAATTACATGATGTTTTAAATTTTCAAAAATGATCGATTTTCTGTTTGACCTTAGTATGTTTTTATATTTGCTAAAACTCCGTTCGACATCACACGACGTAATTTTTGCATATCTAAATTTTGTTACTTCCCCAGGAGTTAAATTTGGAAAATCTTCATCTAGATTGTTGTCATTTAAAATATTACGTATCGTAAACATAGCTTTTAGCCCGCTATTTTTTTCTAACACATTTTTATATATTTGTCGAATTTTTCAGCGATCGGTCCTATGTTTTGGCTAAATTTAGATTTAGTGTTTTCAACGATTTCCTAATTCTCATCGAGTAAAAATTATGCATTTTCTAATTTCAAAGTAGATTGAGTGATAAAACCAAAATTACTTTTTATATAAGCTAAATCATTTTGTATATTTCTATTTTAAAATAAAGCTATAGCATTCTTTATCGATTTCGCAGTATTTTCGTCTAAAGACAAAAGCACCGATTTTATGGAATTGAAATTATCAGCATAATATGATGCGGCTCCTAGCCAAGTTCCCCATCGGGTAAGTATTGGCTGTGGAGGCAAAGGTAATTCTGGAAATAATTCTCGAAATTTCAACACACGACTCGGAGTTTTTAAAAATACTTTTTTCACACAATTTATCATATTATCGATTTTCGGATACTCAAGTCTTATTGTTTCACACTGTGGGCTACACATGTCAAATGTATCATATTTGGAAATAATACAGTTAGTGTATTAGCCGTTTTCATCATGTATGGTGCAGCGTCAGTCAAAAATAAAAAAACTTTATTATATTTAATGTCGTTGGGCCAAAGTATATTTAAAGCATCGTGAAATAATTTCCCTACTGTTTGATAATTGCACTTTGAAAGTTCCTCGCAAGTCAATAAATACGACTTAGAACNATAAGACCAAGTATAACATTAGCTACGTACCTTCCGTCAACGTCTGTAGTTTCATCAATTGAAACATAAATGGGGCCCTCACCAATTTCTTTACGAATACGGTCAATTATTTCATTGTAAAATAACTGATATACATTTGTTTCGTATTGTAGATTGATCCGGAATATGTTTACCAGTATACTTTTGCAAAAATGTATTAAAAGTTGTATTATGCAATTTCCATAAAGGGATATCAGAATCTAAAAATGCACGACATAAATCGTTCGAAAATTCTGAGTTCTGATCTTTAAATGAGTCTTCAATAAATATTTGTTTCATTTTTTCTTTTATTGTTGAATTACTGAGGTGTTTTGCTGTACTTAAATGCTGAGTTACTAGAAAGTGCTTATTTGATGGGACTGTCTGGTCACAAATATTGCAAAGTAGTGTTTTACCATCGGTTTTAAAACCTGTACTAGAAAACTCTTCGACATACTGTCGAAGTTTTGCAGAAGTATTTTATGTTCTTGGCATTTTATAATTGAATGTAAGTATGTAACGAAACCAATACAGTTCGCAAATAACACGGCAACGTATCACACGATTTACGACGATGACTGTCAAAACACAAACTAACTTTTAGCTGTATGCCTGTATGCTTTTATCCTTTAAGCGTACAAGTATATGACAGTAAGATAAGATAAGATAAAATTACATTTGGATATTTTTGTACGGCGATGAAATGAATTGTAACGAAATATACTATAAAACATGCACTTTTTGTATTTTTGTAGTCAAAATGTATACAAATATTCATTTTGTTCAAAATATGCAAAAATATGACAAATAAAAATACCACCATTTACCTCAGCAAGAGCTAATTCGTGGACATTACTTAAAAAATAAGTAATCAGAAGTTGCAAAACAAATATACCAATGAATATAAATCCTAACCCTAGTTATAAATATAGAGAATTCGTTCTATATTTATATCAGTAACTATATATGTATACTCGTATATGTATATGCAATGATGTACTATTTATAACGACATTAATTAGAATCAGCTATATTATTATTATTTATTTTACCAATTGTCTGACCAGAGATTGTTGCCATTCTTAGGTGACAAGTTTGAGAGATGATTTTCAAAAGATTGATTTTTATGCTTGATGAGTATTTTTTTCAGTGAGTTAGATAGATTGTTATAAATACGTTTGTGGGATGGAAGGCGTGAGCGTTGGTATTGGGCCCTTGTTCTACGCTTAATGGATATAAGGATGCGAATATGTTCCGGGACTGACGAAGCAACATTTGAATAATGAGTTTTGGTAGGACCGGAAGCCCAAGCTGCAGATTGGATTACACTTGTTAGGTTATTTATCGCTACATCAATTTCTTGGGGAGATTTGAGACTAATTTTGAGATTTATGTTTTGATCGACCAAGTTGTGGAATTTATGCCTATCAGTAGTATAGAGAAAGAGTTTTGGTAGGATAGGCCGGACTGGAGGACAGGCACTGATAGTCAGGAGTACTGCTGAATGATCTGAACAGGGTTCTAAGAGATTGGTAGCCACGCAGAATAAGTTGTGAGGTGTGTTCGATACAAATATGTCCAGTATGTCTGGTTTTTTCCGCAGGGAGGTGGGCCAATATGTTGGTCCAGGAGGCGCGAGAATTGAGTAGCCCTTAAGATTAATAAAGTTGTAGAGAACAGAGCCTCTTGGGTTGTTAGTACGACAGCTAGGGTCCTTGGCATTAAAGTCACCACCTATGATAAAGTTGAGACTAAAAGTGCTGAAGTAATCCATATAGTTTTGAATATTTATATTATGCCTTGGAGGAGAGTATATTGCTGCTAAGGTTGTTGGTATATTGTTGAGGTGTAGTAAAATAGCACAAGACTGTAGATGCGGTTGACAGAAATTTGGAAGAAGTTGGAAAGAAAAGGAAGATTTAATATAAATTGCAGCACCACCATGAGCGGTATTATCTGGATGANGCTTGCCTTAAATGCACGACTCCGCATCCTTAAAACCCTAATCTCTAACAACAAACACACTCCATTAAATACTAAACTCTTAATTTACAAATCCCTGTTCAAGCCGATGTGGACCTATGGTCTTCAACTCTGGGGCAATGCCAAAATATCCAACACTAATAAAATTCAAACTTTCCAAAATAAATTCCTTCGCTTAATTACTAATTCTCCCCCTTACATCTCAAATCTAACTTTACACACCGATCTAAAAATGAAATCAATCCATGAAGAAGCAGTAGCCTTTTACAAACGATTCCACTCTAAACTCCCTTCTCATTCCAACCCTCTTATTTCGAACCTTGCCACTCTCACTATTCCTGGGAATCCTCCCAGAAGGCTCAAAAGGAAATGGTGTCGAGACCTCCTCACTGTTTGATAAAATTAAGCAATATAAATAAGGAAAAAAAAACCATCAAGTTAGGGTAGTGTTACCACTGGGTGACTCCTCTCTTCATTTCATCATGTTTTTTTATTTACTCATTTATCACATATTCTTATTGTTCCTAGGAACAGATTGTATATTATTCGTATATAAAATTAAAAAAAAAAATTTTACCAATTGTCAGAGTTTAATGGAAAAATATGTCACAATTAATTAAAATAATCACGATATTTATCTCGTATTTCTTGTGCTTCCATATTGGGATGTCTGTGGTTATTATTCTATATTACTATATGTATAGTAATGGTATATTCTGTAATACATTTGTATATTGACGCCATGATCCAGGGAAAACTCGGTTATCTTTATCTTCATAATCAATTAGATCTCCGATAACATATCGTGGGTTAGTTTTTTTCAACCAATTATGAATTGCATAGCACACAATGACAACATTATCCAGTGTTTCTAATTTTAATGAAATCGGTTTTTCAAACAATCTAAATTTACTTAAAAGTATGCCAAAGGCATTTTCTACTACACGTCTCCCTCGGGAAACACGATAATTGTAAATTCTCTCTGCTTGAGACATATTACATCGGCTATAAGATTCCATTAAATATTTTTTCAATGGAAGCGCGTAATCAGCCAAAATAACGAAATCTTTTGGTATTGCAAGTGAGTTTGTTTCGAGAGCGTTACATGAAGTACTATTTTGAAATATACATTCATCTGATCCCTTTCCTTTAGCTCCAATATTGATCTACAAAAAACAATAATTTGAATCCACCAAAGCCAGTAACACTAGTAAGCCTGTAACTGTTTTTATAAATAAAATAATCTGAACCACTTCCGGGAGGAGTACGTGTTACAATATGTTTACTATCTAAAGCTCCTACACATCCGGGAAAGTTCCATCGCGTTCTGAAACCATATTCAATATTTTTCCTATCATCTGTTGTTGCAGGAACCTAAAAAATTAATATTATTACATAAAAATACGAAACTTAGTCTAAATTTTTTAGGTCGTTAAAATACTAGGTCTAATTATTATTAATATTCAGATATTCCCAAAGATAATTCCGACGAGACTCCCAAAGAATGTTACAAAGAAACCCCAATAGATAAGCAGTACACAGAATCAAATTTTGATTATAATGCCAGTAAGAGTTCTGAGGACATGTCACAAAATGTATTAAAAATATCTATTTACACATATCTAGATACACCTTAAAAGACAGTAAAATGAAAAATTGAACCACAATCTTCAACATTGAAAAATAAAAAACTACTCATGATCATGAAATAAATTTTATGTCTAGTGCTATTGAAAAATTATAGGAAATTTCAAATTGTGCATCGTAAGTCACTGTAAAGAACACAATTATGATCTTTTCGGTAAATGTATAGCATCTATGTTACGAGGTATAGGACCAACAGCTATAAAATTGCAACAAAATATCATTATTATCGTTACAAACGCTTTAGGTCAACCAGAATATCTCATCAACAAAAATTCAATGTCAGAAAGTGTTCTGTATGTGTTATAATACAATTTACAGTTTCACTTTAATATTATTAACTCTTATATTTTGACTATTAAAAACAACGTTATATAGTGAATACTGACTGTCGGTATTGTTGTAATTCAAAAATAAAGGCGGGGCAGGCCAGCCTAATTATATAAAATTGATTCACACGTGTAAGTTAAATATAAATTTGATTACCTTTCTTCTTCAGGCGGCAAATTGATCTGTTGAATTTGATAAAGGTGACCGTAGTAAATAAAAAGATTTTAATATAACAACTGTTTCCTTTTTATTAAATTTTTTAAATATAAAACACTGTTCTAGGTTCCCGTGCTTTTGTAAAAATCTCTGCGTAGTCTTTTACACTCGCTTGTGATCATCTGTCCAAAAGCATCGGGAACAATACATACACTGAGCGTGATTAGAAGTGGCCGGCCTTCTTATAACTGGAGATCTCTGTATGTGTGCGTGTGTAAATGTGTTATCTTAATCTGGTTAATACTAACAACTTAATCTAATAATTAATGGCTACAAATTATTATAATTTATTTTAATTATACATGATAGCTTAAGTATTATCTCCTTACGATGAGTAAATATCGCACTAAAATATATGTTATTTGATAAGAAAAAATAATGGAATCGGATGTAAATGTTTAACAATCATTTCCGTTATTAATTGTTTGATTTATTTCTTATATAATATTTTAATTTACATAATGTATGATAGCTTAAATAGCATATCATTACAAATTTTAATAACAAATTGATTTTATAAAATCGATGGTAATGGTAAATCGTTACGTCCGGGTATACATTAAATTCATCTCCTTATCCTACTTTTCCGACTTCTTACCTACAACAGTGGCCCACCCGCTGTGCGAAGTATGTCCATAATTGTAAAGCTTTCCTTCTGCACTCTTACTGATGTTGCTTATTTGACAACATTTTAGATTCTGAGTGCAGCGAAGAAGTTTATGGTCTGCAAAGTTTATTTTTTTTCTGTGAACAACTTTATACCAGAAGATTTGTTCCGATTTTTACGTGTAGCAACTTTTTTGAAAGGAAATTGGCGTGAAGAGGTCATTTTTTTATTTTTTCAAGAGTTTTCTCATCATACGCAAAAAACAGAAAATAAAAACGGGAATATGTACGGAATATATTTATATAATATTATGATTTTTATTTTTTTATGGACAACTTTTCTACTAGCAATTTTGCTCCAACATTTTATTATATCAATACTTTAAAGAGGTAGTTTTTCAATTTTCTTAAGAGTTTTCTCAGTAAATGTGAAAAACTGGGAAAAAACATTGAAAAACCGCGAAAACTTAGGAAATTCTGGAAATCGGTACAATATTAGACAAATGTTATAAAAAAAAATATTTAGAACCTATTTACTATAATATGACATATAATGCTAACAAAGCATCACTATCAACTGAACTACGTTTTGAATCTTTTTTTTCATAAAACATGGTTTATCATTGCTTATAGATATCTATTAAATTCCCGTTTGTATTCTACCTTCCAACTTCCCACCTACACCAGTGGTTGCACCCGTCCCTATTATCTTTTCTTTTTTATTAATACACTTCGGTGTCCTTCCTCTCGTGTTTATTAATGGGACACTCTATAGAATGGATGCTTATTCCATTTGAACTAGATGCCGTTTAGTTATATTGCGATCACCGACTTCTTCTAATCTTCGTCTTTTAGTTACGTTGTATTACGTTGAATATTTAATATATGTAAAAAAAAAGATAAAGGTTATACAGCACAATTACCAAATCTATCGAAAATAACATCTCTTAAACAGTGTGGCCACCTTAGTGCACTACACTTTAATTTATAATATTAATTACGCACGTCACTCCCATAGGTGCGTTTCAAGTAGTTACTTGTGGCAGAGTGAGAGTCGTCCAGGTATATATATATATATATTTCGTATGACAAAGTAGAGAAACAGATTTAAACATGTAAATATTAACAGAGACATATACTATAGTAAATAAAATTAAAAATAAGCTTAATATGACAAGTGTTAACTATTAAAGCTGGAATATATTTGAGACTATATGCTATAAATTAATTTCCAGATTTCGTATCCAATCGACTACATCCTTGTTAGCTGTGGGAATATCATTTAAAGTGCCTTTGAATAAACAAACCGGGCGGCATTCAGTTGTTATATGGGAAATTGTTTGCTTATCATTTTCACAGACACACGAAGAAGTATTATGCAATTTCCATTTGAACATCATGTGATTACACCTTCCATGGCCGGTCCTAATGCGATTCAGGGTTACCCAAATTTGTCTAGACAAATCGAAGCCTGGTTGTTTGGAAGTTGGATTGGTAACAATGTTTTGTCCATCAGGGTTTTCCACCATCCAATCCTCAAGCCATTAGGTATTTCCCCGGTGTTTTCCAGTAATAATATCTCTGCGGTTTCCCAGGGTGGTTTGCGTGACTTAAGCCGCAGTCTATCCACATTTAATCTTACATCAGCGTGTATCGGGAGGCTCTTGTTATTGTTGATTTTAGTCCATTCCCGGATAAGAGCTTATTCTCTTCGGATCCTAGGAGGAGCTATATTGCTCAGTACTGGGAGCCATTTTAAAGGGGTAGTTTTTAATGTCCCCCCTATGATTCTCATTACTGAATTGAGCTGTGTATCAAGTTTATTGGTATGTGTACTATTTATCCATACTGGGGCGCAGTATTCCGCAGCTGAATATACTAGTGATAGCATAGTGATTCGTAGGGTATTTGCGTTATCTTCCCATGACGTACCACTCAATTTGAGAATTATGCTATGACGGGTCTTTATTTTCGCTGATAGTTTAGCTAGATGGTTCTTGAACGTGAGCGTTCTGTCCAGTACCACACCCAGATACTTGGGGTAAGGGTTATTTTTCACTAACTGCTCTCCAAACTGTACCCATATCTCCTGGTTTGCTCTTCTGTTATTCAGATGGAAGAACGTGACTTCCGTTTTTGATGGATTTGGTTTGAGTCTCCGTTGATTGAAGAACTTATGTAGTATATCAAGGTCTTCAGACAAGATGTTTTCTAGGTCATCAAAATTTTTACTCTGGCAAGCTAAGACTAAGTCATCAGTATAGATAAATTTTCTTGCAGTTGTCGCTGGAAGGTCCCTAATATATAGGTTAAAGAGAAGGGGTGCCAAGACAGAGTCTTGAGAAAGGCCATTATTTAGCATCTTTATTTTTCTTTTTTCTTCTCCAATGTAAACAGTAAAACATCTGTTACAGAGCATTTTGTTGATAAGTTTTAGTACCGTTTTGCATGGAATCACATCCAAGAATTTTAATAAAAGCCCTTTTCTCCAGACGGTGTCATAGGCAGATGATAGGTCTATGAATGCCACTGCGGTTTTAACGTTCCTATCATAACCATTTTCTATATGGGTAGTGACTGCCATAACCTGATCACAGCAACTCCTATTAGGGCGGAACACAGTGAGATAATTTATTTATTTATTATTTATTTATTTATTTATTTATATATATACGGAATAATATTCCAATTACAATAATAATACGTAGATTGAAAGAGTTACAAATGTACAATACAACATTAAGATTAATTACAGCTAAAAATAAGTAGAAGTGGTAAATACGTAATTAATATAAGATATGAATTTAAAAAGAAATAATTAATTAATATAACAAAAATTGTTGATCAATATAACAAATATTACATAAATTACATAAATTAGCCTATTGGAAAGTAAAAATACTCATATTAAAAGTGAGTGTCTTAATCTGTTGATTTGGCAGCTATATGAAGTAAATCTCAGGAAATTATTTTGTATTCCCTCTAAACTATTAGATAAACCTGTTTTATTGGTTTCCCATATGATGGTCGCATATTCCAGATTAGAGCGAACTAAAGAAAAATAAAGACTACATAATGCTGTTTTATCATTAAAATCTTTACAACTGCGTTTAATAAATCCTAGATTAGTAAGAGCCTTCTTTTTTATATAATTTATATTATAATTAAATGTTAATTTACTGTCAAGCCAAACGCCTAAATCTTTAATGATTTGTTCTTGGATTAAGTTTTCATTGTTAAGTAGGTATTGGTTTTTTATAACTGATATTTTTAAAGAAAAGGTAATAGAGTTGCATTTGGTACTGTTTAATTTCATCCCATTTTTTACACACCAATCATAGAGACTATTTATATCTGTCTGTAAGGTATAGACATCATTTATACTTGTGATTTATTTAAATAGTTTAGTATCATCAGCAAAAAGTAGAATTTTAGAATGTTTGATAACTGATGTTATGTCGTTTATGAAAATAAAGAATAATAATGGACATAGATGATCCCCCTGTGGGACCCCCCATGATACTTTGTATGACGTAGATATGTAATTTTTATATTTGACCGCTTGGGTTCTATTTGATAAGAATGATTTCAGCCAAGATAGAAGAGGGTTCATAATACCCATTTTTTTAGTTTTGAAATTAACAATTCATGGTTAACTTTATCAAACGCCTTTTCGAAATAAATATATATTACGTCAGTTTGGGATTTTTGAATAAAAGAATTTAATATATTTTTTTTTAGTAATAGTAAATTAGTGATAGGTGAATATTCTTTTCTGAAACCGTGTTGTGTATCTGATATGATTGGAGAAAGATAAGAGGATAGTTTGGCATTAACATTTTGTAAAATATATTCGGTAAGATAGATATTTTGGAAATAGGTCGATAATTTTCTATATTTTCTTTTTTTCCCTTTTTTAATATAGGTGTAATGTATGACTGTTTCCAAGATGTGGGGAAGGAACTGTATTTGATTGATTTATTAAATAAGTAAGTGACAATGGGTGATAAAATAAAGGCACATTCTTTTAAAAATATTGAAGATAAACCATCAGGACCCGGAACAGTGTTAGAACATTTGGTGTATAATTCTTGAAATACTTCCATTTGGTTAATTTCTAATGTGTTTACTAGGGAAGATAGACTTGTGATGTTGTCTAGAATAGGATTTTATATAATATTAGATTCGAAGACTTGAGAAAAGTAATTACTAAAAGAATTTACAATATCTTGGCCATTATCTGCAACGTGGTCTTTATATTTCATTTGGCTTAGTAAACCGAAATCTTTTTTTTTGTCTTTAAAAATTGTCCAAAAATATTTTGGGTTAACTTTAATGGAGTGCTGGACATAGTTAATATATGTTTTATAATCGAGAGTTCTTAATATTTTGCATTGGTGTCTAAGGTTAGAAAAGATTTCATAATTTCGATGAGAGTTTGATATTTTAAATAAATTATGATAAATTTTTTTTGAGATATTAATTTTTTGAGTTTGTCGCTGAACCAGGTTGGATAATTTGATTTAGATTTTTGGAAAAATGGGATAAACTCGTTTATTATTGATAATATTTTGGTATAAAAAATTTGAACATTGTTTTCTAAGGTATCGTTTTTAAATTCCTCTAGCCAATTTATAGAACCGATAGCTCTCTGAATGGACAAGTAATTTCCTTTCCTCCAATTAAAATATATTTCATTGGATTCTAAAGGTTTAAATTGATGATATGTGTAGGTTACATTTAAAGGTGGGTGGTGATTATCTACTGGTACAATAGGGTGTTTATCTTCACTAATATGTATATAATTGGAATTAGATAATATACAGTCTAGGGTTTTATAATTTTTGTTTTTAATTGTATTTAATTGCTTTAAATTTAAGTATGGTAAGCGTTCGGGGAAATAATGTTCAGTATTTGAACTTACGGAGGAAGGTAAATTAAAATCTCCCATAAGAATAAAATCACTGAATGAATAAGTATCAACTAGATTTTCAATAGTAGCAAAGTAATTTATATATAATTCTTTATTTGCATGAATGGGGAAATAACAGCAACCAATTTGTATTTGTTTACCATCTAATTTTATCATTATGAAAATATTTTCCATATTGCTTACACTAATATCTAAAATTGTAGAGAATATTGATTTATTAATTGCAACAAGTACTCCACCACCTCTAATTTTTGTACTTGTTTGGGAATCTCTATCGTGTCTATATATATTATAATTATTTAAACCCAGTTCACTTGAATGTACATTTTTGGAAAGCCAGGTTTCAGTAAATAATAATATATCGTAAATCGAAAGTGGTGCAAAGGTATTTAATAAGTTTAATTTATTATTTAGACTACGAACATTTTGGTAGTACATATTTAAGTATAGAGGTGGAGGAAAACTAATACGTTTTTTGGTTTATTAACAATAATGCAAGGAGTACCTTTAATATGTTTAATAATTAGATCTGATTCACCATTTTCACTGCGGCGTTGAAGCTCATTACGGAGTTGTTTCAGAAGGTCACGTTGTGCCATAGTTCGGTCCGAAGAAAAACGTAAGCTCCAGGATTGATGCGATTTGAGTTTAATTTGAGATGCGAAAATAGAGAAGACATCCTTTTGTTCAGGAAGACATAATTTCAGTAGCCTTGGCTTGATTGTGGTACTCGAGCGATAACCCAAACGAACAACAAAAATTGGATAAGCTTGTATGCCCATAAACTCCAATACATTATTAATTTAGGATAAATCATCATTCTGTTCGTTGGAAGTTGAGTTAGATTCCATGAGATTAAATAATAATATATTTTTTTGACGATGCTGCCTGTCTAACATTTCAGATAACAATGCGTTGGTAGAAGAAATATTGTTCGAGCTAGTCTTGATTCCCTTATCTTCAGTAGCCGAAACTCTAAGTTTTAGGGAATTGTGATCTGTAGATAAAGATTTTAATTTGGAGGTCAGATCGTTTAATTTAGTAGTAAGAACAGTTAATTTTTCGGATTGAGAGTTTATCATACTGACCATCTTATTTTGAGTCGTTTTGAACAGACTTGATCAGTATATCAATTTTGTCTTCCATGATTACAGAAATAGGTAGGTATTTAAATTGTGATGGTAATGGATGAAAGTACAATTTTTTGGGAACACAGTGTATATGCGAGTTTAAAGTTTAAAGTCTAATGTTTTATTGTAATATCGTCAATGGTACTAGCAATGTGATTGTAGATCAATCTTTCTAGTAATTAGTAGCGTACGCTTAGTAGAGATATAGGTCTATAGCTGTTCACATCGTTTTTTGGTTTTCCTGGCTTTAAGACTGCTAAAATTTTTGTATGTTTGAAGAGTATCGGTAGTTTTTCCGTATAGAGAACATCGGAGAAGAAGTGAGAGAACCATACAATTGTCTTGGGCCCAAAATGTTTTATAAACTCCGGGTATACTTCATCAAGTCCAACAGCTTCCTTAAGTATAACACGTTTTAATGCTAGTTGTACTTCTTCGGGAGTAAATTTGTCAGCCCACTTCGAATTTTCCATTGCACGGGCTTTCTTTACTTTAAGGTTCATAGTTTCCTTGATATATCTTTATCGATTTTGGCTCTTGACGTTTCTATTAGTCGATTCGCAAATGCATTAGGTTTTATTTCAGGTTCACGGCTAGAGTGTTTGAAATCTAGACGTTCTACAGTTTCAGTCCAACGGTCCTCGCGTCCTTTAGCTAGCGATCCTAAGAGTTTGTCCGCGGTTTCTGCTTGGCCATTCCTTTGATACTCTGCGTACAGTCTGTCGCTTTCCTCATTCCAGCAGGGAATATATTTGTATCTGTAGCCTCGGGGGATATAACGTTTTGCAGTTCCCTTAACCGTGCAAATGAAGCGTTCATAGTTATTCACTGTTGGGTCGATCCACCTGATGTTATAGTCTAGGGATTTTGAAAAGGCAGGCCAATTAGCTTCATAAAATTCCATTTCGGTTTAGGTATTGTTTTTACTAGTGAAATCTGGATACCAATTTGTATGCGTACAGGTCTATGTTGTCTTTTTGGGAAACTATTTAGGACAGATCGTTGGACATGAAGTGATACACCATTATGATCTTTAGAGACAATACAAAGGTCCAAGTTGTACCCTCGATTCCATCTTCCTGAGTGAAAAGTATGTCTATATTTTCCACTGAATATCAGTTGCATTTTTTCAGTTTCTATCCATTCGCTAAAAACCACCAATTTTAATTAATTTCGTCGTATCCCCATCTGGTGTGGTGGTTATTAAAATCACCAGTGAGTACTGTGGGGTGATGGTATGGTGGAAGGGTTGGTAGGGGCCACTTTTAATTTGGGGGCTTATAGATGTTAAGTATAATTATATTAGTTACGTTGGTAGCTATCACGGAGACGAGCCCAACCATTATTGTATATATGTGACTCGAGTTAGAGATATTATTTCGTATAAAGGTAGCGGTTCCATATTGCTTGTGATAGGTAGCAGAGATAAGTTTATAACCATCGATGTTCCCTCGGTAATGCATTTGTTCTTCATCTGGGACATGAGTCTCCCGTAGTAAGACTACATATGCTTTAAGTTCAGGTAATAATCGAACTAAATAGCTACTCTTGTCTCTGCTGAAGCCTTCTACATTCAGATGTAAGATAATTAGCTAAGGGCCAATATCTCGGGTCAGAGAGCCGTGAAGTAAGCTGTTTTGCGTGCAGTTAGTATTTATTTTTATTATTTTTTTTTTTTCTATTTTTTTTTTATTCTTTAAATATACAAAACATCATATAAATAAAGAGATATATCTACTCATTTAAGCCGAAGCTTGTGGTGGAGTAGATAGTTAACAATAGATATTATTTGATAGATAAAATAAAACAAAAATAAATATAAATCTAAATACATCATGTACATCAAACAAAATTAGATACATGCGACTTGTTAGTTATAATTTGTACAGAATAAAATGAAAAATATAATAATATGACTTGTTTTACAGTTATGTAAGCAAAAATAATATTTATGGAGGAAATACAATAACAATTTACAATGTAGTAATTAAATATATACAATTAGATTACAAAATAAGACAAAAAAACAAAAACAAAATCACCGAAAATACTATTAATTAAGAAGTTATTAAATTTGAGAATAACCATTTATATACAATTTTTTTCCCATTAGCTTTACCTTCATGAATAATTTTTTTTTTTGTAATGTTGGCATTTGGTTAAAATAAGTTGGACCTAAATAGTCAACAAACGATTGTCCAAAAGATTTTTTTGAGTAATGTATAGGTAAATTATAAGCTCTGTGTTCTCGTAAATGTGAATAATTTGTTTTGTTACTTAGATTTATTAATTTTTTTACTGTAAATAAAATTGCATATTTTTTGTATAAGTTTCTTATCGGAAGAACCCCTAAATTTAAGTAATTCATTTTTGTTGAACCTACTAAAGATTTTTTATTTAATTCTTAATACATTATTTTGATTGGATTGAAGTATTTTTAAAAAATTTTCTTTGACACCACCCCATACTAAAAGACCATATTGGCAGATAGATTGATATCTATGTAATGAATATCGAAGTTTCCCTACTAAATTTTGAATATGAAAATTCCATCTCAAATTATTATTGATAATAATACCCAGATAACGAATTTTTGAGATTTGAAAAATACGCTTACAATTCTGTATATTGCATGTCAATTGATTTTTACAATTGTGAATTAGTAATGGAATTTCGTCATTAGTAATCCTATTTATTAATAACTTCATATAAGTTGTTTTATCAGAATTCATAGTTAAACCCAGTTCGTTTATGCATTTATAGGTTATATTTAGACCTCTCGTTGCTTTTAGGTTTACCCCCTCCCAAGATATATCCGAAAATAACAGACAGGTATCATCTGCATAAGTCACTATTTTGCCATCAATATTTAAATCACAGACTGCATTAATGTATAGTATGAACAAAATGGGACCTAGAACACTACCTTGCGGGACACCGTATTCGATAAAAGTTCCATTGCTTATAACATCATTTAATTTCACCATTTGTTGTCTATTTGAGAGATAACTCTTAAACCAGCGCAGACTTTTGTTAGTTATTCCAAAATTCGGTAATAGCCGTAATAGGATATTATGATGAATAGTATCAAAAGCCTTTGCTAAATCTATAAAAACAGCAATCGTTTTAAGTCCATTATCCAAAGAATCATATAAAAATTGAGTTGCATTATATAAGGCATTTTCAGTGCTTATACCTGGTCGAAATCCGTATTGGTTTTTAGATAGTAGGTTGTTTTTCTCAAGGTAAGAAATCAGCCTTGTTTTGATTATTTTCTCAAATATTTTGGAAAAGTTGAATAACATTGATATAGGTCTATAATTACTAATGTTTTTCCTGTCCCCACCCTTAAATAAAGGCTTAATAATTGCGATTTTAAAGTTTTCCGGGAAAATACTATTTTGTATACTAAGATTATAAATATAGACATTTAATGCTGGTATTAATGATGATGTTGTTGCTCATGCTTGCTGTAAGGTCATGGAGACAGTATAGCAGTCGGTTTTGTTAAATCTTTAACCGTTTAAAAAAAAAAAAAAAACATTGCCCAGGGTACACTACGTAAAAGCGATTTACCTTTATATCCCAGTCATCCAGGTGAGAGACCGCGGTATACGTAAATGTGCTACACACGTCACCCAGGTGTTATACCCAGTATGTGATATTGAACGAAACTAGAAAAAATATTAAAGAATAGTATTACTCTTCAGTTCAAATTGAAAACGACTACAGACGAGAACGGAAACGAAGTCATTAAAAGAAATTTGTGATGGGTTGTTGGGCTAATTGCAATATGCAAAAAAGTTCTTTTGCCGTATCACATTAATCGTTTACGTTCTTGCTATTTTACTTTTATCCATTTTGATTTAGAATTCATAATTTCGACATCAGTATTAACGTATAATGCAGTTTCATTGAATGTGTTAGGCGTTTCAAGTATTAAAACGCAAGTCTTACTCACTTTAATAACCTCATGTTCATCAAAATCATATTGATTTTAAATTATAAACGATTTCACAATATTTAACATTGCTTCTAGTTGGATGGTAGATGATGTGATCGATGATATTTATTGAGCGAACAACTAATAAATTTATCTATGATCTATATTTTTTTTTTCTGTTTTTATCTTCTGGTGGCCTTAGGTATTCTATGTGAATTTTTACATTTTTATAATAGTTTAAATAAACCGATATGTATGGACGTTCTAGACTTGTTAATTTTAATAATTTGGCTAGAAACTTACATACGAAACATAGAACTGTTGCGACAATATAATTTTCTCTATCTTCACATGGTTCATTTTTATCGGTATTATTTACAATTTTATTTTCAATATTTACCGTTATAATTAGCTCCTATATTTTTAATTCGCTTGGCCTTTTGACTTATCCGTCTAAATAAAATAGAATATTATTTAAAAGGGTCTAATACATAGTAGCAATTGAAATCGCCAAGCAACAATTTTTTTATTATATATATATTATATTATATTTTTAAATAAGTACATTAGCTTACATAAAATTAATTCCTCTTAAATTTGACTTCTAAATGTCATGCAATAAATCAATTATTATATTTATGAATATTCGGAATCCAAATTTGTTTTCAGATTTGATGTTAGTCCCTTTAATTAGGGCGTATAGAAGAGTTTCATAAAACGTAAATATTTCCCATCAAAATATTCGTTTAAAAGGGTGCTGAATCCAAATTTGTTATTAATTTTTAAACATAAACCTTAATTATGAATATTAATGGTATAGCCTTACTTAACAGTGAGATAACAGTAGGCAATTTATTTTGAATAACAAGACTTATAAAATATACTTTTAATTATTCTGAATCATTATCAGAATCGGAATCAGTTTCAAAATCACTTCGATTCTCTTTACACATTACTATAAAAGTTTAGCTTGAATTGAAAAATGACTCGATTTACTCGAGAAGAAGTCGTTGGCCATGAGCAGCAGCTAAAACCAATACTAATGGAGACATAAAAATCCTGAACCCTAATTTTCTTGTATAATTGAGAATGACTACAGTCGAGAACGAAAACGAAGTCATTACATTTTGGAGTGAAATTGGTAATAGAAAAATTGCCCACAAAAAAAAAAGTCGTAATACGTATATAATTAAATTTCTTACGTTTTTTTTGGTTTTTTGCATTTTATGAGACAACTATTGAGAGAATTGAAAATGACCTGCTTATGATATCTCCTCCCACCGATTTTTTTTTCAGAAAACATAGTACACGTAAATTTCAAAATAGACCTCTTGTAGAAAAGTTTTCCAAAGAAGATGAAATAACAGTTTTGTAAAGCTATAAGCTTCTTCGCTCCACTCAGAATCAAAAAAAAAAAACAAAATTACCCATTAAAATAAAATTAATACATCCTTCGATACGCTCAAAATCTAATACATTCGTCATTGTAGATATATCTTCTGCAGACTAGAAAATAGATTCTTTTATGCGACACCATCTATGTTCTATATTACTACAATCATCTATCCTCGGCTTACTTTTGGTTTCAAGTTTTTCTTTGCATTTCCTTTTGAATAATTTTCTTATGTCTGGTTGCTTTAGTTGACACAAATTCCACTTATGTCCTTTGTATTTTGGTTTTTTTTAACTTCATAAATTTCAATACAGATTTGATCATTACCAGGTTATGTTCGCTGTCAATATCAGCTCCTGGGTAGAATTTACCTGGTCTTTGTACATTTTCTTTACCAGTATATAGTCTAATTGGTATTTTTTAATATCACTAGGCTTTTTATACGCATAACGTTTTCTTTTGTGATACATGAATAAAGTAATGGTTATAACTAAATCACCTTATCGGCAGAATTCGACAAGACAGTCACCTCTTTCATTCCTTGTCCCGAGTCCGTATTTACTAACTTCTCTGTCGTCTGTATTTTCACCCACGATCGCATTCTAATCCCTCGATGATACAATTTTCCTTACTGTTTGTGAGGTTTATGAGTTCTTCTATCTTTTTGTAGATCTCTTCTACTTCTTCATCGTTCGCTTGTGTTATGGGCATAAATGATTGTATTATTGTAATGTCATTAAGAACAGATTTTAATTTGATTAATATCAATCTATCATCGTAAGAAATGTGACTTCTCATATATTGTGCCCATTTTTTATTCAGAATAACGCTTACTCCATTTCTTCCATTATCACCACCGGAGTAGATGACACTGTAGTCTCCCGATATAAAGTTGCCTTGACCATTCCATCTCATTTCACTTATACCCAAAATATCTATTTTTAAACGTTCCATCTCAATCTTAAAATTGTCTAATTTTCCTGTTTGCAACAGCGTTCTGACAATCCTTGTTCCTATCATACTACAAAGATTTCTCATGATGACGACCTGAGGTACTTTGTTTAGCCTCTTGCCAGGAACAAACTCTTCGATAAGGTCGTTTCCATACATTATATCGTTTATTGTGCTAGTACTTTCAATAGTTAACAATTTCAACGATTTATTTCCAAATAATAATGTTACGCTTCGAATACTTCTAACCATTCCAGCCACTTCAGCTATGGTAGAGACGATTTTATGAACATAAAGATGCATTTTATAAACTGATACGAAATTTGTAGAATCAATAAAATTACTAACAAACATATATTAATTGTAATAAGAATGTATTAATTTTGATAATATATTAATAACTAATGAACTGTATCTATTTAAATAAATCGTCAATTAAGAATAACAAAATAAATCACTAATGTAAATTGGTCATTGGTATCTGAAAAGTGTCTAAAGATTATAAGCCATTAATTGTACCATGAATATGTCATTGTGGTTATTGTAAACCAAAATATCAAGTATAAGTATTTACTATTTAGTTCCATAATCATCAAGGGCCCAATCAAAAATATTGTCCAGGGCCCCAAAATACGTAGTGCCGTCATTGACACGGTGATTTAAGACATTTATACTTTGCATTTGTGAGATCACAGTTAGAATATGTTTCTCTAAATAAAAGAACCAAATAGGTTCTCAGATAAAACGTGTACGACTCAAAGCAACTCAAAATCGTTTTTTCCGTTTTCTATCATTTAAATTTAAAGTTGAAAGTCTACGACATACTGAATATAATGGTATCTTATCATATTTCAATTTAGAATTATTAAACAAAAGTAGAGATTACCCTCACTACACATTTTTATCAAAATTATTAAATAATTCCATAGATTGTGCTTATTTATTGTTACAATTAAATTGTCGAATAAATAATAAATCCACTAGAAACAATGACTTTTTTTAATTATTAATATTTATTAAAATTATTTACGACCTTCCTTCACCTGCTTAATTTACTGATATTTATGGATCCAATAATTTATGGATTTATGGATTTTATTAAATACTGAATACATATGTTCACGATCCGGATTTAGGTAAATAATATTTTAAATTAACAATCTTGTTTAGATTTTGTCGAATTTTTCTCGAAAATAAAGACTAGGTGTTGCATTGTATTATGTCGTTTTATATCTAATATTTTTTTCCCACCACTTTTAGACATTTTAATAGGCTCCTTTCAATGGAGCCAAATAAGCTCAAACTCAAGAATATCTAGGTACTTTTTTGTTATTATGTTACAATGATTTTGTCACTGATTACAAACTCCATCATCCGAATAGTGGTTCATTCACAGTATAGTAATTGGTACGCTGAGTTGGTAACTTTTTAACAATAATATTGCAAACAGCCAACGTCGTTTATTTAATTTTCATCTTTATCTATGTTATCTGCAATGGAAACAACATTGCCATTTCTGCAGAATCGGCATTTTTTCAGTTTTGTTTTTTGGAAATATATCGATATTACTACGGAGTTAAGGAGTATGTTTTAAATATGTAAACGAGAAAATATAATGCAACGTATATCATACAAATAAACGTTGAAAAATACAACTTTGAACACGAGAGAGAAAGTTTATTATATTAAGACATGATCAAATAAAATAATAATATAGTATATAGGTTTTTTTTTAAAAAAAACAATAGAATACAAACTCTAAGAGTTTTCAAATAAATGCTTAAATTTGAATTCATAACTCTATATAATATTATAATGAAACAATAATAATACTCGTATCTATTAATAATAATATATAAATAATCATAATAATAATATATTAAATCATTTTTTTTTCTGTTTAACAATTTTTAATCACGAATATAATAAAAAAAATCTTATTGTTATATTCAAATTGAGCAGCACTAAAAAATCGTATATGTAAATACGTAAATAATTATTACCGGACGTATTTAAGTTACATATATATTTTTTTATTTATCATATAACTATTATAGAATAATATGTTTACCCAATGGCATCTATTTTGAAGAAAACAAATAGGCGAAAGGAATAATAATAAAATATCAAAGTATTGTAAAGACTAAATAATAATAATAATAATAATAATCGACCAGTACTTTTGAAAAAACACAATTTTTTTTTCAATTCGAACCGATGCGTGGTAAGTGTAGGTATTTAGAGATAAAGTTAATAATATAGTAAGACAAATAATGCAGATATACGTTTAATATCATGGAAAATAAGAAAGGAAAACTAGGTGTACTTATATAGAATAAAACATGGTTTTTATCCTCAACTCGAGTCGGTATAGTACCTTTAGTGTGACCGAGGGGAAGGGAAATTCGTTTCCGCAAGAAAAAAAAAAGGTTCGGACTCCATCAGGCGTATCTGTAGGTTTTGATAATAATTAATTGTTTCATCAAGGGGCATTTTATCCCGTAAAATATTTTACATTAATACCGCATCCGGATATGTAAATTTAAAACCACTTGTTCAAAATGAAAACGTCAATTAAAAAGTATTTATTTATTCATAGTTATTACTATTGTTTTATAAAATAAACTGTTTTATCTCTCGCTTATTTACTGTATACGATATAAACTAATCTGAACTAAACTTATATTATTATTATTTTTTACTATTTTAATTTTTAAATTACAATATAACTTTGTCTGCTCTATACTTTTATGTTTTTTTTTTCTGCGGTAACGATACATGCCCAACCGATAGGGGGCTAGTTAAAGATCAATGTTGCATATTACGAAATAAATATTATTTAAGGCGAGATGTTTTTGTCCTTGAATGTAATTATTATTGTTGAGTGTTTAAGCATTGGGCATGGAACATAATAGAGTATACCTAATCAGTGGCGTATTTATCAGGATGGATTGGCGATGAAATTTCAAGTAACTTGTACACTTTTACAGCCCTCTAATTACTTCAATCGAAAATGTAAATCAGTAGTAACAACAAATTATAATATTTAAATCTTGTATAGATAACCTGGGGTTTAGGAATTTTACAACTTAAAAGTCATCAAAATAATTAACGCTTAAAAATCAGTTTTTGACAAGTACAGATATTAACAAAAATCAATATGAGTTGGGTACTAATATTATAACCACTTAAGTCTAAAAGAATACAAAGGTTAAATTGTTTTTTTTTTTTAATTTTAGTTCTATCGCACAGGACAAAATCTGGATTTTCGTTGGTGACAAGAACTAATGCGCCTCGTCACAAAGCGGAAACAATTTTTTTTAAAAAGATTATAAAACTTGTAAAGAATTTTTTTTAGAAAAACCATCGAAATAAATAATCAATATACTTTATACTACTAACTAGTACTTTCAAATTCTGTATAAATTTAATCCGTTGTAGTACGTGATGATATTAATTTCCATATTGCACTCTGCCAGAATTTATTTCAAGCCGAAAATACACACAAATTCTATAATTTAATGGGCGTTCTAACTCTATCCTTCATAATAAATACACCACTGGGTATATTATTATAATTTAATCTGGATATGTTTTGTCTAAATTATCATTACACGATTTCAATTTCAAATTTACAATGAATAATAATAATGCTTATAATATAATGTAAACTATTACACCCAAATTTTACGAGTTAACTTATGGCGCCTAAATTATTAAGAATAAACAACGAGAGAAGAACTACAATAATACTGTTTTATGGATCAATCAACTATATTATACCGTCGTGTTTTCTTTATTCAAAGTGAAAACCCGTTTTTATAAATTTAGTTTTAATAATCGGTAATAATAAAATAATATTATTCGTTGTAATAACTGTTCGACAATGTTGGTGTTGCAAATCTTGTTAGACCGTGATATACGCATAATATGATATCTCCATACTGTTAGTTTAAATTCCAGAGTGAATTGATAGTGAATAGTATCAAATTTAAAGGTAAAGACACTCTTTGTGTATTTCGGAGGTTTTTTCTCGATATTTTAATTTATAAGCGAGATATAAGCGTTTTAAAACAATGATAATTCACATATTTTATTACGAGTATCTCACTAGAAAATAAAAAAAAAAGGAAAATCTCAATGGCGGATGCACCATTCTTACCTTTAAGATTAAAAATACGATAATTTGTTCTAATATTCAAACTAATCATAAAAAGTTGTCCCTGCTGAACTCAAGTTTGCTACGTCATATACGGTTGTTAGGCGGATACAGCGCCTGCGGGTATCGCGTTCTTATGAGACGTACTGAAATTCCAACGAGAAACCGGCATGAATTGAATTAGATGTTCGGCAAATCGCTCGTTTTTTAAACTATTTAACTATACTTAAGATAAAACTTACATCGAAATCATACACGTGTACAAATAAGCACATTGGTAATCATAATAAATGTAGGATAATCATATTATTTATTCTAACAGGTAAACGATTTGTTCAACTATAATAATAATAATACACATATAATACTATAATATAGAGAAAATGTTGATTTATTTACAAGAAAATGTTTGTGAAATCGTATCGTTTTTTTTTTTCTGTTCATATAACTTCCTTTTTCATTATTCTTTTCGGGTATTATTATTATTATTATTTTTTTCAATAGGTAGTGCAAAATGTATGAGCATATTTTTTTCCTGTTGCCAGCTACGTATAGTCGATATACAATATCAATATCGAAACGAATCGGTATTTAAATTAAAAAAAACGCACCAACCATACTGCTTTATATTATAATAATTGTTATTATAGTTCCTGTAACTATTATCGATTTAACACGGTAAAATCCATTTATATAATATTTAAATATATAAAATACCGAATTATTTCCTACTCTCTAAATGATTTTTAACCGTATTTTTGAGCCCGTTTTTGTATAAGTTTTATGTACCGATAACCTAGAAATACTAGAGGAGGACAAATTTTAGCGATACGTCTACTTGTATATTATAATAATATATTGTTATCTGGGAGAAATTGATTTCAAAATCCACATAGAAGACATGTGCATAAAATAATTATTACCCGTGACATCATTGTAATAGGGGAACGGGCTACTTGTTAACATCGTCCTACTCTTATCATAAGAGTCAGCATTTTGGTTGATCTCTGGTAGCTTTTAGATCTGGGAATAAAATATCGAAAAATATTCCATACAGATATCTTGTGTTTCTATGACCTCACAGATAGGTAGGTAAACAACCCGTGGTCGCAAATTTTCGATATTTCTTTTTGGGCAGATTTTCACGATATTTACTTTTAAAATCATATATATAGCGATTTTAATCACACAGGATTTGGGTACATATACGTTATACATTATACGTACCCATTTCTTTAAAAGTATGACGACAACTAAAAAAATACTAATTAAATTAGAAGGAATAATATTCGAGGGAATCTAGAACATTTTTTAATTTTTTTTTTGGTAAATAATTCCTTTTCTCGTTAGTAGACAAATCCAACAAGTTCGATCCAGTTCACAACTATAGACTATAATATTTTTAAACGGCGCCACTGACTATTACCCACACGGCCACACATAAAATAGTATACCTATAATAATATGCGTAACGCGTAGAACAATATATTTAAATTAAATCATTATTTTAGTTATTAAACATTTAAACTGTATATTAAGCAATAATGAAATAAAGTATATGCATTTAAATATAGGAATGACGTCAAGTGTACTATTACGATAATAAAAAGTTATTATTATTAATGTCCCACGAACCAGTTCCGAAACGAACAGTTTCCGGACGGTTTTTTATGGCATTCGAGTACAAATTTAAAATGACAAAATAATCGCGAAAATTATACGAAATCTAATGCTGCACACGTGTTCTAAACACTATAAAAAATCGATTAACAAACTAAAATCTATATAAACAAAGATAGAAAGAAAATTACGCGATTAAAGATAATCGTGTACAAAAATAAATTATTATTTACGGTCGACCGTTGAATATTGGGCCACTTTTGTCGGTGGATATTTCATATTGTGATTGCCGTTAGCTTCCCGCTTACGAGATCCAATAGTGCGTTCATTAATCTGTGAAATATTATAATACACAAAAACACAATTAAAAATAATAATAAAGAAATATTCGGGGTGTGGAAGATTATATTAAGTATACTTTCTATAAGTCCATGATCTAAAATTATAATATAATTGATAACGATAACACACTAAGGGCGTACTACAGCCCGTTTAAGTCAACTGTATACACACTGTTTTGTGCGGCAAATAACTACTCGGGCTATAAAGTTAATTAAGGAATCAAATTTGCACCGAGAAAAAAGAGAACTCGTACTGTGCGACGTTGGTTTTGTGTTTTCGAAACAATTACAAATGTAATAAAAAGAAAGTTATTATTTTTTTGAAAATCGGATAGTTTTAAATAGTTTAAACTAGAATAACGCGTTTCGTAATAGTGGTAAAGAAAACAAAAACTAACGTTGCACTGTGCACGTTCTCACGGCTAAAATTTCGGTTTCTTAACTAAATCTCAATCTTAGTTATTGCAGTCGTGCAAAAGGGTTTTTCATAGACATTTTTGCAGTTAATTTCACGGTTATATTTATGATTATGACACTGGACTACTTGTATTTGAAAGCGAATTTAAATTTTTTTCGAGTTGATAACATTTAATTTTGCTACAAATTTCGATAAAAATTACTATATACACAATCCCTTAAAAACAGTATACAGCACGCTCTCTTAATTTTATTTACCACTTTTAACATTGAAACATATTGATCTTCTTGAGTTCCATTATTTTTTATTAAATCAAGTCCATCATTAATTTTAATAATAATTCTTAAATATACATATTATATTGTAATAATAATAATTATAAGTTAACAATATTATGTTGCATTTGCTTAATATTTATTGTTAGATAAGTTACAACTTACAGTGACAGGAGGAGAAGTACTGTAAATAAATAATATAATTATTTATAGTTTCGAATATATGAATAATACATATTATACAACTATTCGATAAAATATTAAAATAATCAATAAATACCTAATGACATTTCACTGATACATTTTAAATATCATAGGCACAACTAAAACCCTCACGAAAATTCTGAAATTATACGTATTAATTCTCATAAACCCGAGGAGGCTACGGTCCTATATCCCCAAATACCCCCAAATAGTTTTCCAAAATTCACGAGAGTAAATAAGAGAAATACTATTATTAATAATTCAATAATTGTTTTATTTCGATATTCAATATACTAATATATTCGATTCACAATACTTTAAAAAAAAAAAATTTGGAATACAAATATTAATATAACATCAATCGTTAATATTAATTATAAAACACTTCAGAATTTATTTAGACAGTAGTCATCACATTATCGCTTATAATCATGTTAACATAATATCGAAAGTGACGAGGTATCTATTAGCCCATGGGGCACGTAGCTGATATTTAACAGCTAGGTCATTAAACTTAGATTGAATATTTAAAATTTAAGTACACCGTAGTTACGTATTATTCAAATTTCAAAATTCTTAAAATCGGTTATTTCTTCCGTGGTCCATATCTACGGAATACCTATATTGATAATTTTTGTATAAGGTACTTATATAGTACTAGGTATTACAGGTATACAGTTATTATTGCTTGCAACGCGTAACTATACTTTTCGTCTACCCAATGTAATCGAAAATGATCATTAAGCATACGAAAAATAAGTAACTAAATACTATTCCGATTGACTAATTTTTTAAATACCTACATTTAATAATCCTTGACATAGGTTTTTTTTAAGAGAAACTTCTTTCACTCGCACGGATTGTTAAAGTAACTCCTAACAACTAATATAAATGTTGGAGAAGAGATCTTACACTTTTTGGTCACCCCCAAGAACCCCCTCCCCTATTTGCGCCTATGATTCTATAATCATAATATAATATCAGTTAATATTATCTTGGCTTTAGAACTTGAAGCCTATAAACTATAAAATTATAATAAGTTTTATTATAATATTAAACATTTAATACAAATAAAATACAAACCCATTCTTGGACTGTCTCATAAATTGTTGAATTTTCCGAGCCGCTTGGTTTTGCTGTTTTTGAGTCTGACTTTTCCTGTTATTTTTATTACAAGTTATTATGATCAACATTTACTATTTGAAAACGATCATATTAAATAATGCATTTACTTGATTACAGAGAAAACGTTGTTAGAGTAATGCTGAGGAACTTCTTTTTTGAACCGTTTGTGTCTTCTGTACAAACGATATTGATTTTGTATTAAAACCGCGGCTCTTGTCATCTGTTTGTAGTACGCATACTGTTGAGAAAAATCGGTGTACAATTGATTAATACAAAAATTCATAAATACGTAAATATTTTCATTTGTTTTTTAATCTGATTAACAAGAAAATTAATATTACATTCGCTTTAGATGTATGATTTGAGTTTAATATGATTTTTAGTTTTGGTTTATTTTAAATAATATATAAAATTTAGCGAATTGAATATTAGGTGTTAGACGAGTTGCACTTTATACTTAAATTGGTCAAATTTTACTTGCGTTAAACATTTGGTTAAAACAAGGTAATGGTTGTACTGCACTCGGGTCCAACGCGGTCAAATTGTAGACATTTTATTTTAAATCCAAATATCCGATAAAAAAAATATTTCATTAAACAATATGTACTATTTATAATACCTAAGAGAAGTCAATAAATTATTGAACAGCGTTTATATTCTGAGATAGATGATATAAAATTGTTTGTACATATAAGAATCACTAACTTTAACTGAACAGCGGCGGATTCAAATCTAAAATGTTTAAATTATTAGGGTTTTCTTATAAATATTATTATTGAAATTCTTTTTTTGACCTAAGTGCAGTATGATTATTGTCCTACCTGTTTTCGATTTAAGTGCAGTTAGATTAAAATAAGTGTAATTCGAGGCATACAATATTTGAGACCTTATCGAAATATTTGAGTCAATTTTATTTTATATTATCATTTCAACCTGTTTGTAACGACGGTAATAATTCTGTATGACTGAAGCGGCAGAAATTTCTTTATCTTCTTCTCTTTTCTTGTAAGTCCTGTACGCCTTTTGAATTATTTTAGCCGCTTCGTACAACTCCCTTTGTTCATAATCTATATAATATATATTTGAATGATATATTTTGTGTATATTAAAATAAATAAATAGTTTTTGTCTTTTTGTGTCGAATTTTCCCGAAAAGTATACACTATTGAACAGTATTGACTTATTGTGTACGTTTTATTATGCAGGCACGTAGCCAAGAGGGGTCCATGGGATCTGAACCCCATCGAGATTATCGGTAGTTGGTGATCAATTTATATTTAAATATTTAGACCCTACTTCAAAAAATAAAAAATCCTGGCTAGGATTCCGGTATTGTGTATATCTTTACCTCGTTACTTTAGGACATTTTTAATGGTTTCCTCTGGATCCAATACGCTCAAACTCGGGGGTTAGAGTTGTTTTGTAGACTTTAAATACATTGAAGTGGTAAAAATTGGATTGAAGCTCACCATATTTGTTGCGGGAAGAGTGATTTTTTAGCTTTTAACACCCTTACAGACTGCCTAAATGAAACTAGGAGGATCTAATTTTGTATGGACTAAAGTCCATTTGTAATTTAAAATTTCAACCACCTACCCTTATTATGATTATTTGGTGATTTATTGCTTTTCAAAAAATATTCCTACATAATTCAAAATAGACTGGGAGAATATTCGACACTAGTAACGAGGTTTTTTTAATTAAAATAATTGGTATAGGTAATACATTTACGTACCGGATAATGTGAGATTGGAGAAATTATTTTCGAAATATTGATTTTTCGACGAAGCGTGAAGAAATTCACATAAATCAGCAGCGGTGGGTGGCGGTGACATCGGCGAACACTGCGACGCACTCGATACTGGACTTAAATTCGTGCTGGACGTGGGTGTCTCTATTTCACGGTCTTTTAATCTATATCACACGATATTATTTCAGTGGAAATCAGTTTAAATAAAGAATAAAATATCATTTTATACACAAAATTAAATAATCTAATTTGAAAACAGATTTATAAGACGAGTATATTATGTTACCGATAGTTATAAACATGATCATTGAATTCTGCAGTGTTTATTTCAGAGCTGGTATCAAAACAGCACGACGACACGGAAGACGGAGGATCTTCGAGGACTTCCATAGAAATCGACGATTCTGTAATGTTACAATGCGATCCGTTTTCGTTCTAAAAAATATAAATAGTGGTGCTAATTTTTTATATTTTTGTGGTACACAGAAACAAATAAATAGCAGCTATAGTATACATTTTATACCTCCCTTCCTCTTACATCTCTTTCTAATATTTAAGTGTTTAAAGAAGAGGATAGCCACTATTGAACTTTTAAAACTCTATATTCATAATGATAATATTTATTTAGTTTTCAAAATTGAATTTGCACTGCGTTATTTGTACGCGTATATTATATAAAAATGCATCGCCACGACAAACTGTTAAAAACCACTGAAATTATTTTACTTATAGTTATCACGAATAATGTGCTATATAGTATTCAAAACTATTATAATAACGGCACAAATATTATATTATATTCTGTTAATTAGAAAATTGAGAAAGCTGGTAGTAATATTACAATTTTAAAGATAAAGCTTTAAGTATAAAACGTGATGAAAACATCAAAAAAATCATACCTTAATATGATCGGGCATAGCCGCTATGAATTGTTCGGCCAACGCCAAAACTCGTGCGTCTTGTTCCCCTGTAGAAAAAAAAATGTTAAAAAAGGACATACGCCAAAAATGTACGATTTTAAAGATATAATTATGTTACTTTATATTTCAATGGCGTATTTAGGAGATTTTTTTCATTAAAAATGTATTTCTCATCTAGGTATTTATACCTCAGTATACCTTTAGAAATGTATAATATATATAATAGAAACCATTATTGCGTGCATGGTCACGTATTTTTATACACATTTTGTCAACTATTAAGAAAACTATTGGGATAAGTTGTTTACAGAAAAAAAACAAAATTGACTTATGAGTATATTTTGTTGGATAACCGATGATAATAATATTATGTAGTGCAATTATATTTAACGAAAATATATTCGACCGGACAACAATTATTGAAATTTTAGTGATTTCTTGTTGAAAATGATAAGTTATTTACAACACTGTTGATCTCATTGACATTCAAACTATGCGTATCAAAACCGTATTACTCCATGAGAAGTTGGTTCCATTAGTAATGGCTGTTAAAGTACTGTGCAATTATATTCATATTTGATATTCAATACCGAAACTATTCCATAAAATATCTATTCCAACGAAGATTTATAAAATAAATATAATTCCAAATTATAATATTATTGTCCTGTATTAAAAAAAAAAAAAAAATTACATACATTTTTATTTCCTGAAGTGTATCTTCGAATTAAAATAGTTCCAATGCAATGTAGACACTTGACGAGGTCGAACAACAAAATCGATTATCTTTAGTAGATACGTCACGGTGTTTCTTTTCAAATTTCGGAAATATAATATGCATAATAATATATAGCTACCGGATATCCCATTAAAACCGATGGTTAAATTACTTCAAAATCTGAACATACTTCACGACGAGGTTAGGCCTTACGTTGTGGGTGTAAAGTTTGGAAGGTAATGTATATAAGATTGTAATTTGTTTAGTTTATTACATACATCGACAGTATCTTTGTGGCAGGAGAAGAAATTAAATATTTTTATTCAGTTTGAAGGGTTAACTATGGTCTCTTAAATCCACTATCAGTAAATAAGACACTTTTAAGTCCTCTAAAACGGCATAAAAATAATAATACATTTTAGTTTTCACTAAAATAAAAATGTTTAAAATTCAAAATATGAATGGTAGGTAATTAGATATGTCAAATTTCGTGATTTCAGACCAACAATTATAAAAAAAAATGACTGTAAGCATACTTAATTTTAAAATTTAAAGTTAAACGTTTATACGATAATACGCTTCTACGTGTCCCTGTATACCTAGTACATTATTAATGCCTATGATTTGTATAGAATGTGAAAGCAATATTAAATAAATGCAATGACACAGGTTTAGGAAACTGAATATCTGAATAATTTTATACTCAAGTGGTTGTATACGATTTACCAAAGGGAATATTATTTTATTATTAAGCATAATATGCGACAAGTTGTGTGCCGCACTTCACACACACACACACACACATCCACACATACACATAAGACACAAATCTCACAAACGAACCAATGCAAATAAAATCGACAGACACTATATTAGCATAAGTATAATAATAATAATAATATCATACATGGGGTGTATGTCTTATAATACAATCTCCGAATTGGTAAATATGGTAAATAAACATAACAATGAATCAGGGGCGGATCCAGAATAAGATAACGAAGGACGGCATGATTTTTAAAATGTATATAAGACACACACTTATGATGGAAATCAAACTAATAGTATATTGGAGAGCGATTGACCCTCCCCCTGGATCCGCCACTGAAATATATAACAATATTATTTGATTCGAATGTTATAATATTATAATATAACTAATTTCGTACACATATTCTTTTATATCTAAATATAAATTATAGCGTAATATAACGACGGTATAATAATATAATAATATTGTCGACGGGTTATGACGATTATAATAATATAATACACATGATAATATAATTTTAAACATCATTAATTTATTTTGTAGTGTTCAATATAAATAGATACGTCTAAAAAAATATTTACGCGACTTATTTATACTTCAATATTTGCTAAAATATTATATACCACTCGGCATATATAATAATATATGTATAGATTTTAATTTATCTGAATTACAATATTATAATCAAGTATACACTGTTAAAAGCGAAATTTTGAAGTATATTTTGTTTGTTTAATATATAATAATATAATAAGATATAATATTATATAGAAACCAAATTATTAAATAAATATAAGATACTTACAAGTTATAAAATCGGACTTGGTTAGAACGGGTGACTTTTCTGACGAAATTCCACTGTCCGACGTAGGAGATTGTAATGGTAAAAATAAGTTCTTTTGGAATCTTTATAACAATAGTAATAAAATTAATATTTAGGTATTATACATATAGAGTGTCAATATAACGTAAAACACTCCTTATCCCAGTAAACGTTAACTTTTCCCGAAATTTGATTTTTATAGCTTTTTCGATGAGACTGCACTGGTGTATACTTTTTGTCTAGTATTTTTTGTGATATAGAATAGGTAATAGATTTGTATAATTGTATTATTAGACTGTTCTTATATTTTGTGTTTAGTATGCATTTATATAATTATAGGTAATTTCTTTGTCCATTAACAATGGGTTGTACGAGAAAGTAGTTACTGAAGTGTACTTTCTTCGTCTTCATTTTCCAACTTCCAATTTTGAAACACACATATTGTTATATTTTTATATGTATATATTATAGCCTATAAATTATATTATCAATATTAATTTATTTTAAGTCATGTTCCACTTCATATTATCATAAACGAGTATAGCGCACTTACGCGTGTAGTGTAGAAGAGTATAATTATACAGAAAACAATATTAGAATATTTAAAAAACAAACAACCCTAAAATGTTAAATTTCTCTTATTTTTTGTCATCCTCCTATTAACACCCTCCTAGTTTTTAATTTTAAGGAAAACTTTTAGTATGTAAAGTAGGATAAGTATAGTGGTGGAGCATCATTCATGGAGTAGGGTGGTTTAATAATTGTTCGTTTCTTAAATATGCTAAAAAACCGTTTCGGAAGAAAATTAATACTTTACGAAATAATGAGTGTCTTACGTTATATTTATCATTCTGTATAGAAAGCGAAATGGTCAGTTGTATAAGGTTTAATAATTTTATTATACAAAAGTACTAAAACATTTGAAATTATTGAAATAATTTACTTTTGAATGGAAGGAAAGTAGAGTGAAGGTTTGCAAAATTGATCGTAGTTATAGTCGTCCGTTTGCAAAAAATCGCTTGGATGCGGTCTTTTTGAACCTTGCGTTTCTTGAGGTTTTATATCGTTTTTATACGGTCTGTTTTGTTCTTTTGAACCTTAAATGTTAATATTAAATTAAATATTTTCTCCTTCTCTTAAACAGTGCGTTTAAATAATAAATAAAACTAACATAATACGGTAACCGATTTATTATTATTAGTCGGTAGTGGCATTAGATTATTTGGCTCTTCGAATTTTTGATTAATTTCTTTTTTATCATCACTATAATAACAATATAAATAAAGACAAATAAATGACACATCAAGTTATACGCATTAATTTATTTCGTACCAGATGATTCCGTTTTCGTTGGGTCTCAAAAATACATCGTTACTTAATTGCTCATCAGTATAATACTGATTTTGATTGAAATCATTAAAATCTGAAACCATAAATAATATTATGTATAATACCGGTTAAAATATTATTATTTGTTTCCTACATTGATGAACCGATTCTAAAATATCGGGGTGAGCGAAATCTGGATTGAAATTATTAGAGTTTTGAACGGTCTGATACCACTGACAAAGTAAAACCGCCGTGTCTTTGTGTCCTTTTTTACAAGCCCACATCTATACAAAAAATATGATTACGTTAGAATAAATTCACAAATATTTAACAAACATAATTTTACGAGTGGCGTATATCCTTCACGATCCTGTTTGGAAACGTTGACTTCAGTTTCCAAAAATAGTGACACATTTTCTAATTTCCATTGAAGAAGAATACACACGAGTCTAAAAATCAAAGAAGAGAAGATAAAAATAACAATGTATTATTTAAATAATTATTATGATTGCTGTTGTCTTAAAAATCGTACTTAGAATATCCAAGAAAAGCCGCCATGTGTAATATAGTTGTTTCTGTTTCCAAGTGCTTAACATTACATTCAGATTCAGATTTCCAAGAGAACTGTTTCATTTTTTCACAATAATTTACTAATTTGTCTTCAAAGTTTGGCTTGCCAAACATTACGATATTTTCTTTCTATAATTTAATAAAATATTATTACTAGATTACCATCATTTATCAATCGTTGTTTAAAAGTAATAAAAGCCATTCGTACTAGTGGATGATCATTTTCATGACTGTTTGGCTGTAAATAATCTTCGAGGTTATCGAGTTTTTGAAGCAAATGAAACTTGAGTAGTGAGGGCGTGTGCGGCGTTGTCAACGACGATATGGTGAGTGGAAATTCGTGTTGGCGATATTCAAAAACAGCAGTGGTCGATACCGGTCTTCCGTCAATAACTACTTGTAATGCGACGGTCCCTATATCGTGAGCTGCGGCAAATTTAAAACAGTTTTTTTTAATTAAATAAAAATTTAATTTATCTTTTTTTCAAAAACAAATCAATACAAATATTAATATTATATACAATGCTATTATTTTATTTTATATAATAATTAATAATTATTCTCTCTATATGGATATTTTTACAATATTTACCCGGACAATAACACCGTAGAACACCTCCCTGAATCAAAGTACTTGGAACCGTGATGGTATCGAACATGACTGTGTACGACGACGAAGAAAACCAAGGGCCTGTTATAAGTACCTTGACACCTCCCTAAATTGAATCGTTTTATAAATATTGTACTATGAAACAATTAGGTACTTGTAATAACGAACCTCGGGGAAAGCCCATTCGGGGCAATAATCGGTTATTTGCAATACGTCCATGTCCAGTTGTGTTTGCCCGTGGTGTGGTTGTAAGTCCATCGGATTCGCCCCGATATCCGTAACTAGATCTACAAAAGTGTAAACATTTTGTTTTTCTTATTGTAAACTAAAAAACAAAAACGTCATCAATTACATACTTGAAGCTTGTTGTGTCGCGTGTTCCAAGATATCGAGTTCTTGAAAATCGGTAAGCATATCAAACGCGTCTAGACTCACAAACACATCGTCTCCGGTACCGTCTAAATTTTTATTATTTCTATCATCGTCCAATCTGTAAATAAATCAGAAAAATAATTAAATGTTCAAAGATTCAATTTAATGAAAAATAATTTAAACGCAGTACGTGTGACAGCTATGAATCTCTTTTATCGCTTGTCGCATTTATTTATTCCGAAAATGGTATAATATAGTGCATCACGGCGCGTGACACATTCACTAAGGTATTCAATTTATTTTGGCCCTCGTAACTAAAATTGTTAGTGACATGCACCATCGTTATGCTGCTTCCATTATGGGTAACGACAATTTAAGCATCCCCAAAAATCTCTTTTCTCGAACCATTTTTCTATTAAGAAATTGAGTACTATTTTTTCATCACCAGATTCCTTCTCATTTCCAAATATAATTAAATGTAAAGTGTTCAAAGTCTTCCGAATTAGATTCTAGTATGCCGAATGATGATAGATCATACAACAGTAAATCCAAAAGTTACTCAAGGCCCTCGTAAAAAAATCTATACCCGATTCCACATGTTCCTCTTACCAATACTTCACTTTTTACAGAGAATACCAAAGATGAGCTCCACATAAAAATACCAAAAGAATAAAAAGTCCGAAATTTAATTTAGATTTAATTCGTCAACAAGCGATTTTTATAAACTTGGTGAACAATAAAATTATAACAAGCAGTGAAGCAGCTAATATTTGTCTCTAAAACAAAAACTGACCAATAAACATTAGCTTCTTAAAATATACCTTGTTTAAAACTCTAATAAATGCGTTAAGATCTTCGATTTGTATGAACAAGTAGATATCCTCCCGGTGGGTTTAGTAGTAATATTCAAAACTATAGTACGACCGGTGCGCAGTGTGCTAAACTAACTATAGTGTAAAAATCAGAATGTTCAAAATCTTACGCCAAACCATCAATAAAAAATATAATATAAACGTTAGACGAGAAAACACTCGGCGTATCTCCATATAAAACACAAATATTTTACCGTAGTAATTGATCGGCGTTGGCACATGAAATCGGCATATTGGCTGATAGCGTCTGTTGTATATCGTCGTGAGATAATTCTAATGTCACGTTGTAAAATTCTGGTTTCACATGTTCCGACTGTTGTTTAAGGTGGTGTTCTTGCCCATGGAACAGGTGAACGTGGTCATCTTGATTCGGCGAAGTGTGGTAAGACGGTTTCTCGGTGAATACGTGGATCACTTCGTCTGTAGCTTGTGCTGGTTTATATGATATCATCGTGGTCGGAATATGGTTATTATCGGTCATGTTGATTGTCTGTTGGTTATTTAAAACGTGATTGTTGTCCCTCTATATAAATTTAAAAAAATTATTATTTTATTTTTGCAATAATATTAATAATAGCGGTCAGTAACGATTAAAATTGAATTAAATTAGGACTCGACAATGTGTAAATATAAATATTGTTGATCAAGACTTACACATTCGTGTTTGAGGAGTATTTGTTGCTGTTGTGAGGGTTGATTACGAAAATCTCTGGTGGAATTCACCAACAAGTTATTGTTCAAAGCAGCGGCATTCAAATGACTTTGGTTGGCCTGAAAATTGAAAAAAAAAAATATATTCGGTTACATGACAATATAATAATAATAATATTAACATAATATTATAATGTATACAGTAATACAGTAATACATTATAATGTATAACAATATAATATTATTATGTACATAAGTCGGCGGAAAAATGCAAAAATAAAATTCGTATACCTTGTTCACGTGATTATTCATGATTAGAGCGTTCATTGTCCTGGAGGAGTTAACATGATGGTTGGCGAGTAACATTGTGCCGGGGCGTGATCTACTACCAGTGGTCGAAGACACCTACAGGGAACAGAAATTCCGCACGAAAACAAAATAAAAATGTTACGATATTATCAAATGATGCATTTGCGAAGAAATTAAAAGAAAAAGTCATGGATACTGCTCCAAGATAGGTCACTAATGTGAAGTGATAAGTGGAAAGGTTCGATGTATTATAGACTAGATAGGCTAATTATAGTTGTAGCTAATACTCAGTAGCATTGCAACATTTATCTACTGCATTTAATGATAAATTATTGCAAACGAAAAAGAAACACGAGTTTGAGAAGAGTTATGATACAATCGTATCTTAATAATAATAAAAAAAAACCACCGGAAGTTCACAAAAAGTTGGTCGTTAGACATGAAATTTGCGTGTCAGAGGATTTTCTGAATTGATTTGGATATTATAGAATCACGGGACAGTCGCGAGTCGCTACATCGATTATTCTGAATTATTTGAACCAATTTTTAGTTTAAAAACAATTAAATTTTTTAAATCCATTATAAAATATCAAACAAATTTGAGAAAATTAGATGGTTACAGATACAAAAACACACATACACATACACACACGCATAAATATATACATACATACATACATACATGCATACATACATACATACATACATACATACATATATACATACATACATACATACATACATACATACATCATAATAAAATAAAGTTTGCTACACCAAATTGTAAAATGAGAAAAAAACCCGAAACTAACAAATGGCCATATTTTGATAGCCGTCGCACCTGATTGCTATCAGACGGTGAAATCCTTCTGATCGGACGCGAGCACGATTGACCATCCGGGCACGTCGAGTCTGGACATCCGCATTCCAGTGTTCTACTCAGGAGCGTTGCCCTAGCGTTCTTCTGCCATTCCATTAATTGTGTGACCATGGCTGCAACGCATTCAGCGGTCTAAGGACAAATGTTGAAAAATATATTATCGTCAGTCCGATGTACACCGTGGAATACTTGGTTTTGATAAAAAAAACAAATTATGGCTGGCTACCCCAAGACAGCTAACCCGCAATGTTTCGAATATCCAAAGCTCAGGTTTTTTTTTTTGGAATAATCATAATACCTGTGTACAATTTTGTACACTTAGTTTCGAAGGCAATCATCGAAGGAAACTTGTCCGTTATACCCTCTACAAACCGCTAATTTCACATAATATTTATATCACAATATATTTATAAACTTTAATATTATAGATGAATCGTAAAATACGTCTACAATAAAGGCGTAAAATAACATGTACCTAATAAAGTGATAGTCCCCGATACTCTGCCACTACACGTTTTAAAAGTAAACCAACTTCGCGTCATTTGAGAGGGTGTCATAAAATTAGTGTGAAAATAATAAATTATAGCTTACATATTTGTACGTTTCATTTCATTTTCGTCTCAACGATAGATAAATAATAATAATATCTAAAAACACCTAATCTAAAATTGCGATTTTTATTTAAACAAAACAGACACTATAGTCTTGGTGTTGATCCGTGGTTTGTATGTGTAATTTAACTTAAGCCTAAAAACATACAAACAAAATACATTATGTTCCCGTATTTCATATCAGTGGCAAGGTGTTCTGATAAAAAAAGTTTGATTTTAGCAATACAACTGTATGTGTAAAATAAGTTAAATGTACTTATTGATTAGAATCCCTGTAATAATATTAAGTGTAAGTAAAGTTTAATATACAAAAAAGAATAGACAGTCTCTAATATTGATAATCGATTATTGCAATCATATTACCCGTAAGCTCTCGCGTGGGGTAAATAATCTCCCATGCTATTTTCGCATGTAAATTTTATTATCATTATCTAAATAAAAAAAAAAAATATTTTTCAATGTAATCATCTGAATGAAATAATAGATTAATTTAAATATAATTATTTAGATAATTTATAAAATAACTATAGTATAGCTGCTTATAAAAAAATTTGTTAATTATAAATTTAATAGACATCGGTATTTTATCATTTATATTATATTACATAGATACAGTCGATAGCATAACTCACAAGTATAATAAGTGACATTTTTGTTTGTGACAAGTTTGTACAACTATATCAATTAAAAACTTAACTTTGCAATTATATAATTATAGTTTTTGATTGAAGCACTTTAAAGATATGTTTATTATTAATTTTATGAACTGGACTAGTCTACCCACAAATGTAAATACATTTATTTTTACATACACTTAACACATTTGTATTTAAATCGGGGCTTCAAACCGAAATGATTTTTTGTAGTCTTTTCTTCTATTTTTTTTTTTTTTTAATAAAAGTTCGGCCACTATATGATATTATATAAAAAAATGCAATTATCTTCCTATGAAACGAAATATTTGTATAAATGAAGAAATGATTCCTTTTATAAGAAATTTATCTATAAGGCAATATTTAAGAAATAAACCAAACTCTCTCTCTCTATATATAGTTTCAATCCGCAGATTGGTTTGCAGCCATCTTCCATTCTTCTCTATTATCCGCTTTCCTTTTCATTTCTACGTATGAGTTGCATCCTTGGTNCTTACCGTCTATGCATCCTTCTATGATCAATTTTAGTAGTCCCTCGTGTCGCATTATATGGCCTATCCATTCGTTTCGTCTTTTAACTATATTTTTCCATATTAATTTTTCTTCTGATATCCCCTCTCTAGCACCTCTTCATTTGTTACTCTGTCCATCCAGCTTATTCCCAACATTCTTCTGTAACGCCACATTTCAAACGATTCTAGCCTTCTTCGATTTTCCGTTGTTATTGTCCAGGTTTCACACCCATAGAGGGCTATACTCAATAAATGCCTTCAATAGATTTTTCCTAATTTTTAGGCTAATGTTTCTTGATGCAAGAANTCGCTATTATTTCTTCCATCATTACTGATGATGCTCCCTAGGTATGCAAATTCATCTACTTGTTTTACTGTCTGGTTTCCTCGTAGCTTTATCTGTATTCTGGTTACATTCTCCCTACCACAAACGAGTACTCTAGTAAACCAAACTCGTGGGGTACTAAAGCATTTATGTTGTGTGGTGAAAGTGGCGTTGTATATGATTTTGTGTAACACTAAGGTTCAAAAACCGAAAAAAATGCATAAATTCAAAAACGATTTGGTTAAGGCTCTGGAGTTGTTTTACATCTTAGTAAAATCGTAAAAAAAAATCAAAATTTTTTATATCTTGACAATTATTTTTTGTCGTTCAACCTTTTTGAACATTTGCAACAAATTGTGATTTATGCCGCTGGTACGATTCGTGTAAATCGAAATCCACCGTTACTTGCGGATAAACAGTTAGCCGAAATGGAAAAGGGGCTACTTTTGAAGTTCAGTCAGATTTACCAAATTGTAATGTTGGAGTTGTACAATGGTACGACAACAATGTAGTAAACTTGGCATCAAACTTTATTACATCTGGAAACACAGATTTTACTAGATGTTGGAACAAAAAAAAAGAATGTATGTAGACGTTGATAGGCCTGAGATTGTACAAAAGTACACAAATCTATGGGTGGCATAGACAATATAGATAAGTTGATAAGTTATTATAGAACATTTTTATCAAGTCTCGAAAATGGACTCTACTCATAATTGCTCATGCATTCAACATGACTACTGCAAACTACTAGTTGACTTATATGAAAGACGCTAACATTTTGTTATTTTGAAATCACAACAAAAACCCTTCGTAAACTTCGTGTAAAAATGGCTGAGTAAAAAAATTAGATCTTTAAGCACTATAAAGATGTAATATCATAAATTAATGCTAAGTATATTGAAGTTAAGTAAACGTAGTTTGTTTCAATAATTTTTATACTTGGCGAGGAATTATTTCTTAAACGAAACAAAGTGTGATAAACAAAATAATTAAATGGCCAGTGCCGTATTTCCCAGTAAACACTTTAAGCTAATGCTTAGGGCGACAAATTATTTTAGATTCTGAGTGGAGCAGGAACAAAAAAAATCACAGGGAGCTAAGTCCGGTGAATATGCTGGGTCACTAGTATATTTTTAGATGCTAAAAATTCACGTATGGAAAGTGCTGAATGCGCTGATACATTATCATGGTGCAAAAACCACGACTTTGATTTCTACGCTTCTGGTCTTTTATGGCGTACTTTCTCTTTTAATCGTTCAAGTACTTGTTTATAGAACACTTGATTTACTGTCGGACCCGTAGGTACAAACTCATAATGGACTAATCCAAAAACATCGAAAAAAACAATGAGCATTGCTTTGATGTTTGACCGGATCTGACGACATTTTTTTGGACGAGGTGAATTTGCGGTCTTCCGTTGCGATGATTGAACTTTGGTTTCGGGATCATATCTATATACCCATGTTTCATCACCCGTAATAATTGATTTTATTAAACATGGGTCATTAGAAACCCGATTTTTAGTTCCAAACACACTTCAATACGATGTTCCATTTGCTCTTCGGTTAACAATATTGGCACTAATTTTGCGAGCACTCTTTTCATACCCAATTCATTTGATAAAATTGAATAACAAGTACCAATTCATTGGCTACATCTCTAACAGTTAATCTTCAATCGTATCTAATATTGTTTTGAACAAGAGCAATGGTATCATTTGTTTTTGATGTTGATGGACGCCCAGGACGATGGTCATCTTCAATGGATATCCGACCTTCTTTAAAATGTTTGAACCAATCAAAAGTTACACAACGGCTTAGTGAAATATTTCCAAAAGCCAATTTAATCAATTCAAACATTTCGGTAGAATTTTTACCAATTTTGAAACAAAATTTAATATACGGTCGTTGCTCTGTAATATTATCCATCGTAAAATCACGATTTAATACAAAATTACCAACTTTGAACACGTATTGTCGATGACTGATTTGAGATAATTACTATAATTATATACTGAAATAATGGTCATTATTTCTAGTTTATTTTGGTATATTAATATTGTCGATAACTTAAAATGTTTATCTGAAATAATTTTAGTCTCGGTATTTATAGTCTATCGGTAATTTTAGTCTCGGTGAACACACCTCGTACATTTAATCTTTAGTTAATCTACTTTCTCTTTTTCTGTGTTTAAAGTTATATTCTGAATCATAGAATCCAATAATTTTCCAAGGTTATAAAATTCATTAGAATGCATAGTCGTTACTTTGTATGGATTAGGTTTTATCCTGGCAGATGAAAACAAAAATGCCCATTCTCTGCTGGGAAATGCTATTTTGTGTTTCTTATATTGCTCTATAGTAGTATGTATAGATTTTGCCTCAAGGTACGAATAACCAGATTCCATAAATTGTACACCAATTCTTTCTATATTACGTATGCGATTCACTGCATATACAACATTGCTGCCCCAATATTTTTATTTCTGTTTTGGTCTCTACAAGTGTCAGAGAAAATTGAAATATGAGTAACTGATTCTGGTAACTATGAAAAATAATTTAATAAACATGCACCTATTTCCACACTTCGTTTTTTACTATTAAATTGATCCCAGACATAAAAATACCCGTAATTTTTATAAGAATCAAATATTGTGAAGTTATACACATTTTTTACACATGTTTTAACGTCACTTAACACATTTAAATGCAACATAAAGACATTCATAAAAATCACAATTGTTATAAATCAGTTAGATCATTTTGTAATTTACTAATTTTAGACATTCGTACTTATTTCAAATCAACACGAAATTTGGCGGAGTAAATAATGAACTATCCACTTACAAAGTTTGTGCAGAATTTTATAATTTAATTGAATATGTACTTAAATTATTTTTAAAAAAATTTCACTTTTCAATTATCATACTTGTGGGCTACGCCATCGCAGTTGCAGTTGTCACAGTTGTAACAGATATTTAATTATATAATATAATATGATTAATTTTGACATAAATCAATTTGACATAAGTCACAAGACAACAGGTTAGATAATAATATGCGATGGTTTTAGTTTTTAAAATGTCTCAGTCGGAAAGCTATTTCAGGAGCAGGTGGCTGTGGCATACTTTGCCCCTTCTCTATGTACACCACTGTTACATATACAAACAAAATTATAATATTTAAAAAAAAAAAAAAACCCGAAACAATATAATATAGAAAATACACAAAGCTCAATATTAAATTGTTGAGCGCAGATATTATATCAATGGACGAAACATCAAACATCAGACTTTCGGAAATACGATTTTATGTGTTCGATCACCAATATAGTGCAGTAATTTTAATTATGTTAACGGAACCGAAAATATTATAATCTATCCATATGATATCGTATTTATTGATAAAATTCAACTACGGGAATATTGTTTTTAAACAAATTGCCCATCTTTGGTGTGTTTAGCCGGGGAACTCGTTAATTTCAGTGATTCGCTATTTCGATGATGATGATAATAATAATATATTATTATAATGTAATTTTTTCTGTCGAACGAAAAAATTACGTATTCATAACGCATTTCACACAATTATATAATTCATACTTTATGGTTTAAACTATAATACGTATATCTATATATATCTATATAATAATATATTGTTAAACATAATTTTCTCTCGAGAGAAAGAGAGAGTATTAAAGTCTTCGAAAAGTTATACCATACGATAACATTCGTGGGTGTAGTAGAAAATAATAATATGTTGATGACACGGTTTCTAAAAAATAGTCGCCATCAATTTAAAAAGCAATATTAAAAGTTGAAAATATACGCTACGAAACGAGCGGATTTTAGATTTGAAAAGTTTGGTATATATAATGACATCGTGTTATTTGCATGTTAACAACGTCGGATAAAACGGGACCCTTAGCTATACATAGTAGTATTGAATTTATGTATGTAAAAAATCGGCTCTTCTCTGTTTTTTTTTTTTTTTTATATGTCTACCGTTTCAGCTAGGAAAAGTTGATTATCATTACGTCGAATTTCTCCGCGTAGGTGTAATACGCGCGCCACTATGTTATTCCGCATTACTTTCAAATTACTTTTTCTGTTTATAATATCTGATAATATAATTTATCCACGCCATTCGTTTACTAGACTCTTTTAAACGGGATAGATAGGTATAGCTATAGTTTTCGTCAAACGCATTTAAGTATTATAGCACATTCAGCGTGCGGTAAACGAGTATAATAATTACACGGGTACCTATTTTTATTTTTATTTTACAATGCGGACCGTTAAAAATGTGTAAAATTTATATAATTTACATATAAAGCTAATGTGGCTAACAAAAAAATTGAATTGATTATTTTTAAACAAATCATTAAACATGGAAACAATTAATTAATTTTCAAAAGATTCAAAAATCTAATGTAACTCTAGTCCATAATTATTACTATCGTGTGATATATATATATATATTTTTTTTTTTTTGCAACACTGGCTTTGTTTGCACCAAGTCATCGATATTTTATAAGTATATCGAGTTTCTGGTATTAAAACTTTTTGAATCGCTACAAAAATAACTACTAAAATCGATTTTGTTTTGTTCGAAAAAAAAAAATGGTACATCGTAAATCACGTAGTTATTAAAGCGATTCTCCCGGTAGTTGTTTTTCTCAATTTACAGAAAACCTACAGTGACATTATTCGGGAATTGATCTCTTTCACGTACTTTCAAACATACTGTTTGTATTATTCGGTTTCATGTATATATTTATAGTGTATACGAGTAGGTACATGGATAATGTTGTTGTTGTAATGGTGTATAAAACTTTTGGGCGATTCTTCTTTTAAAAAAAAAATACACACGCAAATCGAAAAGGAAAACGGTTCGTTATTGTACACAGGTATAAGATCAATAATTTCTAACCTAATCCGAAACTATAAACAGTATAGTTTTACTTAAAGGTGGCAAATGTCGAATAACAATATAATTATAGTACGTACATTATGTATTTTTGTTTTTTTTATTAAAACCAATAAATTACAATATAAACATTTAAATCAATTTACTCCAATATTATGCAAACATTGTGGCGGGGCAAATGCGTTACAACAAATGATTCATATATAAAATTAAAAAATAAAACCGATTACACCGATAATATTGACTTTTATTATAACACTATATAATATTACACAGTTCATTTACTAAAATTAATTTATAAGTTTTCTGATAAATTATCAAAATAAATAATTATATTGCATTGATAATCATGTTTTCTATCAACATATTGAAAACAGTTGGTCCTAGGACCTAGATAATCAACAAAAAGTTTACCTAAAATCTCTTTTGTTGTACCAAACTGTAATGTCGCGTTTATATTATGAAGAATTAAATGTTTGTTAATACAAATATTACGTATCATGTTAATAAGTAACAAAAAAAAAAAAACTATAATATTGAATATATCTAAACACTATTAGGATAATAATGTTACCAACCGCAATTCAACTGTACAAAACTGTTTTACATGGGAAAAAACTACTCGGGCTATAGAGCTAATTAAAATACTAAATTTCTACTATAATAAGTTATTATTGTTCTGAAATCTGATAGTAGTATTTTAGTGCTAATGATATCGATAAGTTAAAATCAACGTTGCACAGTGCGTGTTTTTTTTTTTTTTTTGTCATGTTTTCTCTTTTAATGAAAATTCAGTTTCTTAGTCGAATGTAGAGTCAAGTCAAAGAAGATTTTTTTCGCGTAAAATTGTTTCGCCGTAAAAATGTTTGCCTATTCCACGACTACACAATGAATATGCTTAATATTCGGAACTAAATTGTTTATGTATTTAAAAGTGAATTTGAATATTTTAGAGTTGATACAATTTAAATTTTCCAGAGATGGCAAGAAAGTTGCCTCAATGAAATTCTTTAAAGCGCCCGAGGTAGTGCGTTCTCTTAAATATCATACATTTAGATATGTAAAATAAATTTAAGAAATGCACTTTGAATTATAATTTTTGGAAGTACGATCGTAGATGTAATAAAATATTTAGAGCGATTTAAAGACCGTACCGTTTAATGATAAAAAGGTTAGAGTAGAATAAGATATTTATAAAACATATTTATACATTTCCCTAACATTTAGAGGGAGGAGGGATCTTAAAACGTCCCTCATGTACGATTTATATGTATTAAGTATTTAAATTTGAGTTTTTTTAAACGAAACAAAGTAATGGTATCAATAAAATGAGTAGCCGATATTTTTTCCGAATGCCGGTTATACGATGAAATAGGAAGTTAGTTTTTTTATCTCAATGACATTTTCTATGTCCTAAATCGACAACTTTCAACTTCGCGCGGTGGTTCATATTATTATTTACATGTGATTATTTTACCGAAATACAGAGTGAATTTTTAAATAAGGAAATACAAGTTTCATTTTAAAATAGCCATTATATCTACGGATATTTTAATAGTAAAATTGATTTTGACTTTTTCGTCGTCTTAATATATTCAAAGTCTTATTCTTATTATTCCGTACACAATAAATAATTATTATAAATTTATAATTTTCAAATATATTTGAATCGCTCTTTTTCTCTTATTAGTGTTATTATCCTAAAATAAAATCTTGGAAAACGTATTGTTTTTCTTTGTTCTAGAAGTGTTTTAGGTTATACTCAATGGCATATTTAGGATTTTGTTGCCCTAGTTATACATTTTTTGTATGCCCTCTTCCTCACAGTTTTTTTATAGTGACAATTTTTTTTATGGATAAAAAAAATTACAATACATATGATATGATAATAGTATCATGTAGTATAAAAAACTATCGAGTACCCTAGAATGTTAAAATGCCCCTTAGAATGCAATATTAACTTTTTTTTTAAATATCTAGTAAATTATCATCTTTCATGGCATTACATAAATATAGCACCGATTTTGTGGGTATGCTTTCTGGTAAATTTTTTTCACTAAAAAGTGAAAATCCAAAGACAAAAATAATATTTTGACCAATTTTATAATGTCGAAAAGATGCACTTGAAAAGATGGTACTTTCGGTATCAAAAAACACAAATTTATCAGAGTGGTAGTACTGTTTTTGAACAGCTAACCACAAACAAAAAACCAATACACGCGCGTTTATTATAAAAATGTGGAGATTAATTTCACAAAATAGCTGTGTTGTATTGATATTAATAGAACGTTTTGTTGACATTAATTTACCTATTTAAAAAACTAGTTTTAATTTTTTTTTTTTACAACTGCTTAAATTATTATAAATCTGTTTAGAAAAAAAAGTCCCAGTTAAATTTGCTGCCCCCAAAAAAGTGCTGCCTGGAGCAATTGCTCTCCTCGGCCTCCCTAAATACGCCACTGGTTATACTATTATTTTAAAAAGATATATCATAATACAAATTAATAAGCCGTTTACATAAAAATTGGCTCATTTACCTATTTATTAGTAAAATCAGAAAATTGTTGAAAATGTTTTTATTACTAAAACTTGAACAACGGTGTTAATATACGAAAAAAAGACGAATACACTTCGCATGGTGGGTGGTAGAATACAGAGGATAATTGAATGTATATCTGAATGAAAAACAATTCTAAGCGAAGTTCAGTTATAAATGTTTTGAAAGGACGTAATATCTACGATTTTTTAAAATACTTCTGCATCACTTCTAGTGTAGTTTCCATTTCTTTTTCGTTTTTGGTTACTAAACCAATGTCTTCAGCGAATCTAAACAATTGTATAAGTTCTCTTTCATTCTTATTTTTTCGTCTATTGAGCGTGTCCTTTATTTTTTGGATTGATTTTTCGACGCATATATTAAACATCATTGGCAAAATGGGACACCCTTGCCTAGTGCCTTTCCGTATTTTTGCTGTTGCAGATTTGTTTTCTATTCTTATTCTGCTGTCTGGTTTCTGTAGAAACTGTGTATTAATTTTTTATCCTTGTAATCCACTCCTACTTGTAGAGTCTGGAATAATTTTTGCCAGCTCACTTTATGAAATGCCTTTTCTAGGTCTCCAAAGACAATCAGCGTGTTTTTATTCAATTCTAACTGCTTCTTTTGTCCCTTTATTCTTCCTAAAGCCATACTGGTCACACCCTAGTTGCTCATCTATTTTATTTTCTATTCTTTTACATATTGCTTTTACTAGTATTTTTGTTGCGTGAGCCATAGGGCTTAGTGGACGGAAGTCATTGCATTTGTCTGTGGTTGCATTTTTTGGTATTGGGATGATAATAATTTTCTGGAGGTATTCAGGGATGACTTCTGATTCATATATTTCCTTGACAAGTTTAAATAACTCTTTTTTAACTGTTTCCTTTGATTTTTGGATGAGTTCTATAGGTTTATTATCTACTCCAAGACCTTTATTTCTTCTCATTTCTTCTAATACATTATTATATTCGTCTTTTAGAATAGTCCCATCATGTTTATCCGCAATCCCACTGTTTTGCACATCATTTCCATCGGTTCCTTATTATAGTTTCTCAATATATTGTTTCTATCTTCCAACTTTATCTTCATTATTCAAGGTTAAATTACCATTCTCATCCCTGATTCTGTCATTAATACTAATCCATATTAATATATTTTAAACCTAACCTAACTGTACGTGGAGTCCTTACACGAGAGTAAATGCGCTATCGCATGCTCGACAAGTATCAATTTATTATTATAGTATTATAGCATTAATGATGACTGGTGATTGGTGTTATCGTAAAACAAGCCTACTCATAATCAGTTTTGATTTTAGAACACGGCAGGTAACATTATATATTATCTTTGTATGTGTATTATGTCAATCCCCATAAAAACCGGTTGTAGATAAAATATTGTGCCGCGGATAACGTGATCACTTGGGTTCGGGACTTACTTATTTTTTAAAAATGGCTGTAGAATAATCTAAGTTTGTATAAATTTGTTTTAAGACGTAACGAGCTAAAATACAAACATATTAATTGCATATTTTACCGGTTTTTAGGTAAAATTCATATTTGACAAATGTTGGCAATTTAGTTGTTATTATTAGCATATTTACGCATTTTTAAGTGTTATGGTCAATTCATATTTTAAATTTTAAATCATTATGTGACATACGTTGGTTTACTTGTAAATTAATACCAATGTTAATACTATCGTAGATAGAATAGAACGAAAATAAGATTGAATATTATTAGCTGGTCGTGGCAACAATTATAGGGAAATACCTTATTATTTCTGCGTATACTATATAGCTCTATTTATAAATTATTATTATCGTTTATTAACGGAAATCATTTGAGTAATTAAAAGATAAAATATTAAATAGGTATTCAGTTTGTTTTCGTACACGCTGTGGTTTTTGTACGTCCGTTATTCTCCTAGCTTAAATATTCCGATAGTAACGAACAATACGCGTATTAAACAATATATAACCAAGTTTGGGGAATATGTTTTTTCAAGTGATGGAAACATTTTGTTTTGCAAATTTTGTGAAACAAAAATAAGTATAGATAGGCGATATTTGGTAACATAGAAAATGGAAAAACATAAATCAGCCGAAAAACCTAAGCAATATTAAATGAAAAATAATTCAACGAATATTAAATTATTTGATAAGTCGATGAATATATTATAGCCTGGCGGAGTTAAACATGATGAAGTTTTGTTGTTCTTGACCCTTATATGATTAACTTTGTAAATTCAATAAAAATATTATACTCAAACATGATTCACTCCACATGCGTTGCAGAAACCATGTGTATTTTAAAAATCTTTAAAAAGGGCCTATCTCACGTTCAAATTTTCAAAGATTATGCCCCATTATTACCACTGCCACCTGAACCGGTATTAACGAGGTGGGATACATGAATTCAAGATACCTTTTATTATTGCGAACATTTTGAGATTGTAAACTCGTTTAATAAAAATGATACAATATCTATCAATTTCGACTCCACAAAAATACATCGGAAAACAATATATTCAAAATCAACTTGTATTTATTAAATCTAACTTTTCATTTTTACCAAACGCAATTACATGTCTTGAAAAATAAGGAATGGCACTTACTGGTATTATTACCAGTGCTTCGATAGTAGAAAATGCAAAAATAAAATTAACCCAAGCAGGTGGAACACAAGGAAAAACAATAGAAACAGTGTTGGAGAAAAATAAGGATTATAAATTGATGATTAAAATTTCCAAAATGTTATCCGAAAAGCAAGACAATTTCGAGGGTTTACCTGAAGATTTAAAATTAATAGTTATTTATTTTATTTTATTAATATAAAATTTTATTTATTTTAAAAATGCATCGATAACGTTAATAGACGTAGAACGTACCTTTTCAATGCATAATAATATGTTAACCAATAATCGTCGTACATTTAAATTTGATAATATCAGAAAATGTCTTATTGTACAGTCCAACTTTACAGGTACTCTACTATTTTTAAAATTAAATCAATACAAATTACTATTTTGCTTTTGGTTTGAAATTAAGAAACATGTGTTAGAATTTTTGAAAATATGAAAATGTAACAAAAGAGGGGATAAAAGGCAATTTTTAAAATTCATATCTTCTAGGAGTTTTAAAATAAAGAGGCACTTTTAGAGAGATTTCAGGAAGGATTACTGCTATCCTAATTCCACCCTCCAAAACTACCATTGAATAATAATATCTACTTCCAAAATTTAAAACCCTAACTATTTATATAACCCGACATACAGGAACCAGTTCTATACGATGAATATGCATAGTGTTGGAACCTTTAAAACCTATACAACTTACCAGATTTCCAATTTTTTTAAAAATTGTTCGTGGTTTCGAAAATTAATTCTTTAAAAACCGAAAATTGATGTCAAATTAAATTGTATGAAAAATAAGATAAATCAGAACGAAGAAGTTGTATAAGTAATCAACAGACGATTTAAAATAATAATATTACAGTGATACCTTGTGAGGTGAGGTTAAAATTTTTCGTAACGTGAGACTCTTGGAGAAAAATAAGCTCCAATATTTGGACTAAAATAAACTCTACAGACATGTAAACTGCACACAGATGAAGCCACGAATAAGATCGCGGGTAATACAGCTAGTTAAACAAACGGTGTGTTGAATATATTATCTTACTTTTCTGTTATCAGGACTACAAATTCTGATATTTGTCTGCGAAAGGAATTTGGTGGTGAGCCCATAGCGAGGTTTAGGTTTACACTAAATACACTAACTTCCTTACACTAGTATCAGAATTACAGTATATACGATTTTTCACGACAGTGAGTATTTCGAAAACTAATTTATTTATTTTATTATTTTCAAATATTATGAGTTCGTACAAATTATCAATTTTTGAAAGCAAATCAAAGTTTAAAGGCAAAAAATTGCATTTACATTAACATACTAGATTTCTGATCGATACAGAAAGGATACAACTACCATGAGCTGTATTTTTCTTACAGCCATCACAAGTTATAGAAGTAGTATTTCGATTAATCGCGGATGAGTAAATATCACATGTGTGAGCCATTACGAAAAACCTCAAAGTGAACTGCGATAGTGGACACAGGCACGATAAATAATAATCGAATGTCTTACGACGGACAAAACTGTACTGTATAATAATACTATAATATGAGAGCAGGCAGTTTTTGAGTGACGAGAGGCTGAAAAAGCTTGTTGTGACTCTGATCACGTCATGAGAAAATCGTGGATACAATTCGATTGACGCGATAAATTTCTTTATTTTTTTATGAACGCAAGTCGAATGTTTCTTGTTTTAGATAATCTTTGTGTATTATGTCCTATATTATTTTAAGATAATTCAAATTTCAAAGTAACAATTTGTATCATATCTCTTTATTATGGTTGCACAGTGCATATTAATCGATGATAAAATTGAGGGGGTCAGTACACAACTCGAGGGAAACAACTTTATATAACGTCAAAATCAAGTTTCTTGAACAATCGATGTAGTAAGAATAATACAATATTGCAATATTATATTTGTGCGTAATAATTTTAGACTCTAAGTGTAGAGAAGAAGTAATTTTACTAAGATATATGTTATTATTTTATTTTCTTGGAAAGTACTTTTATAGTTGATTAAAATACTCACATTTTTTCATGCCGTAACTTAAAATATACAGATTTTCTGAAATTGAAATATTTATCGACATTTTAGCAATTTATCTCGTAGGTCAATACATGTTTTCTTTTTTTTCTTTTTTGAGTTCCCATGTAACAACGTGAAAACACACGACTAATACTACTCCGCTCAGCATTGTTTTTCATATGTAGTGATTTATCGAACTATATTATTTACATCGATACGCAACAAACAGAAAATCCAAAATAATGAAATATCGTACATTTTCAATTTTGTCTACGTTTTTCTCGATTTTCTCTAATTGTTAGAAGAACTACAAGGCGAATCAAATAATTACCTTTACAGTGCATCAACTAAACTCTACAAATAATTTTTTTTATGTATTTTTAATTTTGACTATTCAACAATCTGTTACATATATTAACAATAAGAATATGGGTGAGGTTTACATAAAAGTTCTTAGGACGTAAGTTGAAAACGTAATCTATTGATAGCACTTTGACTCTACGAATAATAAAAACGTTGGCGAATTGTTAAGAAAAAAAAAATTATAACTATAAATAAATAAAGTTGGGAATGTAGAATTACATCAAGTTATTTAATTTATATCTGTGCGCAATTTATAAACCATTGCTAACGAAAAGAACAACTCTGGGTGAAGTTCAGTTATACATGTTTTGAAATTTAAACGCTTATAAAAAAAATTATTTCTGCTTAACTTTTTATAAATAACTCAAATCTAACTTAAATGTGAATATAATTAAACCATCAATGCCGCAACATGACGGATAAATATCTCTTGTTATTTTTTGATAAAAATACAAGAAAAGACAGTACAGTAAAACGAATATATTTTTTTCAAAGCCACAAACTAAAAGAGAGATACGACAAAAAAGGTATAAATAATTTTATTCCTAATTGATTGTCACGATTGACTATGCCATTAGTGAAAATTCCGTTTTCAAAATTTTAATATACACAAAAAAATAAATACATTAACATTAATTTACATAAATAATTATTCTGACTATATACCTATACTTCTTAAAATTAATTATTTATCGAGTAATCAAAATGCGTATACTGTTTACCTACATTAAAGAACTTCTAAATATGTAAAGTATTTTCTTTTCTTTTCTTTTCTTTTCCATTTTTTTTTTTTTTTATGAAAAGTCACTATTTCTTAAAATAAAAACAAATTAAGAATGATTCAAATTTTCTAGTTTTTCTTCCTATCTATATGAATAATATATATAAATATTAAATATTGACTGCTTAAAATGAAACTGATCGTTCATAATATATATATCTACTAGAAAAACGCAAAAAAAAAACCAATTTTTTATTTATTTATTTTAGATATCGAGTGTAGAGAATTTCCAATTATCAAATTGTATAGTTTAATACATAATATATACAATGTGCATACATTAACTAAATTTTTTTAAATATTTAGTTATATTTCATTGTTAATGCATTTTTAAAAAAGATCATCGTAGGGATCAAAAGGGACAAGAAGGTAAAAAAGGCATTAAAAAGAAGTGCACATAATATATAAATAAATAGGAAATACAAATAATATAACTTACCTACCTAATATAATTTTGAAATAGTTTAAAACATATAATTTCGAAAAAATATACAAAAAAAAGAGCTGATGATGCTAATTAAAATTATTTAATTTCCGTCTGTATAAAATATGATTCTGAGTGAATTCTTTAATTAAACATGTTTTGAAACACAGTTATTTTTTCGCTTATAAACCACTACTATTGTTCTAAATATTATCGTTTTGACCACCGAAAAAAACGTATGTTTATGATGAACCTCGCGTTAAATAGTTGTTTTTTATATTTTTACCCAACCAAACAATTGTATTCATGTAAAACCAAATAAAACTTATAAAAACTAAACAATTTAAAACGCTTATGAATAGCAAAAAAATAAAAGTATTCTGCGAAAGTGTTTCGAAAGTTTCTACAATTATTTTTAACCTAAATTAGGTACAACAAAAAAATAAAATCAAAATTAATAAAACCATTATTTTGATGAATTACAACATTTGGCCTACATTTTTCCGGGGTTTGACATTTATTAAGAAAACTACACAAAATTAACAACTTTCATATACGTATCAGCTAGACAAAATTTTTCAAAAAAATTACTGCAATTAATATTTTAGCAAGACTTCTAGTAGACAAATAATCAAAAAGTTAGATTTTAAAAATCTGAAACTTGGATTTATAAAACGTTTCAGAAACCGGGTTTCCGGAGTACACGAAATTTGATTTCTGAAAACTTCAAAAATAAACTTTATTAGGCATTTTCACTTTCATCAAAATTTCCGAAAAAACTTTTAAAAAAAACTTTTTTTTTCACATGTTGGCCCCTAGTTCTATTGGCCAATCAGAGCACGAGGGACAAGGGTGGAAGTCTTATAAAAATTGTATAATATTTAGTAATTTTAAAACATTATTTCGAAAAAAGTATTAAATAAAACACTTGTGAAAAGAAGATAGTATAAGTAGGAGTTGAAATTTTAAACCTCCAAAAAGGTTTGACACTATCACCGTGTATATACAAAATTGTGTTGCCGTGGCTTCAATTATCTGTAGAGGTGTACAAAGGTGAAAAAACTAGGTCTGCCCACAACATTAGAACTAAATTTATATTGAAATTCAATCCAATTTTTATTACCGCCAACAAAACCACTCTAATTTCCGAGTTTGAGTTAATTTGATTCAGAAGGAGCCGCTACATATATCCAAAAATAACTGGAAAAAGATAATATATTATAAATAATATATACTATTCATATTACCTATGTGTAATATATATAACAGCAAGCACAATACGGTGCAATAGTCTCTATTTTATGGAAAATTCGACAAAAACAGAAAAAAACAAATTTATAAGATAAATGCTATAATGTGCTCAACTTTTTTTTTTTTTCGTTTGGATAGGTATCTACTAATTCTTGCGTTTAAATTAAAACTAGGAATAAATGTAGGACAATGATTTCATATACGGTATGCAAATTAAAATGAATGTACTATTATGGGAACTTATTATATCCGTATAATATAATAATTTTTTACCGTAGAATGTTTTTTTTTTTTTATCATTTCAATAACGACGTGCATTTATATATTTTTTTTAAATGTTCCAATATGGATATTATTTTTTACATTTAAAAAAAAATATAAATAATACCGCGACCGGGATATTTATTATGTTATGATGGAAACCACATGCAGGGTGCAATAAAAAACATTTTAAATCTTAAAAATATCATAAAATTATTATTACTTTGCAATAGCTCAATAGATAATATAGTTATAATATGGGATATGTGTTCCGGATTTGGAGGAAGAGGTCATTGAAATCGATAAATAATTGTTAAAAACAGTTTTAAGTAAAAATCTAGAATATACACTGTCAACCAATACTCTACTTCGAATTTTTAACTGATAATGTTAATTGTATTAAAACATGCGTCGTTTTATATATATATATATATATTATGCACGTATTCATTAAACTTTATTGCGACATTGATATTACGTCTGATTATATAAATTAATAATTTGTGTATTCACTAGTGCCGGGTAGCATAAAAATAGTTTTGTAAATTGTTGGTTTGATAATCGACTGAAGGTTCTGTAAAATTACACTTATTGAAACAGATTGCTTTTCGTGAACTAATTTCATTATTTTAATAGGAAAGTCCTAAAAAATATGTATATTAGTTAATGATTTTATTCGTATCAAATTGTACAGTGTTATGATAGTGTTAAAGCTTTAATAGGTAGTATGTGTAAAAACCAAAAATTAAAATTCGGTTGCAAAGCTATTAATTATGGTATCTTAATTTTGGAGAAAGAGTAATAATTTCGCTTTTAAATTTAACAATTTAAATCATCATATTTTTCAAGAAGATTTTTGATCTGTGAATCACCATAATCTAGCTATGATGGTGGTTAATCGAAATTTGAAATTCATCAAATTTATCTAACGAAGACGAGACTGATGAAACTAGTTTTTTTAAATTATATTCTATAGTTTGTATGGTATCCACAGAATAGCGCCTCAATTAAAAAATAAAATAAACTAAAATTAAATTGAATTACTTTGTTGCGTGATAACAAAATTATAATAAATTAAATGAGGAGATTGTCTTCGAAATATTTTGTGGTTAAACAGCTTTACAAATTCTACAGAGCTGAAATGAGTTCAATGATTTTTCGGTTCGATAACTCTGTGTTTGGTACCATATTTTATTTATATTATAAATTGGTTTTTAATTTTACATTAATAGCCAAGTTAACGGTTTTGTAAAGTTTTTATGTCCAACATATTAAAGTAAAGAATAATGTAATATTATTATATACTCTGTTTTCTATTCTTCATATTCATTTGGATAACTTAGCTTAATATTAATACAAGTTCCTAAATTTCGTATACCTTTAGAATTAAATACATACATCAAAATTCAAATCATTTAGTCAGTTTAGGATGCATGTCAAATCGTTAATTGTCTTTAATAACCTTTGTGTCAAAATATTAATTGTTCCTACGTTTATTTTTTTTCGCATAACTAAATTAATCTAACACATAACATTATTGGAAGGAATTCTCTCGTTTTACCACGATATTTTTTTTAAAGAGAGAACCAAAATGTAAATTTTGTTATTCATTTAAATATTTGTATTTCTTTGACATTAGTGTCAATAAATGATGATAAATAATGATGCCATGCTACCCGTGATTTGTCTGTAAAAATATACTGCGCGAGACCGTTTTTTTACATTACATTTATTGCATAGAATTACCAGATTTTCACTATACACACAAAGGAGAACTGTATATATCCTGTCGTGATTACTATTTTGTTAACATTAATATAAATGTTTGTTTTTTATTTTTAATGTTTTTTTTTCAAGGTTTTTTTTTTTAATTTAGATACTTCAACTTTATTGGGCAATGTTATCAAAATAATGAGCACGCTATAAGTCTCCCCTTGGTATAATGTGTGTTCCGAAATTTTGAAGTGTAGGTACATAAATAATTTGTTAAATATTTGTTTATATGTAACCATTTCATTTCATTATTTTATCGTGAAATAAATCTATTCGTGATAATGACACAAGAAATACTTATACATTTATTTTAAAGAGAATTCGAATTTTATTTCAGTTGAAACGTTTTCAGATATAATCGAAAATGTCATTAAAATTGCCTACGCATAAGTCCTTAAATGTTGAGTGTGTGATATTATCCTCTTAACGCATACAGACTGGCGTGCGTTTATTATAATATTTAAAGTGAGCTCAATGACCCAATTTATAATTTTGCGGAAGCACCACAAGTTATATCTATAATATTACTCACCGATACTTCCATTTCGTTGTTAAGGTCAGGGTCTTCTTCGTAAACTGAAAAAAAAAACAAAACAACAATGGACATTTTGTTTATCAATATTACGATTTTAATATTATGTTTATCAGGCCATTTTTTAGTGAATATCCAGTACGTGTTCATTCCCTCTACCCGTAAAACAAATTCACTAGCACATAATCAAACTTCCATCTTAACTTTTGGATTGTCCCCAGTTGCCCCAATTCCATTTATAGAAAATACAACATTTTGTAATAAAATTTATCAATTCTATCATTTACCATTTATTGCCTAGCGGACACATAGTAAGCAAAATCTTACTCTACTTGGTGTCCGATATGGACTTTACTGTATGTCCATATGGACATGGAAAACCTCTTTAAAAATGCTCTGATATTCGCAAAAACTCTATAGCCACGTCATTGTTGTTGTAAAATACTTACACATAGGTTTTAACTGAGATAGTAATTCGTCTTTTGTCCACTCTTTACGATCGGCCCATAATGCGAGGCTCGGAGAAATCACCGACAACTTGTTATCGTCCGGATACGGTACGTTTAAATAGTGCACCAACACCATATCTGGATTCTGTTGATAACCAAAGAAGACGTTAAGACATTAAGTTCGGTTAGGTTAAGTTAATTTATTATAATACTTAAACTACTCCACATCTAATATTAACATGAACATGAAAATTTATTATATTTTTCAACTTGATTGCCACGATATGATAAAAGTATTATCTTTTTAATTTATGTCAAAATAATATTTTTTACAATTTTTATTATCATAGCAAAATAATTAAACCTAAAATTTGATTTTTTTTTTTTTTTTGAATAAGGATGATAAATGTTTAACACGGGGGTGTTATTCCGTGAACATACAATTTTACTGATTAAAGATTGTATTTCATTTTATTATTATTAACTATAATATAGTTGATAATATGAAATGTAAACAATTCTCTTATATTTTATAGGTACGTGGTAAATTATTACAAATAATATAAAAATACCCACTTGCAGTAACCAGTAACATCTTCTATGGAACGTTGGAAGTATCGCTGAGTGTACGTAGCAACCATATATGCACTAGACAGAAAAAAAAAAAATTGTTATCAAAACTAAAAACAAGAAAGTTCATCGAAAATAAAATTACTACACATTAGATTATATTTTATAGGTATTTTAAATTTTGAGTGAAGCCTCATTGGTTTTTACTATGATGTGTATTTTTTATTTACGTTGTCTGTCTGTAAACAACATTTCTCTTAAATATCTTGCTACAATCAAAACATAACAAGATACCTTTTTTGTTGAATTTTAGCTCCAGTTGGTACTTTATAATAAAGGTCATTTTTTTTAAAATTAATATAATCATTAATATTTGAGGTAATGAAAAAAACTGGTTATTTAGGGTAAAAAAAGATTAAAATAATAAAAATATGATTGTCATTGACAACTGTTTTCATTTATCTTTTTGCTTTTATTAAGTTTTTATAACACTCGCGTTCGTGAGAATACACATCGTTGAAATGCTGCAATAATATTGACCGAGCTCCCGCTCAGAGTCGTTTTATGTTAGCGAAGATTAATCTTTGCGTACAGATATAAATTAAATCTTCCTCTATATCCTACTTCCCCAGGTTCTCACTAACAACAGTGGCATACACGTGGTCCGTCGATTTTTAATTTTTATATACGTTTGTTATAATTTTGTACGCGTTTTAAATTTTTAATCCGTCCAATAGCTGGTGTATAAAATGCTAAGAGGATGTTACCGCGGTTTTCAGCTCAAAAAAGCGCCACTCATGCTTCATAAAGTGGTCCGATTTCGATGATTGATTTTCTGTTGGGGACAGGAAAACTTCCTACAGATCGCATTGAACTCGCGTTTTTCAGTATTTTCTCATCACACTTTATAATACTTCTTAAAAAAAAAAAAATGGCAATTTTTAACTTTTTTAACCATATAATTTTTAATACCCGTTATTTAAAATCAAATAATAAATCGGAGTTCAATGCGATCCATACAATGTTGTTGTTTATCAATAATTACAACAAAAATGGTAGGAAAATACTATGTTAACAATGAGTTATTTCTATTCCCGCAAAGTCCTTTTCGTCCGTAAAACAGTTGTATTCATTCCCTTCAAATCAACAATGTTTTAAAATCTTCAAGACGGTGATTTAAATTTTTAAATTTTACAAAATCTGAGGAGATTCGAAAAACCGACACAGCCTAATTAAAAATAATATATTAGACGCCGGATTTGTCCAAAATTGGATATTACGAAATTCCTCGTTTCGGTATATACTAATCGTAAGATGCGTTTTATGGGTAATTAAATTCCGGCAAATATAACTTTCGGAAGACTTATATTAAACTAGGTAACAATAATATAATAAGAGTTTCGGTTGCTCGCGTCCGGCCCGAAAGTCCGTCGTAAGAAAGTCGTAATATCGTCGTCTCCGCGGAGTCACCGTACGTAAAATTAGAGTAATTTTAATTGGACACGGGTCGGGAGACGAGCGGATCGACAAAAACGTGTTCGTAGCCGCTGGAAAGTAAATCTCGTACTCGCCACACCGTGACGTTATTGCGGTGCCGAATCCAATGAAAAAGTCTCCCACGGCACGTAACCCTAAACGCGAGTTCGGATCGTGCAAGTTGCTCTTATCTTGGTAAGTAAGAACCCGTGTGCGTTATTAGTTTTCTCCAAAGGCGCGGGCGAGTTAATCAAATTATCGTGCAACTTAATATTAGATATAAGCCTTTAATGGTTAAATGTTAATGGCAAAATGCAAAATGTTCAGTCACACTATATTTACCTCTTTATAATATATTTATTTTATTAAGATTATAGTATTATACAATGTTGTTATAGCTGTTATGACATTATATAATAATACTAGCTGACCCGGCAATGCTTTGCTGTTACTTGATTATAGTGTAAATAATGGTAATAATAATAATAGTTTTCTTGTCCGTGATAATCAAATTATCATTAATGTCACCTTGAATAAATAAAAATAAATAAATAAATATATATATATGTGTACCAAAAATGCCTAAAAAACCCCTATTTTACTCCCTTAGCGGTTGAATTTTCAAAAATCTTTTCTTAGTGGATGTCTACGTCATAATAGCTATCTGTATGTAAAATTCCAGCACGATCTGTCCAGTAGTTCAAGCTAGGTGATGATAAATCAGTCAGTCGGTCAGTAAATCATGTTATTTTATATATAAGCCAATTCATTAATGGCTGGTTTCACCTTCGAGAGTTACAAGTGTGAGTTACCGATAACCCTGAGTTAACGAAAAAAAAACCACTTCACCACCTGGAGTTAGGTGGTAATTCCAAGTTAACGGAAATCTTAACTCCCATATTTTAACCCGACGGTATTTCTGAGTGTTAGCGACTTAACTCCTAGTTAGGACCACGATATCAGTTTTACTACCTTCGTGTTATTGTTTATTATAATATTCGATTTTTAAGTTTAGGCAGAAGGGGAGTATGATAAATTTGCAATTGAACACAAATTTTGTGTAACTTCAATCCATCTATAAAAAAAGAACATCTAGATCCCGAGTTTTGAGTTCATTTGGTCTAGAGGCTAAAAGTATCTAAAAGTAGCCGGAAAAAGATAAATATAAATATTATAATGCACATTATTGTGTGCCAGACACAAAATGCACGATCATCTTTTTTTTCCCCCAAACATTCGACAACAATAATTCGAGTTGGATTCGCTAGTATAACAATAGCACGACTACACACATAGTGTTACACAATAAATACGGGAGTTTATTTTTCTTTTAATTGTATTGTATGACAAAAATAATTCGCGGTAAAACTAATTTCCGAAAATAAACCTCGGTTGGTATCTGTCCCTCCGTGTGAGTGCTAAGTACACACCCAACGGTTCCAGAACGCCTCATGGAAAGAGTTTTACGCAAACACAATAATAAATATAAACAATAACACTTGTAAAATATCTCACGCCTGGCTGTCGGCCGACTGGAAATGGCACGTCATGGTGTAAATACAGACGATACACGTGCGTTTTGTGCCAACATAATATTTTATTTGGTATAAACGATATAGATTAACAGACTACAAAACGAACGTACAATATTTTTAAAACGCTGTATTAAAAAAAAAAAAAAATGTTGTGCGTTTATATTTACTTTGTAACGAACTAACCGTCTGGAATTCTAAAAAATTATATTTTATTTCCATCAACAAGCTCAATATTTTCGAATTTTTCCTTAATTTTACATTCGCCTCAATAACTCCTCTTAAATCTTTATAGACAAAGGTAAAAGTTTGATTATAAATGAATCGAATAATATTATGAGATTATACAAAATACATTATACACTTGTAATATCGTGTTACGAAAATTCCAATAACTTAAATTAAGTTGAAACCTAATATCGTACGAAATATTCAAGAAACAAATATTTTAAATATTTTTATTAAAAAATTTAACAATACATTAAATTTTATTTTGATTATTTGATTCTGAGCGTAGCGAGGAATGTATTGACTTTACTATGATATTATGTTTTGTTCTTATTTTACTGCCTGCAAACAATTTTTCTACCAGAAATATTTTTCCTATTTAAAAACAATGAGCTACCTTATTTGTTGTAGTTTGCATCTAGTTGGCGCAATGAGGAGGTCATTTTTTGATTTGTTAATTTGCTAACGGTTTGCCTAGTTTTTTATGTTCATTACATAAAATTAAAAATCCGGTTCTCAATAATTCTCAATGTATTCAATATTTATAAATTGTAATTATATTATTGAAAATTTGTCCCATTACACCAATCGAAATTCTATTAATTATTTCAATAGAATTTATGTACGAAATATTTACTGTGCTTTGCGTGTAAACTGTTATGCATTTCTCGCAATACCGAAAAAATAGTTTCCCGAAAAATACATATTATATAGGTACTATTATCGTAAATCCCGTAATATAATACGGTTTTTTTCAATCCGTTCAGAATCTAAAAATAATATGCTATATTATTATTGTGTATGGAGAAAGATGCCCTTTTGAAATGTAAATCTTAGAATAATAATACGTATATGGGTAGGATAGGTTAGCCTACATCATAATCTAAAATAGCAATCGAAAGATGATTCTAGACACAAAAAAAAAAAAAATACATACGTGTATAATATTATAATATATGGTATTCCGTCGCTTTCGGTTCACCGTGCGTTACACATCCGTCGATGCGGCCGTAGACAATATCGTCTGACCGTCGCAGTTTATAAAATATTATAATATACGACGACACTTCGACAGAAATAGGGATTTCAGTCCGAAAACGTCAAAACTTCTAGAGAACACGATTAATAGAGTGGGGGGAGATGAAATAACTCAGCTGGGGAATAACGATATGTGTTACTAGAACTTGGGATCGTTTGCCAAAAAAAAAAGAAAAATGTATGTTTTTGTTTTCGTACGCGTCGTAATATACTACACACAGTTATTGAGTATAGGTACCTAATATCTCACGGGAATGTATAGTTTATATATATACAGGATGTCCTACGATGATCTGCCACTTCAAAAAACTTTTGTTCTATTCAATAGTTTTAGTGTACTTTCTTTTTTAAATAATTAGTATCGATCTAAGTTAATATATTAAAAAAAAAAAAACAATTTTAGGAGGAAGAACTTAAAATAAAAATTAAAAATTTTTGGTGGCTAAAACTTTTGTTTTGGTACGGCCTTTTATTTTTTACAATTATTTTGAATTTTTGACAAATGTGAATATTACTGTAGTTTATGATCTATTGTAATCTATTGTAATCTATTGTAATATTTCATCAGTAATCAATATGTTATTAACTCAGAGCTCATCAAATGACAAGGATTTTCTTATTTATGACTTAAACACTATAGTCAAATTTTTATTTTTTTTTTATTTTAGGAACCCTACTTGAAAAAAAATACCTACTAATTTTTAAAAAAAATACCGGTATACCAAAAATATTGAATAAAACAAAAGTTATTTCAAATGACAGATCATCGTAGAACACTTCGTATAATAATATACAGGGGGATACGCTAAATGTCCGGAAAAAGTAAGATTAAATTGATTCTGGTACAGATGTCGTCGGGATAAGGGATATAAGGGTATAAGGGATCTTATATTTCTCAAGTATTTACTATACATTTATTAATTTATAGTATTTCTCGCTATATAAGGCTCACATTTACCGGCAGTAACGATCAAATTGTATTGCATCGGTTGTTTTTTAAAGCATATTAAACGAGTACACGTTTGCGGGGTTTTTGAGCTACAAGTCCCTAAGCCCAATATAACATAAATAATAATTTTAATTTTGAATGTCGCTAAACTAGAGTGAAATAAAACTTTCCTTCTTTTATGTTTCTTTTTTTTTATACAGGTATACAATTCGAAGTTTTATTGCAGTTTATTAGATATTATTTAAAAATTGTATAACTGACATAGATGACAATATCGTAAAATTAGATAGTAGGCGAGCTATCGTAAGTGCCATTAAAAAAGGTAATGACCCAAAATTGAATTTGAGGATTTAAAATGAAAAACGATAATAATAATAATAATAATTGATTATAGATAGTTATGCGGCGATGGAATGATTTAATAAGAAAACTAATGAGAATTACGTGCCCAAAATATAAATACGCCAGTTGCTATATCGGGCATAATATTTTATAATATTATAATATCGATCCGAATAATTAAGTTTTCAGAACAATTTTGGAATTTATCCCTTTACGAATACATCGCATTGTCAGAACGGTAGAGTGCAGTAACACGAAAAATGATATTTTGGTTCATATCACTTTTCTTATGGGAAAAACGCAGTATTTTCAGGTATCTATAAAATTTAAAAAAAATATATCAAGTTAAACGAGAGAATAATGGATTGTCATAACGTAATAGCGCACAGTGGGGCGAATGGCATAGAAAGCTGGCAAAAATAGCATTTATCCAATTTACTTATCTTATCGAATTATTATATATATCAATATAGGAGTTCGTACTGCATTGGAAACCGGGTTTATGCACGTGATTTGGCTTACATTTATTTAGTTACAGCAGTCGTAATATAAGCCCGCCGTATAATTCATTATTAAATCAATCAATATAATTTTGAAAATTTAATTTTTTTTTTTATAACTTACCGATTTTTTGTCTATTGAACTCAATTTATCATGGAACCACTAGCAACAGATGATAATTATAATAACGAAGATGACGATGATGATGATGTCAATGATGACGAACACCAAGACTAATTTTATTTAACACTTTAAATAATACATTTTTCTTATTTTGTTAATAAATTGAACAGCTATTTCTGTAAAAATGACTTTAAAATAAATAAATACCTTATGTTAATATAATGTAAATGATTTTTATATGTCTGATAAACAATAATAAAAAATAATATTAATTTTGGGAAAATATTTTTTTGCCCCGTGATTTAATGCCAACTTTGAGAGCTCGTTGCCCCATGCTATAGCGTACCTACCTATATTATCTCGAAAATAAAACATTATTGCATCACAATAATAAATTCAAATAGTTGGCACTTCAGCCCACTACACTAGGTAGTGTATATTAGCTCCAAATAAAAAAAAAAGTAAATTTGGTCACGAGATAATTATTGTATTTTTTAAAAATTGTATAGTTTAAATGTATAAAATATATTTATATATAAACTACCCAAAATCTTTTTTATAATGACAAATAAAATACTTTTTTGCTTTCCAGGTATAGATGTTTAAAAATACATAAAATCTTTATACTCGTTTTCCCTCGTTCGAACACATTTCGGATTATTTTGTTGCGCGTATTGAACCGTCGAGGTTTATTGAAATCATTATAAAATTATCACAATAATAAAACTGTTGGAATTTCTTTGCGAATAATAATATATACAGAGCGTAATAAAAAGAGGGGGGATTTTTGAATTTATTATAATCATATTATAATTCGTATACTTGTAAATCACGAGGGTTGCATATTTTTTTTCTATATAATTCCCGTCGTGAAAAAAAAAACGCGTATCTCGGATGCTCATGCAATTATTGTGGCATGCACAATCTGATTACTCCGTCCCGCCAAATCTCCGACCTTAACCCCGTGTTTCTTCTACCGCCAACGATTTTAACATGAATAATCATGAAAAACATATACGCCTTCGTCGCATAGATATACCGCAAAGACAACTTAAAATAAACCTCGCGAGCTTTTCAGTAGTATTATAATATAAACGGCAAAATCCACTACATCGTACATTCCTATAATCGATTTTCCCCAACACTTATATTATTACATTGCATTCGTCTCCGGATGACTACAATAATAATATGTTCGGCGGCATTTAATGTTTCGCTTTATTAAAAATCTAAAAACATATTGTAGAGTATACATCGCAAATACTTACGCTTATACACAAAAGCGTAATGGATGTATTATATTGTACATGTAATAATTAAATTTGAATGAAGAAAATTGAAATCGAACGTTTACACCGAGCCATTTCATTGGAAAATGTACCAATGGTGTTATCGTAATTTAATTTCTTAGTCAAATCTGATTCTACGGTTAAAGGGCCTCGCCACTTATACGCATTTGTTATCACTATATGTCCTCGCGTAACAACAAAGGCATTCCGTATTTCCACGATTGGCGACTCCGTGGTTGAGTTGGGGCCAAAGAGACTTATTATATATTTTACAAAGAAGAGTGTTTGTCTATGGGTGTTACGGATGAATTTCGTATCATTTTAATCTCCCAGTATGTTGTTAACGGTTTAAATTAAGAGAAATTTAAAACACGAGATCTCGATAAACAATTGAAATATTTAAAAAATCAATAAATTTACCATACCTATTACCAGTAGATAACCAATAAATATCAATATTAATAATGAAAACAGAAAAATGTAAGGAAAATCGGGAAAATGTACGAAATCTATTGTTTTCAAACCGTAAATATTACGGCTTTTCAAAACGTGTATAACCGAATTCCGCTCAGAATCGTTTAGCGTTAGTAATGCTAGTAGTAGATTAATTGTTGCGTACAGATAAACATTAAATTTCCCGTCTACCTTCCCAACTTCGCACCTAGAACTAAACACGGATCCAGAGCAAAGATTTAGGGAGGGGGGGCCTAACAAGTTTTTTACAACACAAATATAATGATAATGTCTATTGTTCTATTTATAGTGCCATTATAGTTTAATCGACCACAATCTGTGATTGTCCGGTACCAACTTTGGTGGCGACGTGGCGTACTCTCGTGATGACAACGATTAATAACACGAAATTACAATATTGTAATCACAGTCAACAGATACGTAAGGTTAGGTTAGGATAAACAACGTTAGATAAACATTATATTTGGGGGGGAGGGCTGGGCCTTTACACCCCCACCCCCCGGATCCATCCCTGCCTATAACGGTGGCCCACACATCGTGCGAAGTATGATCGGTTAAACAACCGATCATTTATCAGTTTATTGGTTTATTGTTTACATATTGAACCTTTCAATTGTCCGTTATGTCGATGCGCAAATGATGTGGCGCGAGTAAACGGACGATGCTCAAACGACAACCCCGCGAAAACCGTATCGAAATCCGTTGCGCGGTCTAGAAAAAACCGTAGCGAAGGCGCTCGGACGCGGACAGCGACTTTGTTTTATAAATAACAATATACTTATTTTACCGTTTTGAGAGAGAGAGAGAGAGAGAAAACGTCAGTACACAATAATATAATATAATATAATACACAATAACGATTCGATTTCTCGACTATTCGTTTGGAAAATATCGCACAAACGACCGAGATACGTATTAATAATAATAATAATAATAATAATAATAATAACAATATGCTTCCGGCGAACAACGCGTTATTTATTTTTCGCGTACAATATTGTTTCCGCTTGTTTGAAAGCCCGCGGGCGGCGACTGCGTTTTAAAAATATATAACGTTATAGACGGATTATACAGCGCGATGTAATACGACGGCGAGATCGGCCCGAGTCGTCGTAACATACACGTAAGTATTTCGAATCACGGGATACAATACGCCGCCGTTTGGTCGACAGTGTTCGGAAAGATTTGGCGGTATTTTTCGCGGGACGGACCGTCAGCGAGAGGGCGGGAGAGCGCGGGAGGGCGCGAGAGAGCCGAAGCTTGTACACGCAAACGTCCAGGGAGCGCGATAATAAACGACGTTTTGACCCGTGTCAACGTAATATTATTATTATTATTATTATTATTATTATATGTGTACACGGTATTATCCTTTTCGCCCGACACGTCGCTACACTCGCTACAATCGAAATCGTATATCGTACGTATGTGTGCATACGTATGCATGTATGCATTATATTTTATCCCGCGACATTTCGTAAAACGCCAGCGCGCGCGTGTTCAAACGACACTTGTCACGCTCGAAATAATGTATAAGTCTCGCGCCGGAAGGAGCAAATATGATTTTGCATTTTAAAACGACGACGACCCGGTAGTGTATTACATTATTCGTTTCCTACGGTACCGCCGGTGCATTATTATTATTATTATTATTATTATTATTATTATTGTTGTATCTATATTTTATCGGTGGCTGTGCGTCGCGTCGTCGCCGGGGACTCGCGAAAACGCGTATTCGTGACGAGTGGATGTAAAAAAAAAAATAAATAAATATAAAAATTGTCCACCGGTGTCCTGCGGGTATTGATGTCGGTGCATTTCGGGCGGAAGAAGAATCAGAAAAAAAACGATACGACTAAACTATATTCCCGGTAAATAAACCGCGCGGACCGTCGATACATTATTGTGTACACGATTTTGCAATAATCGTTGTTTTTTTTTTTTTTTTTTTCCCCGTTTCCTTTTCGGCGATATTGCCGGCGGTAAAAATATGAAACAATTACTCGCATTGACGTCAACCGTATCTTTTACGCGATCGAACCGGGTTGGTCGAGAGTGACGAGCGCCTGAAGTTTATGGCCTGTACGGGGGAGAAATAAAAAAGACGGACACGTTTCTGTACGCTATAGGTGAGAATGAGCTGGGAGGGTAAAATATGTAGATGGGAATCTAACATATACATTTTGTACGCAACGATTAATCTTTGGTAACGAAAAAACGACTATGAACGGAGTTTGTAAATGTTTTAAAAAATACCGTAGTATCTACGATTTGAACCGTTATTCCTACGTTTTTTTCAAAAAATCAAAAAAACAAACAAAACCTCCCTAAAGTAACCTAACCTAACCGGCCAGATTTTCTTTCAGAAAAAGAATTGGAACAAAATTTCTGGTAGAAAAGTTGTCGACAGCAGAAAAAAAAAACACCATTGTAAAACCAATACATTCCTCGTTCCACTCAGAATCTAAAACAGACTGTAAGTCGATTGATAACCAAACGCGTGTTGGTTTATAACCGTGGTTAATAATGATATACTGTGATATTATTGTGTTGCGGTTTCTACATTTCAAAAAGTTTAACATTACACTTAATCCGCAGTTTTTAGTTTGTAAAAAAGAAAATCTGTTACGTTTTGAAATTAAAATCACGCTTTTCTCAGTTTGACAAAAAAAGTGACTTTTGGTTTCTGTACCCTTCATATTATCATTATTATAATAATATGTGTCCGTGTACCCGAATATATTACGTTACCCGTATCGCACCAAATCAGAACAGGACCGTCGCTATGGTACTGTTGACACATCATCGGTAATTCAGGTTCGGATTAAGCTACATCCGCAGGCCATGGGCACCAATTAAAAAAAAAAAAAAAAATCGCCTTTCATATTATTAAAGACAGTTACTTTTGAAGACAATTTTTATCGAATTTACTTTCGCTATGCGTATTATGCCATATCGTATCAATTTACTATTTGTTCGCAATGTCATTACCTATTACATATTATAAATGTATACATAATTTATTAAAACGTAACTAACAACTTAGAAATAATGTATAAATATTTTGCGTTTTCCCATAAACGTTTATTATTAACGACATCAGTGTATCATCAAATATATTATTATGCTGGGAATTTTGTTAATCAAAATAGGTATTTTCTACTTCTTCGGTTCGTCGTTGGTCGTCACACGCGTGTATATTATAATATCGACGTTAAGCAATATTAAACGTATACAATCCGAAAAAGGAAAACAGTTCGCGTTTTTAAATTTGAATTGATAAGATCGATTGTAAAAATCAGTTAATACCGGGGAAATAAAGGAAATGTCAAAAAAAGGATTTTATTCGAATTTAAAATATTATAATATAAAGGCTCTCGTGAAGAGTATAAAATCCATAAAATCGAATGTAATATTTAAAAGCAGAAGGTTATAGATGAAGATAAATTAAAATTTAGACATTTTAGAAATGATTTATCAAATTAAACCAGATTGTTTTATTTATTTATTATTGATAATTGATTAGTAAACTATAATTGCACCGGATAACTGTTAAGTACAATGTCATGTATACAGTTGACGAAATCGCACGCGACTTCATTCGCAGCCGTGTTGATTTTATTTTTGTTTAAATATTTTTTCAACAAATTTCACGGTCGCGACGATCTCGGTCCTCTAAGAGTGCGCCATATACACCTATATTATAATACGCGTATATACTTTTCTACGTAGTTTATATTACTCCGTAGTGTATTGGATTTTCGAATTAAATTCACGCGATACTTGCTACGCGCTTATATAATATACTATGTTATATTATATAGCCCAATCAAAAGTTTATTGTCCGTGTAAAAAGGTCAAGACGCGAAACCTAATTTTACGAGATAGTCGTTAGATTTTCACCGAGTTGAAAGTAATAATATACGCGCGTTAATACTGGAGCGTGCTGCCTCCCGTGTTTCAGAGGCTATATAGTCCATTTGGCTCACGTTTTTTTTTTTTCCAAAACGGCTCCCCTTTTTCAAAAATTAAATTCCCAAACGGCTCCAGTTGTAAGTACAAATACGTCAATTTGTCAAACGGCTCCCAGTTTTTTTAACAACACTAATCCCTTCCCAATTCATACAGACTTAGAACTGTTTCAAAAGAAGTATGTACGAAAATGTGTCGGTATTTTTTGAGCTTTTTACGCTTTAAACTGTTACTAATCTTCATTCTCCTTAAAACATCGGCATCTAAATGCAATTGGTTACTTTTCAGATGTCTACCGTACATTTCGCTAATACTATTATTCTTAATTACTTTAGTTTGATTAATTACAACTACGTGTATTGTGCATTTTTAGTGGAAAGAAATCTAATATTTTTTCATTAACATAATTTCTTTCCGATTTCACTTGATATACTGTACAATTTTATTACTTTAAATTAATGCTTGAAACGTAAAATCTAAACTCCAATAATTTTAATAGATTCAATAGAATTTGTTATCACAAAAATCAAAATATGATACGAGCGGTTTCTGTGTCACGTCTGTACGTATTTTAGTACGAGATGAATATAAGTAGTACTGACTATCGGAGCGTTTGGGAATTTGCCTGCTCATAAAACCTCTTTCGATAGGAGCCGTTTGAAAAAAAACAAACAATGCACGGGAGCCGATTAGATTGTACCGGTTTAAAGAGTCGCGCGTAAATCTAGGCGATGATGTCGACAATTTTTGGAAAAATAAAATTTTATTAAATCGAAAATAATTTTAATTCATTTTCGAATACATTTGCACGTATTATTATTACCAGTGGCACAATCATAAGGGGAGGGGGGAGAAAGGGAACTGAATGTCAAATTAAAAATAATTTTTAAATTTAATTTGAGGTGTTCAATTTCAAATATTTTCGGTTAAATTTTAACCATAATGGAAATTTAATAGTTATACGGTTATATTGTTCAAAATTACTTCCAGAATACGGGTTAACGTTATGTGCCTAATAACTAAATATTTCATTCATTTGAATCGATTAAATTAATAAAACTGTACCGATAGAGGACTGAATGAAATAAATGAAAATCCAAGAAGAGGAGATATGATACTATACGCCATTGATTATAACGTAGTCCCGTACTCTCATGTCATTATCAAAAATATTTGACGCGTAATGTTGAAATCTACAGAAAAACCGTTACAAAAAACCGTTTATGGGGCAATATGGACTCTGTTTAGCAACCAAATGCTAATCGTTCAATAAAGAGAACTTGTTATGCATTAAGTTACGTTCGAGTTTAAAAACTTAATCATTTTTTTTTTTATTATTATTTTTAATGTCGAAAAAATAAAATCAACGTTGCACAATGCGAATTTTCTTTAAGGTTGAAAATTCGATGTTTTAATTAAGTCTGTAAAACCCGAGTAGTTTATTCCCGCGCCAAAACATTTTTTTTTTTTTACAGTCGAATTACGAGTGGCATCACGCCCTTTTAAAACAATATTAAATTTACGTTAGATTATAAAACTGTCAAAAATTTAATTTATACTTTTCAATTCGTTTAAATTGTATTTTTTGCGTAGGTGTTCAATATATTGTACATTATTGACCGGTATTTTTTTCTTTTTTTTTACATAACGTATTGTACAGTTCGTACTAAGTATATAAATAGTATTATGACGCTCTGTCGTATCACATACTCGAACGATTAGATTTTTTTACAATGGGAAATAATAATGCAATGTAATACGTTACTTTGAATTATTTTTGACTGTTAAATATTTTTTGCATAACATGATAAAATATTCGTGAGAAAAAACAATTTTATTTTCAGTTTCTGAGCGATCTTTCTTTTTTTTTAAAAATTACACAATTAAACCAAAACCTATACGTATAAATTACAACCGTGTCTTTATCACTTAGTAAAATATATTATTATAATATATTGATGAGAATCGTTTATAAAACGACGACGGTGAATTTCATAATATAATAAAATCGCAAAAACTGCATTGCAAATAAAAACACTTGTATACGGGGCAATCCATTTATCATGATCCAGCGATTTCCTTGAGGGATTCTAAGTGAATTCAATTTCCATTTTATTCAATCATACTACGGAGCCTTATAAGCTTTTTATTGTAACACTGTTTTCAATGTCTGCCCCTACTATTTTTGTTATCTTAATTTAACGAGTATTTCTTATTAAACACTTTGACCACAATAGATAGGTTATCTTATAAACTATGTGTAAAAAATCAAATTCGGTGAGAACAGCCCTTAAATTATAAATCGGCAATACTTCCCTAGTCGTCCGATCTAAATTTTAAACCGCTATAAACCATAAACTCATAAACGGTTAATTTGATAAAAGTGTTACGCACATATCACGTTATTTTTAGAAAATTATTTGCAATTCGAATCTGCGTTTAAAATCGGATTTCGGTATTTGAAAATTCAAAAAGTCCAATTCATTCAAGGTATATTAGTAGAGATACAAATTTGAAAATAATGTTAAAATAAAGTTTAAACGATTTCATAATATAATGATTGAAAAATTAAAAAAAATATAAATCAAATTGACTGGAACTAATGCTACGAGCCAATATAGCTGGACACTAAAATGTATCACGATTTGTGTAAAACTCACCTCGGTCCCTTGAACTTTTAACTTCATGTGATCTTCGCGAGTGGTCTTGCCGTCTTTTCTCTTCTTCCAGCAGTATCCGTCACGCCTGTACCGCACTTTCTTTCTACTGTATAATAACATCGAACCGCTCTTGGGCCTGAAATACATAATATAACTCCGATGTAGTAGACATCAAAGACTAAAATTTTAATAAAGACGTTTGGTGTACGAGGCCGTTTCAAAATATAATTTTGATATATGTTCAGTAGTTAAGTAAACCATTGTAATAATAGAGTAAATGATGTATGTACGAGTTGTAGAAAAATCGGTAGTTTTTGTACTTCATATAGATATTAATTATTTCGTCTTTTTAAATTTGTATTCCAAGCGATCATACACACTTGAATATTACATGTAGCTAGTTTATGATAATTTATAGGTATAAATATCTATATTATGAATAATTCAGAAATATTCCTATGATCATGTCGGAAAGAAATCTGAAACACATGTGTGGGAAGTAGAGCTCAATAAAATGTACGGTTTTTATATAATCAAATCCAACGTTTAACACTGCTAAGCGGCCTCACATGAATACAAGCGTTGTAAACGGCTCGAGACTTATCATTTTACGATTTATGACTCTTGTCAAATAAAGCGTATGTAATAGTGACTGAAGATATTTTAATTTTCATTAGGTATTCAATGTGTTTGAATATACGTACACGTATGTCGTTTAAAATAAAAAATAACAGGAAAAAAACAAAATAGGACACAATTATAATAAAAACAAATTTCAACAGTTTACTAATATAAACACAGATTCATCTGTGTGTGTAAATGTGATCTACTTTTATAGTGACCGCCACTTTTTAGTTGAAAATTGCATGGCGTTTATTTTTTCGAGATACCCCTAATAAAATAAAATAGGAAAAAAATAGTTATTAGAGAAAATTGTAAGTGACGAATCAGTTGTTTATGGTGAGTCTGTAGAAATTATTCGGACAGAATTACTCGAAATGACGAGATTTAAACCCTAAAGTCATCTCCATTAAGATTAGGTAGTAACACCATTTTATTAAATCTCTGACATCATATCTTATTTTTTTTTCAAAATCTGACAACGTCACAGTAATATTTATGTGGAATCGTGTTACTTTCCTCTCGGGTAAAAAAAAATCGATTGTATGACAAAAATTCAAGGAATCTTGTATAGGTAAAAAGTTACATTGCGCGGAATCGTATGTCACCCATAATAATGAAGGTACTTATTCAAACCAACAGTGCAACTGACGGTAATAATTTTGAGGGGTTATCGAAAAACGGTTCCTAGTCAAAACAATAATTGCCAGCATAAAACATGATCCATGTTTATCTCCCTCCCCTTCTAGTGGCGCCACGATAAACTAAAATATTTTACTGTTGTACGCCCATTAAACAATAATAAAAATCAATATTCGGTAAACAAATATAATGATTGTTATTGATGAGACAAAAGGATAACATTACTGTCCGTACGTTTAGATTTTACATAATATAGTGTCGTATTCGAGTAAACGGTAAACAACGGTAAACCATTGCTTGACGAAAAACGATTTCGAGCGCAGTCCGGTAATACATAATTTGAAGGGCCGTAATTTTTTTTTGCAATTTTCGATTAAATTTGATTTTAGAACGCTTATTAAAAAAAAAAAATTAACAAAAATATAGTCTCTTGTCGTTGTTCAATTGGAGCCGTAATTGTGTTATAAAACGTGGTAGGTACTTATTTAAAATAACGTAAATCGTAGTTTTCTTCCCTGTTTTTATTTTAAATACCGTTTCGGAAATCAAAAAATGACCTATGTATTTACCAAGTAGATAAAATTGACTTTAAAAAAAAATGCTATACGCTTTTACATCGGAGCAAGTTTCTAGGATAAGAGTGGTCTGCAGTATAAAAAAAAAAAAAAATGAAGTACCATTGTAAAAAAATTTAAAAAAGTCGTCCAATGATTTTGGAGATTTTACCACATCTAGGTAAGTCTAATATAAGTAATATTACCAAGTTTCAAATCTTTACGTGTATTTATAACCGAGTTACAACAAAAAAACTCCCAAAAATTAAAATTCCTTAAAATCTCAAAAGTTTTAGCGATGATACCGTTAGAAAGTAAATCAAAAAGGCAACAAAAATGGTATCTTGTGATTTTTCTATTAAACCGTTTTTTCTGGCAGAAAACGTCGTCCATGTTTTATAAAATAATAAAATCGTGAAATTGTACGTTTTCCTACGTTTATTTTCCACTTAAGTGCTTTTATTTAAACAATGGCGTTGAAAGTCAAAAAATGATCTGTTTAAAGTACAATCTAGACAACTTGAGCTTTTAAAAAAGGTGCTATACTTAAACATCGGAGCAAGTTTATTAGGAAAAAACGCGTCCACAAACTAGAAAAAAAAAAAAGAAATAAACAGTATTGTTAAACCAATAGCTCCTTCGCCACGCTTGGAATCTAAAATATTGTCTACATTAATTGAATATAACAATGAAAAAACCGAACTACATCAGAAATGTCTACATAAAAAAAAAAAAAAAAAAATTATATTAACATCATCAAAAAAAATAGTTGTGTTTGAAAAATGATAAATTTGATAAATTAAAGGACTCAGTGCAACACTGCAACAATAACAAAGACCAGTTGTTACACTGACTACTAAGCTCTTCAATTACTTCACGTATAACGATTAATATTACGATTATTCAATGTTCTTACAACAAGAATCACAATATTCACAAATATAAGAAACGCTCCGGATTCGATTATTTCTGTTTAGGTGTACATTTCGATTTTAATTCGATTTCAACAATAATTACTGGAAACATAATACTGGAAAATCGTCGAACTTTTCGCGACTTATTTTTGCGGTATTTGTTGTAATATGATCAATAAACTATTTGAATGAATATTTCTACACTTGTTGTACGGAATTTAAAGAAATAAAGTATAGCGTACTCTGTTAGTATTAACATTGATTATAAATACTGTTTATAATCAATGGTATTGATAATAAAATATTCTCAAATATTGCTTTTCGATACTTACAATGCATCTAACTAGTAGGTATAATTAATTATATGGTTGCTTATATTTATATTATTTTTACGTAACATATCCATCTTGTAGTAATAGTTTTTATATTTTCTACGGCGGAGTTTGACTTAGAAATCTGACTAAATAGATAATTATACAGGTAAACAAAATACGCGATGGTTTATAATTTGATAAAATAATACAAGACTAGAAAAATAAAAGTCTACTAGGAATAATAAATAAATAACAAAAATATAAAGACTTTTTTACTCGCCAATTAGATTTAAAATGCAATAAATCTTGTAATTTTTTTTGATTGCAGCAATTCTTTTTTGTTACCTAGAAAAGTTGCTCAAAGACAGAAAATAACACACGAGTAAAACCAATACATTTCTAATATAAAATAAATAAACTATTTAATAATTTTATGGTTGGCCCGAATTTTATCCAAACTGAATTATGATCCAGCCCAATCCAATCCGAATTTAAGTCAGGCCGAAACTCGGGTCGGGTCTGACCTGCCCCTTAGGGATCTTATTGTCACACTTCAGAATATATTATTGATTTTAGTTTAATTTTTGAACTATTGGAACGTTTTAAACATAGGGACTTGTTTAAAACATTTTGCTACGCTGATTGCAGTATAGAGCTACATTATCCCTATATGTTCCGTGCCATATACATTTATATTATATGTTGCCAACAACTATATATTTAGAGCGAGCGATTAGAAAGTCAAACATTGCACTTTATGAGGAATAATCGGAACGAAAATAGTACAGCGACAACGGGATGAAAGTGTACAAAGAGTTGCCAGCACAATATTATGAAGAACACACTCAGTAATTTAGGGATACGAAACTCACACAAAACATCACTAGAAACTTTAATGGAAATCATAATATCGCGAACGTTTCGAGGGGGACGGATAATAAACGCGAGAAACTTCAAAGCAAATATTACCGCAAACCGCGACGTCTCGATACATACAAGAGTGGATAACAGCGCAGAACGGTTTTGCTTCTGAAGACGGGATTGGGGTGTTGAGGATGGAGGGGGATATAAAATAAATAACTGACCAAATGCAGTTATAATCAAAACTTTTTCAATCGATAGTAGTACAATAATATTATATTTGGTTATTATGACACGTTGTGGCTAGAAAATTATTTTCAAAAATAATCCACCCCCTCCTTATACTATATAAACGTTGAAAAAATGTTGATCTGAATTTTATGTAAGTATGTCATTTATAAATTATGGTATAGACATTTTAAAACATTTTTAGAAACAGAAACTCGGTAAAATAGATTAGATCGTTAAGTTTTTGTGAATTTAATATGTATAGAGATGTATCGGTTTCGTTTGAAGAAGTTGTAAATGTATCGGCAATGAAAAAACGCTAGTTGGATTTCACAACTAAAATCGTTATTATTTTAAGTATCTAAGGTAAAAATATAAAACTATGTATGAGAAAAAAATTGCTTTTTTTTTGCTAGTTATATAATTGTAGTATTTCATTATAGCATTATGGAAACTTCATTAATCGTTAGGTGTACACGTAAATATATAATTTAAAACTTTGTAGTTTGCCGTGCAACGAAATCATTTATTATGTCTGGACCGCCTTCCCCCGTCTTTGAAAAATCCTGGTTGCGCCACTGTACAGTGTTGTTGGCGTTATCGGATTAACATTATTTACCGATACTCATAAGTTAAGATGAGAAGTTATATGAATTGTATACTTTGTCTATGGCTTTTGTTTACAGCTAGATGAGCTAAAAATCTGTCCCATGACCTAGTGAGTTCATATTTGCGGTTTTTTTTTTTTTTTTACATATTTACAAAACCGATCGCTTCATTTGCGATAAATAATAACCAACTTATATTCACTTTATACTAACAAATCTTTTATAAAAAAAAAAAAAAAAAAAATTACACTATTTTTACAAATAAAACGAAATTATAGAGAATCTCTGCAAGCTATAGCCTGTGAAAAATTGTTAACAAGATCGTTCATATCGAGGAGTTGTGCTGCTTCGTATTCCATGGAAAGTAAAGCTAAATAGCTTGTTCACGTAAATGCTTGCTGACATACCTGTTTAACGTATCACGCGCAGTATTGCAGTAGCATCTATTATAATTACAAATAATATTCATTTGTGATCGATGGGGTAGTGGGGTGGGTATAGCAGGTAGAATAACTTGGATATTTACGCCTGTGAGTTATTTGTTCGGTCTTTTCTACTTTGTTCAATTACGAAATTTTCTACCTTTGAAGTATTCCTATGTACTTCAATTATTTTATTGTTAAAACAACGGCAAATTATATTCCATTTTGCAATATCAAAACCCGACTATTATACGTCTAATTCAGACGGGCCTCGGTACACGGTTTGCCGACCAAACGGCCGTTTAATCGGCCGCCGGCGTACGCGTTCAAACCTAAAATGTCGTAACGCGCAAAATTTATTTATACGATACGTTTACATAATACATTAACTGGCATCGTATACCTACCGTCGTTTATCATCGTATTGTACTTGAATTCGGAAAATAATAATAATAGAACAACGATTGCCGAGACACCGGGGATTTTTATCTATTCCGAGTAGGCAAAACGCGATTGATAAATTTCCTTCCACGGCGGTCGAAAATAAAACCCAGTCGGTTCAGTCCGTTGTCGGTGCGCGGTGCTCTCGTTGTTCCGCGCGTCCGTCATGGCGTTCAGCAGTCGGTTTGCATTTAATTGAAATGCCGAGAGTGTACCCAGTCTGCGCCGAAATACGTCGCGGACGAATATTCATTCGGTAATTCACTGTATCGCTTCAATAATCTACCGGAATGTGAATTTGTATTGCACATTTTCGTTTGTTTTTTTTTTTTTTTTATGTGCGCGCATTGTCGATATTCCGTTCTGTAACTTTGCGTTCGTCGGCCATCGCTATGCACGGTCCGAAAACCACGTTTTCATACCAACGGCGGAGACGTTATCGGAACACGGTCGAAAATCTATCGACTCGGGTTTCCAACCTGCACGGACGAAAACGTTACGCCGTCGATACGAGAGAACAAGGTATGTTATTGATTTCGATGGTGTACAATAAAATAATATAATTACCGTTATTCGTGTCTTTATCGACTAAAAATATTTTATTCGATTATCCGTCGCTTTCCGCGTGCGGACGGCCAATGTGCATTATGTTTGCACGTTGATACCGTTTCACAGGAGACGAATTGTTCAACTCGGTCGAATCCAACGTTTGTATTATGAACGACCATGCGACGTTTTAAATAGTGTTTATGGGTTTCGGGCACGGGGCGAACATCACGCGCGCGTACCCGAATAAAAATAATAAATTTGGATATACATGTGTATGCGTACATTATATCGTCCCGCTGTAGCTATAAAGCCACGCGAAATGCGATAAACGTCGCAAAGGTTGCGGGATTAATGAAAAAAAAAAAAAAAAATATATATATATATAAATAATCGATAAGTGCCGTTCGCCCGCCGTGTATAAAAACTCCGAAATTCGCGTACCGGACCTCGCGTTGACAATACTTTCGCCTCCGGTCCCGCATAAATAACCCGTTAATTTCCAGGATTCCGTAACGAATTCCGTACACAGCGTTGTCCCGTACAACGATCGTTTCGCTGCCGTGGGGATGGGGGGGAGTGGGGACCTGTAAAAGTCGTGCCGAATAATTTCCCAAAAAAATAACCGTCACCCACGGTAGGTAACACTCGCGACCGAACGCGCGCCGGTGGATCTCGCGGGTGGACGCGACCACGCGCGCGTGCAGTCGCGCGACAGTTCGATGGTTCCGCGGTTCCGCGACGACACACAATAGATACAGTAATGACGGTGACCGGGGACGACCGCGATCGAATTTCGCGACTGTTTGTTGAAGCCCGTTCGCACGATTCTTACCGTGTCCGGGACACGTTACCGATGATCCTCGGATGCCCTCAGGCCCGGGGCCGTTCGAACGGGCGTTTTACCGTATGCCGCGCGGCGACCCCGCTGTATATTGCGACCCGCGCGGCGACCCCGCTGTATATTGCGATCCGCGCGGCGATCCCGCTGTATATTGCTATCCGCGCGGCGACCCCGCCGTATATTCCGAACCCGCGCGCAGTTTTCAGTCCCGTGCGCTCATCCGGACGGATTGAAACGCCATAACACTGGTACCGCAAGTATCGCAAACAGCAACGGATTGACACTACCGCGGTATTTCTACCCTATCCCGCGCTCGCTCTTTCGGCCGTCCACCGCGGTGTATACATCCGACGGTTCATCACGCAACGCCGCGGGTCTTGATGATATTATATAAGCGTTTCAGTGTCGTCGTCCATTACGCGCTAGTCGGCTGCAATCATAAAGCACCGGCGAATATCGACGCGTTATCGGTCGAAATACCGGTTCGTCTGATTGCAATACGTATATAAATACATTTTGCAACGATAGGCGGCCGAATCGGTTTTACCACCGTATGACCGTATACGGTAATCTATTTTTCGTTGGGAAATTATTCGAGCAGCACAAGTATTTCAGTCGAAAAATAATTAATACGAAAATAAAATGACGGAATAATATTTTACTGGGAAAGTTGTTTGTCCGAAAAGTATTGTATACGATAATAAACCGTTCGAAAAATAATTCATTAGAACCGTATTTAGTTAGAAAATTGGTTATATTAAATACAAATAGAGCGCGCTGTTGAAAACGCAAGCCACGGCATGGCTATAGATAAATCTATATGGCCGCGGTAAAGTTGTAGGCAGATAACCTAAAAACAAACGGTTGGTTACTGATACACTTATTTATTGTGTAAGCCACCGTGTCTTACCGTAGGACACTAGTGTGCGCTCTACAACTTATTAGTCATTAAATAATATATTGACTTATTACGTATCTAATATGTGCGTGCCACTAGCCTGACAGCTGCACAGCCGAACAGCTTTGTGCGTTTTGCACAGCATAAAAAATAAATTGATGCTATTGACTAATTTATATAGTTAATTAACAGCGGTTAACAGATGATACGAGTCGTCAGTGTTATCATTTACCTTTATAGGTATTTTCCACGGATTAACTCTGTGGTACATTCTATCGAAATACGGTTCTAAAACAATATTTTTCTATAAAAATGTCTTCGTACCGAATATTATTCTGATATTATATTTTCGACCAAAATATTTTTCTTTACAAAATACTGTACGAATAATTTTCTAAAAAATGTTTCGGATTATTTATTTTACTGAAAAAAAATATCATTCTAACGAAATACGTTCGTATTTTATGCGCGTCCCCATCGAAAACGATTTACAGTGAAACAACCGAATGACGAAATCGACCTAATAGTCCGTAATTTTTCCGCATACAGTTCCGTGCGATAAAACAACCGAATACGGTAAAACGGCCGACTCTCCCGGGTTCGTGCGAACGGGCTCTTACGATAACAATTATAGTGGACTTTGAATATTTTCAATTATCTACTAAAGTATTATTGTCTTGTCGTCAACTCTGAAAATTCGCATTTATGGTCCGCCCGTTAACGGCACTTGGTAAAAACTCACGAGGGCATAAAAATAATTATCATTATTCACAGACCCGCGGGGAGTTATGTTCGCCCCAAATACCCCCATAAAACAACTCGCTAATAGTTTATTACTTCTGCCACGAGATTAGTGATATTAATGGCTTTGCCAAGTTAAATCAGTAAACAATAGTATATTATAATATTATTATTATGCTGTAACTACACATAACCAAGAATTTCACAATTAACGTAATTCATTTTCTTTGAATTCACTATTCGTACATGTTATCACCGGGTCTACAAATGCTAAATAATAAATGTTTGAATTCTCGGTTATGTTTTCACAGCATAACATGAACCGAATACGTTTTGTTCGATAGTGATCTCGAACAGGCTGTACTCTGTATTGAATGTTTTTCGCCAATAACGCACTGTTTTTTCAATTATCAATATTACTGTTATTGCTTATACGTTTTATAGCGTCGTTCTATTTCGAATGTTAAAATAATGATGTATTATTTGTGTCTACTATAGTTCTGTATACGAATTAATCGTTTTCAATACTTGTGTATCCGTTGTCGTTTGATGTAATGCGTTACTTTTGCCTCCTCGGAATACTTCCATTGCCCAAAATCCCGCCACTACAAGACCCATCCGTATTCAAAGTAAATATCTATAAATGTACATGTTGAATTTTTCAAACTACATAGAGAAAGTTTTACATTTGATAATATTTTCGTCCATTTTTTCCCCTATATATGCGTGAGGAAATTGTTAAATGTAAATTTGTTTTACAGAGTTTTATTGTTAACGTTATTTTTTCTTTCTATTATTGTATTTGGTTGATTTTAAAGATTATACGAAACAAGTGACACAACGATCAACGGTCATTCGTAAATTATTTAAATCTCGGTAATATTGTAAGTATACCTAGTACCGTGTTTTCAAAAATAACAGCTGCGGGTTCATGTATTTATAGTGGTGATGTGAATCATTTATAATGAAACGAAACGCGGGAAACTTCTTCTTACGTTTTCTTTAAATACGTAAACTCTAAGATATGCAAATTAAATGAAATTTACTAGAATGTGTACAAGTTTCCCAAGTAGGGACCGTGGTTTCCTCTCTTTCGTCTACAAAATTGCTACCACTTAAAATGTTTCTGGCGTGTTCGCAGAGCAAAGAAAAAAGAAAAAAAAAACTAGTCGCCAGAGAATGATCTTCGCTTCTGAATCGCCGTTACAGTATATAGTATAGTAGTACCTATAGTATAGTCTCTCGAGTAGTTTCTTGACGGGTGACAATTTAATTATTTATTCCTCGTTTATTCGAAAACTTTTCAATCGGGGGCGAAAGGCTGCAAAAACATCAACTTCATTTGGAAACTTTAAAACGAAAGTTTTTTTTCACGCTCTTTTGCAAACCGAGTCAACAACACTCTAGTTTTAGTTATTCACGGGGAGTAGAATTACAGGAAAAAAAAAAAAAACCTCGTAACATTTAAAGTTATTAAAGAAAACCTCCGCGCCGGTCGCGATCAAAAATGTTTTTTTTTTTTTTTTTTTTACCACCTATACCTAGTAACTGATACGGTTCATTTGACCGTAGCGCAATATCAGTCCAAGTTGAAACGCCGATACGAAAAATGACGTATGCGCGAATGAAATAGTGTATTTCCGATATGTGATAATATGTTCACAAAAAGTTTTACGATTGTGATTTATGCGACTGATACCTGATATAAAATTATGATTTGATGGATATTTTGTAAATTAACGAGTCATCCAATAACAAACAATAATTTATTGGTGTTTATGGAAGTTTAAAAGCTGTAATAAGGTTTGTTGGTTTTTTTAGATTCTATACTAGCCGAGAATTATATTAGTTTTGCTATGAAGTGTTTTTTTGTTGTGTCTGTACTGTAAACAACATTGTTCTATCAAAAATCTAAAACTTTTGAAATATTGTTGCCGAATTATTGATAATGATGATATAAAGGAGAGGTAGTTTTTGATTCTCTTTGTAGTTTTTTTAATAAATGGGAATAACTGTTAATATGTTGTATAATTTTTATTGATTTCTGGGATACCTTTCCGAATAGGGAAACAACCTTAAACAACGTTTTATTATCGTTTTAATAGTTTAAATTAAATAGTCGATATATTTAACCTTTCAACAACTTTTTTAAACCAGTGGCACACCCATCAACATTATCAGCTTTTTTTTTTTTTTCGGTAATATTTATTTTAATTTGTCGGTAATATGGAAAGAGAACTTGAAAAATCATACACAGCGTAATGGGTATGCATATCGCAAACATGAACAGAAAGCATGCGATTCGTGTCTTGCTAACATAACTATTATTCTTACGAAATCAAAAACGTAGTATGTTTTAATTTGGTCGATTTTCACTCAATTTTATTATTTTTTTTGTTCTTTTTTTTTTAAAAAAAAATACGATTATTTTGAAAATTTAAAAAACTAAATTGAATATTTACAGTTTTTTTCTCGGAAATTTTTGAAGTTTTCATAAAAAAAAAACCGAGAGAAATTATTTAACAGTTTAATGTAAATAATTTTATTCGCCAAATCTTAGGTATTACAACTTTTTAAAAATTGAATATTGTGTGATGTACATAATACAATATATTATATTTGAATGGTAAAAATAAATGGACTTATTGTCAAAAATTCGTAACATTGAAGTCCAATATATTTGCACCGTTTCGCTTTCAAGGAAAAACATATTTTATGCTGAAACCTGTGTACAACACCCATAAACGTACTATATTAATACCCATAAACACTGTAACTCCGCAAAATGTAAGTAAAACACTGTAACTCCGCAAAATGTAAGTAAAATGTATATTCGAGGTGAAACTCGTCCGCAGTATTGTAACGGTTTTTTTTTTTTTCTTTTCATTCGTCGCAATCATAGTCTATTATCGTTGAAAACAAACAGATAACGTTCGGTGGAAAACAATTACAAAAAATAATAAACGATGCGAATTTATCGTCTTCTCCGTACATGGTCAACTCGTCGCGTCTAAGTCATTTTTCTTACCGCAGTCTTATATAATATATTACGATTGACTTAGGAATTTTTGCTGGGTAGCATTTATTATATACTTTTCTTCTTCTTCTTCTCCAAAAAAAAACTTCACAAAGTACTGATTAATAAAAGTACTAATGAAAGTGTTATAATACTCAATTACGTATCGCTAAAACAGAAATTCCGTATAAAATTCGTGTATACGGTTAAATTTTAATTTAATTTTTCTTGTTTAAAATAATTACGATTGAATTTTATAGTAGGATAATAAATTATCTGAATATACAACATACAGTGCTATATATTCCTGTATTCTGACTTGATAATCTTCGATACTACCGTGCAATCCATTTCTACGAGTGTATCAGTGTCGTGAATTCTTGAAAACTAATCCGATGAAGATTTGTACACATAGTTGGTGTATACGTATATTTGTTCTTTTTCATTACTCCCACAAAACCACGCGAAATAATATTTGATTTACGATGTCCTGCGCATTCGGATTTCTGCTTACGAATAGATTCCAACGGATAAAAATAAAAACGCCTGAGACAAAAAAAATCCAGCCAAGAATACAGATGATCGTAAATAGCAATTTTAAAAAAAATTCAATCATTTCTATTATTCACTGACTTTGTTTTTCTTTAGATAAAATAAACAAAACAACAAAAAAATCTAGGTACTAGGCAGTAAAAAGGGTTTTGTTTATTTTATCGATAAGACTGTTTATCTTCAGCGTTGTATAACAAGCTAGTAAAATACCTAACAATAATAATAATAATTTATTTTTTTATTGAACTTCAGGCTATTCTAAAAAATTATACCATTGAGCAAGGTATTTTATTTTAAAATATATAATTATCCGGTAGTTAGAACAAAACAATCGATATGAAACCGTGGACACATAATAATGTTTCGACATGATTTTTAAAACAAAATTACGATAATATTCGGAATTATCCGAATTCATTTTTACCCATAAAGTGGAATAATTATTAAATTAATTTTAGTCAAAGGTTATATAATAATATAATCTTTTTTTTTAACCTCATTTAATCAATAGATTAAATAATGCGATTTAATGGGCGAGACTGTTTTCCTCCACTAATCATTTATTTGGCTTGAATATTAAATATATCGCTCACATTCTATTGGTATACAAATTATTAGGAAAGTGACAATCTCTTATTATGGGGTATAATGAAGGAAAAAAGACAGAGGAAGAAAATAATATCTGATTTTTGCACAAAAATAGCCGTTTAAATTCCGAGCAGAACAAATACGAATTTAAATAGTTGAACAATGGTTTGTGATTTAATGGTTTGTGTGGTTCGATTATTAACGAACCACGTGAATGGCAAATTCAAAATAAAACTCGAATTTAAATAAAAAAAAATGTGACGAAAATGTGGACGATATTTGAATAATTAGATTTAGATTCTGAACGATGCTAGGAATTCAATGGTGTTATTATTATTATTATTATTATTATAACCTGTACCCAAACGACTTTTCCATCAGAAATCTTACACCAATCAAAAAATTACAATATACATAGATGGTGAATTGAAAAGGTTAGTTTTTGATTTTCCTAATTGTTTTCATAATAATTGGGAGAGAAAATATACCGCAATAACGAAAGGAAGTCATTAAAAGAGGGAAAAAGAGAAAGAAACGGATAGAATATCACATAAGGAATAATACACGGGTAACGTGTATAATTGAAAGGGAAACTAAGTAGAAAAAGGCCAAGTTATATATGAGGTAAATTATGTTGGATATAGGAACAAGATTCTGTATAGAATCTAAGAAAATTTCTAGGGTAGTGATGAGTGAAGAAACATTACATCTCGAACTAATCTACAGATTGTAAAATAAAAATAAAAATGTTATATCTATACGTTCTAACACACCTTTATATGGTATAAATATTAAATATATGATAATATTTGTATTATATCACAAGTTGAAGAAATATAATAACGGTATTATTCATATAACAGAAAAAGTAATTTTCGAGACTTCAAAGAAGATAGAATGGTCGTTTAATGCGGATCCGGGTATGGGGGTCCGATCACTTTGATCGATGGCGAACGAATGATCGATTGTTATTGGCACCGTAACAATCATAAAATATTATTATATGAACGATAGAGGGGGAGAACGAGATATAATTTATGATAACCTAATAGAATCTATTCGAGTGTCTTGTATAAGTATTATGGAAAGCGTATTATCGAACATCAACCAATAATGTGACAGAAAAACGACCGGATATTTCTTTTTAAAATCAGTCATTTATTAGACGTTCCTAATTAAATAAACTTAACTATCAAATCGATTGTAACGGCTAAATGTACATAATTTTAGATTCTGAGTGCAGTGATAAATGTATTGGTTTTACTGTGATTTTATGTTTTTTTCCTGTCTGTCAATAATAATAATTTTTCTACAAGAAATATTGCTCTAACCAAAAACTTTATAGGTACTTTCTTGTAAAATTTTGGATATAGTAAGTGAATTGACGCGTTCATATTTTGATTTTCCTTGTAGTCTTAATAATTAGCAATAACCGAAAAAAATATGACTACACTTTTCCGCTCAGAATCATCATTTCGTTTGGAATGATTTATCGTTGCTTACAGTATACAAAAACTAAATTATCCTGTATATTCTACCGTTCAAACTACTTCCCCACAACAGTGGCTTAATCGTATGCAACATCACCTTTTTTTTTTAAAAAAAAAGTAAAAAATCTTTGAATATAATTTAATTCCTTTGGTTTATATTTGTTATAATAATATACAATTTGCCCACCTCCTAATTGCATAGGATCGGTGCAAAAATAAATTACTCATTTCAATATTGTACAGAAATCATTTATGATAACAGTTGTGTGCCAAGTTAACTTCAAAGTCATTAATTGCAATTTAGATAATTCATTGATAATTTTTGTAGATCAGATAATATACATAAATGACTTAACAAGATAATAAAAGGAAAATATTTTAGTTTTAAGGTTTTAAAACCTTTTATAAAATGTGAAACCTGTTAAAATATAAAATACAATAGTTTTGTATGTATCTCCTATTTGAAAATGAATTATAAATTATGTTTAATAAAGACATCTTAATTTATTTATTTATTTACAGTTAAAAATTAATAACAAACATTGTACCAAATCCAAAATGTATTTATTTAAAACCATAAAATAAGACCTATCTAATAAATACTGTTTTATATTTAAAACCGATTGTTTAATGTCATAGGGGTTGGCGTTTCAAGTGAATATATTTTAATACTGAAATTAAGATATTTTAACATTAAATGGAAAATCAGTAACTAATAAAGTATTAAACATTAAACAACTACTTCGAGTATTAAGAAACCAAATATCAAAGATCGAAAATCAAAAATTAAAAAATTGAGTCAAATTAATTGTCTAGAAATTAGATAGATGTTCTGTTTATCTGTAGATATTATTAAAATACACTATACATTTATCTTATTTAGATAAAATAAATATTTTTTTTTTATCTAAACAACGCATAAAACAGGTCGATTATAAATAAGTTATACATATATTTATATAAAATATTTTATATTTTTCTTCTTAACGCTATTATCTAAAAATGATTTTTTCATTTTTTAAACAGACTACAAAGTAAAACACCGAGTAAACATTTAAACGGACTTATTTAAATATTGTCGCTTTTAAAATATATATAATAAAAAGTTATTACTTTTATACATTTATACTGTCTCTATGGTACCTACTATACAGCGCTAGCAAACAAACCAATTGCTTTTACAGAAAACAATTGAAATAAACTGAAATAATATTCGTTTAAAACAATGTACATGTATAATATATTTGAATTTAAATATCAATCTTGCTGCGGGCCTATTCTTTCAATCGGAAATTGTTTTAGATTATTAAAAATGATACAAATCAATTGAAAATTGTTTTACATTTTGTATTTATTTAATCAAATTACGAATGATTCGTATTATTTTTTATCAAAAATGCAAATGTGACAATTTATTGATAAATGATAAAAAATAAATATATTTTGGTCGAAGTTATGTTAAGTTCTAATTTATTTTAATCGTTGGAACTCTTGTTTTTTTATGTCATCTTTAGGATTTTTGTTTGTGTCTTAATACTTTTTTAAAGGAAATCTTACTACAATTAAAAACTCCATTGTAGCATTTTCAATGTAATTGGTACGTTGGGCACTCTGGTAACATAATCTTTTTTACTTGTGTGGTTTTTCTTAATAAATCGAAAAACCCTGTAATTTTTAGTATAAATTTTGCTTTGGTCATCTTGGTAACAAAGAGTAAAATACCAATACTCTACTAAGAATTGTTTTTTAAAAGCAATGATTAATCGTTTCGTTCAGACTTAAATTACACTAAATATCCCCCCCTCCCGTATAACTTCTCTCTGTAAACGGTGTGCCGGCAGTATCAGTATTTTTTGTTACCTTGTTTACAACAATAACAATAACAATCTATTCGATCATACGGTCAAAATACAATTTTAATTACCATCACTTCAAATTAATAGGCAATTTCGGCAGTTCATTCAAATGTAGGTATTGATAGTCCCATAGGAATTTATATTTAAATATTTTGGGTCTATAGCCAAAAAAAGTAGATTTATAACAGTATATGATGTTTTTTTTACAAAATAAAGTGCATTATTGTAAAAAAAAAGGAGTACCTAATATCTTTACTTAAAAAAAAAAAAGTATACACAATAATATTTTGTGCCTGTGTTTTCTTTAGACAAAATATTGACATTTTACTGCACGATCTAGTCGTAATTATGGAACTGTGAGCGTTTACTACTCGATTAAAAATAATCGGCACGATTTCTAATGGCAATATGTTAATAAAAAAACGTAAAAAAAAAATATATGTGTTTAGACAATGGACTTGAAAATGTGTTTTCATCCTCCCTTTTTTTTTTTATTTAGTATTAAAGCTGTTAAAAATAGTCAACTCAAATTCGGTAGAGAGCTCTTCAGTATGCGTATATAGGGTAAAAGTTTTAAAAGGCACTCGTGCCGGACGGATGTAAATTGCAAGTGTACACGTACACATACACAAATGCATAAAAACGCACGCACACGTACACACACTGTCATCTACAAGGGACAGTCCAGTACAAAGTGATTTATGCACACCGCACATAATAAAATATTTTCAGTTGGCGGAATAATGGCAAAGCGCATCCTGAAAAAGATTCTATTTGTTTTTGTTTTTGTTTTTTTTTTTTTGTTTATTATTATTTTTATTTTTTGGCTGGATTTACCAAATATCCTCAAGGGTTTTAGATTATATTTATTTACATAATATAGGATTTTACTTGTGTGCGCAAGCCTTCCAATGCATGTATATTATTTCTAACAAAAAAAAAACGATTTTTATTTTTAATTTTCTTTAACCGTAAATTGTAGTAAAATCTATAGGAAAAACGACATGTCAAAATTTTGTAAAATATTCTGTAATTCTCTTCGCTCTTATATAACCTATCGAAAATAATATTATTGTACTGTCAAAAGCGTCAATATCGGTCTAAAAAATAAAAATAATAATAATTACATACCTTGTAAAGCCATGAGAAATAACTATCACACGAGACAGTTTTTAATTAAAATACAAAGATTTTCGATGCGTTTGATTTCGGTTTTTTCTTCTTTTTTTGTGATTATTATTGTTTTTAAACGAATATTTTTTCCGAATAAATCGAAACCAGTAATAATACGATTATGACCATTAAAACTTTCGATTAGATAGGAAATGTTAAAGAAAAAAAAAAAAAAATGTTGATTTGGTCGTGCGATAATTTATAAACGTTATTCCCCTTTCTGTTTTCAAAATATTACGCCGTACCTATAACTGTTTAATTTTTTTTTTCTTTTATAATGGCACACAAATACCGCACGCAGTATAACAGAACTGCAGTTCTGGAGACTTGCACGTTCATGTTTATAATTATTATCGTATTGCTTTGAAGTTTGAACATTAAAAAAAAAAAGAAGAAATAAAAAAAAACAAAACAAAACGTTTTTTATTTTGTTATTAAAGCGAATGTAATTATCATCGATTCGTTGTATTATGTAGTTATATATATATTTAAAGAGTTTAGTGCAAGGGTGGTCTACCTTAGACCCAAGTCGTCGACCTCTGAGTTGTTCAAGGTTGTCGCCATCGACTTACCCTCACCCCTTACATCGTCCCTTATTTTCTGTTCCTCCGTTTTTCATTACAAATCCCTTCTTTTTTTTTCGGTACACGGTGACAAGTTAAACGACAACCTAACCTTTTAACTAAAAAAAAAAAAAAAAACAAACAAAAATACAAAACCGTCCAATTTCTATTTTTAATTAGTTTTTAACTTGAAGTTTTTATTTGTACATTCAGCTCATACCGATAACGCATATCTCAAATGGAGACGAAAATGATCTTAAAAATTGAATTTGAACTGGCGCTATAAAACGGTACCGAGTCGTTTACAATAAAATTGATTATTGATGAATAAACGACTATCGAACATCGATGTTACATACAACGTCACAATATTAGTACGTTTACAGTGAGGAGGTTGGGGGCAGGAGTTCAAAATGTTAATTTTTTTTATTAATGAACTTTCCTCTAACCCAACTTCCGAATTTTTTTTTTCCTACGTATCTGTATACGAGATTAACACTCAAATGGAATTTATGGAATGTAAAGATAAACAAAATGTACGGCCAAGTGCTCGATCACTCGTAACATTTGCTTAAAATATTACTGAAACAAAATATTAATCAGTGTGAATTATTGACGAAACTTACTAGTCGGGACGATAAGGCATACCGCGTCCCACTTTTATCCCGATTTCAAAATTTCAATATAATATTTTACATTAATACCATGACTATAGAAACGTCCAATAATATTATAATATTAGATTATCTGCATTTATTGCACGTATGCCCGTGAGGCAGATTTACAAAGTTGAAGTATTGGTGAAATAATGTACGCGTGTACGACTTTTGAAAATAATACGATGTTTGGTCGGTATTGGCGGGTTAAATAAAATGTATATTATGACGAAGAGTGAAAAAAAAAAAATATCGAAATCGAATTCATATAGGTATAAGAGATAAGAATTAAGAATACGATCGTCGTATCATATTACTTCTATTAGTTATATTGATTGTAATAACTAGAACGGTACGTAAGAGTTTAACGGCTGCGATTTAAAATCGAGAACTACGTTTTAAATTGTTCGAAATGACTTCCATTGCGAATGTTATACGAGTATGTGTGTACGTAGCGAACCTACGCGCATTATATTACGTATATATGTATACGTAAAAGTAATAGTAACGAAAGGAAAAAAAAAAACCTCAGAAGCCCCAGCACACTATCGATTCGAACTGTTATAAGTACTATTAGGTACGTCTTTAAATTGTATAATAGTCTGCGAACAGGGTAATTTTATATACGTGTTATTGCGTTAAATTACCCAATAAAACGGGGGGTTTTTTTTTTGTTTTGTTCTTCCCCCCCCCCCGCCCCTCACAGAAACAAATAAAACGTATTCGGATGATCGTAGAAATGCGCGCGTGAATGTGAGATAATACGGACGCATATATACATAATACCCTACAGTAATATAATAATTTACACACTTTTTGAGTTTTATTTGCCCGATTCGATAAGCTCCCGCGTTGTCATACCCGTTTCAAATGTATTTTCGTACGATTTATTCTGTATAATAAAACGCGAATAAAGATTATAATAATGATATACATTTAGTTGACAAAACGTATATAATTACAGCTACCTCCTTTCTATAGGTAGGTTAGGTTAGCTACCTACCAATTATAAAAAAAAAAAACGTTCATATTAATTTTAGATTTCGTGCGAGTTGTAAAACAATCGTGAAATGCATGTTATTCTACGTCGTTCCCGAAATTACACGAAAGTATGGTCATACGAATAATGTTGTATACATATAAAACAATAAAACCGTAAAACTTACCTTATTTTCACCTCTTTTGATTGCCATTCGCTGTGTCTTTCGAAATTGATCAATATAGCCGCTATTTCCTACGAAAAAAAATAAAAAAAAAAAATACATTTATATTATTTTGAGTATTTATCAATATTATTATTAATACAAATTATTTATAATCATTAATTATATACTGTTTATAACGAAATATTAGAATTCTTAACTCGTTAATCTAGATATACCCGATACCTATACACAATTCTCGATGCCTTTGTTTAAAAATGAAAACAAAAGTAAAGAAAGGACGGACATACTTCGTACACAGATGCAGCCAATGTTGTAGGGGGGAAGTTAGATAGGTAGGTTACTGACGGGCATTTAATGTGTATCTGTAAGCAACGATAAACCATTGCTAACGATTCTGAGCGGATTTCAGTTGATAGTGATAGAATTTCAAAAAACGATTTTTCTAAAGTACCACCCAGAGAACATTTCCTTTCAGAAATGGTACTATACTTGATAATCGGAATAAGCTTTCTGGTAGAGTAAGTGTTCACATAAAAAAAAAAAAAATAATAATTTTTGTAAACCAATATACTCTACGCTAAATTCAGAATCTAAAAAAATTAAAATTTTAGTTAATATAAATTAGGTATTAAAAACAAGAATGAAATAATTTATCTAATTGGGAAAAATGAGTCCTCGTGGAACAGTTTCATCATTATACAGAGTGTTTAATCCCAACCTTTGTTAAAAATTCAATAAACAGACGAAGTATTAGTTTAAATACATTTTGGTGTTGAAATTATTGATTCTCGTCAACCTGTTGATGAGATATTTCACTTTTAAACTTGGGTAGGGGGAGACACGGCGCGTGACGTTTGATTTCAGTACGCAGTGGTGTGCTCAGGAATTTTGAATGGTATGGGATATAGTATCATGATTCGTTAATAAATCATACAATGCGTAGAGGAGTATGAATGCGAATTTCGGCGGAAACGGTCACACAGATCCTCCGATGCTATCATTTCAAATGAGAGAAGGGGGAAATAAAACTGTAAAAAGCCCAGAAAAAGTCAATTTGTGGAGTTCATTTTCCATGTAACTTGGTTTAAATACCTTTATAATGTCAAGATAAAATTGCTATACAAGTACTCATAGTATTCATGTACTTTTAAGCCAATGATTGGTGGGGGAGAGGGAGGGGTAAACCGTATCATCCCCTTGCACATACATAAATGTCCCTATATTATAACCGGTTCTAATATTCTGCAGGGTTGCCAAATTATATATATTCGGTCGTGTAACAGTATATAGTAATAGGTGTATAAAGTATTTTTTTTTTCCAAATTAAACGCATGCAATTATGTACAAGATTTCGTGACGGAGATTTATGAAAAAAATAATTATAAAAGTTCGCATTTCGCGCGAATAAATTATAAAATACTGTACAGGTATAATACTCTAAATAACGGTAATATAATACAAGCGGCAAAAACGTGATAAAATATACTCGTATTAGATTGTTGTTGTATCGTGTCATTTTTGGGACGATATTATATGTAAAAGTTTTAAATTGTATAGATTTTTAAATCAAATTAGTAAAAATGAAAACGGTCACCTAAAAAATAATTTTTTTTTCTCTGGGCTAATAATTTTAATAATAATAATAATATAATAAACTTTTCTGATTTATGTTTTTTTTTCGTTATAGTTTTTACTGAAAAAGATAAATATAAAGATTTTGTTCAAAAGTTGTTTTTTATATATTTTTTTAAAAATATTATTTACGAATAATATTAAAAAAATACTGTATATTTAATTCGGGTCCGAAACTTATCATAATTAAAATCGTAACCTTGTTATTCATTTAATGCACGCACCTTTGCGATTATTTAATTTTCAATACCTACATAGTTATCTATAGTCAGTGGATTAAGTGGGAAAAACTTCGAATGGAAAACCGTCTTTGCTGTTATAGATTAACCTGTACAATAAAGAAACGCGAAACTTTCTGGAAACTCACAGGCCACGTAGTCAAAACTTTCAAATTATTTTTCTCCCTCCCACACACGTTAAATCTACTAAAATACTAATGGGGTTTAAAAATAAACTTGCCCATCCCAAAAAAACAATATCTTACATTTATACTATGACAGCTCTGTCAAAATAAAGTGAAACAGTCTGATTATATAGGTACCTACAAGCCAATATTACTATAGGGGACGGATAATTTCACTTAAAATAAAAAGGGAAACTCCGTACCCCTAACCATTGCCTATAGGTACATCGAATTTCACTGGAGCATACCGGGTTAAAGGCGTGTAATGCGTTTTCTACGTGTTCATCTATAATATCCAGAGTCCGTTTATGTATATAGTTTTAAGTTATTATTATTTTTTTTAAATCCGTCGTGTTTCTTTTTCGTTTCGTGAAACCTTTAAAAACGTTATAATATATATATACTAAACTAAAAAAAAAAAAAAACAAAATGTACTTATATACTCTGAAAAGCGACACTCTCTAACCCCGCAACCGATGCTCAGTGCTGTACCCATTCAAGCGCACTTCAGAACCAACCTCATTGCATTCCTGCAATCATTTAGTTATTTTTAGATTCTGAGCGTAACGAGGAATGTATTGGTTTTCCTATGGAAAGTTTACGGAAAAAACGATTTCATTATTTTTTATTTTTATTTTCCTTTTATTTCTTTTCGGTTAAAAATAATCGTAAAAACCTAGAATTTTCGCAGAATACTCATATTGGCTTTTTCCAAACGTAATTGAATTCTTAAATTGCGGAATACAATATCCTGGGCATTTGACATATTTTGATCCAGTTTTCCAGTTTTTAATTGATTTCATGCGGACGAACATTTTTTCGCAAATCACAAATACTTAAAAATTATACATGAGTTTCTTACGTAATTCCACTATAAAAACTATTTTGTGGGTGGAAAAAAATTGATGAGTTACAGACTTAATTAGGAAATCAAATAACCATAGGAAAAAAATAAATAGAACATGTACAACGTGTGCAACGATGGTTTCATTTTTTCGAATATTATAAAAGTTATAATTGTTAACAGTTATAACAGCTGATGATTTTAACTAAGTCTTCAAGTGGAGAGTAGTTTTTGCTCTTGCATATTGTTTTTTGTGTACTCTTTTGTTTATTTTACGATTTCACAATATAAATATGACACAGGTAGCTCTACTTGTAAATATATTTGAAATCGTATTTGGATATTTTTAAGTTGATGAAATTTAATTTTTCGAAAAATTTAAAGAAAATTTCTTACAGGCAACCACTTGAATATTAGAGGTTGCACGTTTTCTTCTTTAAACACATTTAAATGCGATTTATTAACAATCCAATACAATATATACTGTGATAAATAATTTGGTAACACTTTGTAGCTGTTTGTTTCTTAAATCGTCCAATAAATAAAAAAATCCGAATAAATGTAAATGGTGTCTTTTAAAAAATGAGTGTATTATCGAGGATTGATCACCCTGTATACATAGTTTGACACGTAATTGAATTTATGATTTTTCGTTCAAAAGGAATTTAAAAAAAATAAAAACATAAATTAATTCATCGATTTGTGATTATAATTTATTTCGTTGTAATATAAGACTCCATGGTTTTTTTTTTTATATTTAATATGCTTATGTACCCGTTGCGATAACATTGTAATCGCCGATGGAATTTTAATTGATAAATATGCAAATGGCTTGTGGTAAAAACGTATACAACGATATCATATATTTATTTATTTTTTTTTTTTAACAATATATTATAAAAATTATATTTACCCGTTGAATTATTAATTATTATAATCACAGAAAAATGAAAAATTAATTTTGTTGAAATTTAATCTCGTTTCGTATAAAAAGTGTATTTTATTAAGTAGGTATACCTTCACTAGGGTTCTGTATGGGCCAATATTTTGAAGCCCAGTCCTGCCCCCCCCCTCCGATTAATAGATAATAATATTATTTTATCCTCATAGAAACAAATAAAAACTAAATGTTTGAAAGTTTCAAATACCTTTTTAACATTTTTACCATGTCCAGAAAAAGCTAATTCAAATATTCTGTGAAAATTGCAGATCTCTTAGACCTAACTAGTTATAATAACTAGAGAATAATATCAAAAATATTGAACCCGTTGCTATCGTTAATTTTTCCGTTTTTCTCAATTGTTAAGAAAACGGAACAAGAAAAATAAAAAATTGATCTTTCCAATTTATCATTTTAACAATATTTATTTATGTCAGAAAACTTGTTACATTAGAAAAATATAATATTACTTGTTAAACAATAGTGTAAAATAGTTTAATCTAGATTTTTTTTTTTTTATAGGTAATTTAACGAAGAGTTTGCATAAAAACGTTATTATTAATTAACATTAATATATTTTTTTTTTTATTAATAAATAGGCCCTCGGCCATTGGGCCGTTAGTTTACAATTATTGTATATGATAATGACATATTATTGTGTACTTATTCTAATTAATCTAGTTTATTATAAGTTTTTAAATCTTGATTTGGAGTTTGGCCGCTGTGATGAATTCGATGATGTTGGATATTGACTGACGGTTATTTCGTAGTATTTCCGCTATTGAATCAGTGAGGTTGAAAAATGTTCTCGTATTATATATCTCGTGGTATATTCGGCATTCAGTGAAAATGTGTTTGATGGTGACATGAACGCCACAGGCTGTCCATATTAGTGGTTCGTCCTTGGCCATTAGAAAACTGGGAGATTTGAGTGTGTCCGATTCTAAGTCTTGTTAGTATAACTTCAAATTTTCTTGGTATTTCTGAGGGAAACGTCCAATTATCTATATTATGTTTGGTTTGGTTAAGTTTAGTGTGGTATGATGTCCATTTCTGGTGCCATCTTAGTTGGCNTGTGATTTGTGTAGACCAGCGTTTCTCAACCAGGGGGTCGTGACTCGGGGTCGCGCAGGTCAAAAATAATGAAACGCTGATTTACAAAATGTACCTTTAAATTTAAATATTTAAGACTTTTTATTGAAAAATTAAAATAATAATAATAAAATTATCCCGTTAAGGATATACATTAAAAATTAATAAACATAAAAATAAATAATTAGTGTGTTTTTTGAATTTGTTTTAAATTTAAAAGTTGCTTAATTTGTGGTTCAACATTTGAAACATATAAAAGTAAGTTAATTCTAGTGATAACAAACGATTTCTATACTTAGTTTTTATTGCCACCATGGATGTGAATCCTTTTTCGCATAAATAAAAAGTAGCGAACGGAATCAAAATTTCCAATGCCTCTGTTACCAAACTTCCATGTTCATTTTTACGGGAAATCCAAAACTTATTTAAATCTGGAGATGCAAATTGTATCTGTAATGTCTTATCAGCTGATAATGCCTGTGAAGAAAACAATGTATCCATTCAATATGTGGCATTAATTCTTTTAATTTTACTATTAAACCACTATTTTTCCCCCTTATTGCTCTTGCGTCATCAGAACACACTGAAATACATTTGTTCCAATCCAAATTTTAATTTTTTGTTGTTTCAATAAATAATTCAAAAAGACCTTGTCCAGTAGCATGACCCGGTATTGATTTGCAAAAAGCATATTTTCTTTAATTGCCCCGTCACATTCGTAGCGAACAAAACATAAAAATTGTGCCAAGTTTGTTACGTCTGTTGATTCGTCAAACTGAATAGAAAAATACTCACTTGATTTTAGATTTTGTACTATTTGATTGTGCACATCCGATGATATTTTATTAATTCGTCTTGATATTGTGTCATTTGAAAGTGGAATAGTTTTTAATTTGTTTGCTTCTTCTGCACCTATCATAATATTGACCATATCAATAGCAGCGAGTAGAATGAGGTTCTCAGCAATCGTGTGCGGCTTTGATTCCCTAGCTACCCTAAGTGCTACTAAATATGATGCTTCAAGTGTTGCGGTGTTATTCTGACTTGATTTAAGAATACAAGTTTGTTGATTTTTTAAAAAAAGTGATTTACGCTCAAAAAAGTCAATTGGTTTTTTTACTAAAAGTGGGTGATTTGTTTCCAGATGTCGAATTAATTTTGAACGTTTCATACTTTCTTGAGATGGAACTTGAAAGCAAACAACACATTGCGGCTTATTATCAAGTGAAATAAACCCATACTTAAAATACTCATTGTTATATGACCTGCATTTTTTTTTCGCTGGTTCACCAGAAGTAGACGGAGCATTACGTTTTGTTATATATTTATGCATAATCATTAATTCAAATTACACAAAACTAAAAAGACGCACTAAAAACCAACTTAATAAACGCAATATCACATGAGTTTAACAACACGAGNATGTAGATATCTCATCAATAAAACGGGCACTACTCCACTAATGGAAATTCCTAACGACCCGATACAAACTTAATAAGCTTAAGTTACTAGATATGGTATTTATAAAATGGTATTTAAAATGTTATATTTTGTTTGGTTAATGATAGGATATTTTTACTGTTTAAAATTTTACTTAACCTAGATGGAGGGGGGGGGTTCGCGAAGTGATTGACTATATTTTATACCTGTTTTGGGGGTCGCGACACTAAAAAGGTTGAGAAACGATGGTGTAGACAATGATAGTGGTAAGGAGATTGCGGCTTTTGCTGCGAGGTCAGCGAGCTCATTTTCTTTTATGTTACAATGTCCAGGAATCCAAAAAAGTTTGACTTTGTAGTTGTTTTTGTTTTGGAGGGTGTAGCATTAATATTATAACAAAGAATAAATATACAATCAATTAATTCGAAACATAATTATACTTTATGACCGCAAAATAAAAATAATGATAAAGTTATTTAATTGCCCGAGTTTTTTTTTTATCTAATAATTTTACAAAACTATTTACATAAATCACGGTATTACTAATAAATATGAACATCATAGTATCTAATACAACCTCGCCCTTCATACCACAGTTTGCTTTGCTAGTATGGTTTTCTTTATCACATTGAAAATAACTATAATCTTTGAACTAGAAAATGTATTTTCAAAAACAAATTCTCTATCCACTAGTCGAGTACCACCCTCAGTTCCTTTATTGTCTTTTGATGTTTATGATTATGATTTCATCAACATAGTATCTAGTGCAATGTTGCTTTATAGGACAAAAAATAATATATGACCGAATAGGTACAAAAACTATAATAATATCACATATTATAAACAATAGTGTAAAACAGTTTAATCTCAAGTTTTTTTTTTTTATAATTAATTTAACAAAGAGTTTACATAAATACCATTATAACTAATTATTAATATTAATAATGTTATATCAAAAAATTAACATATAGTTAATTAATTTTAAAAAAATCATATACCTTATGGCTTTATATATAAAGTTTGATAAGTTTTTCGGTTTTGCATAATTATTACTATGCTTGAGGTGAGATTAGAGAGTCTAATATATTACTAATTAGTATTAAACTCTTAAATATGATGATAGTACATCTTATACATAATAAATACGTACTTATTTAACGTTATATAATATAATATGATTTGCACATTAACACTAAGAGAGAAAACAAATTTAATTAATTTGAAACAGTTGAATAGTTATTATATAAAGTGAATAGTGAATAATTGATGAATAGTTTTGACTATTAGTGGAATAGATTTGCATACCATTTTTTTTTTCAACTTAAATTCCTAATTCTTATTAATTTGTTTAATTTTGTACGGCAATTCATTCAAGAGATTTATTCCTCTATACACATAAAACATTTTAATTAAGGTCGTGTTGGGCTTAAATTATTTAAGTTTACCATTTTTCATATTTCGAGTAATTATCAAATTATTTTTACTATTTAATGTTATGTGATTCAAATTGATTTTTCATCATAGACACTTAAGTAGTTGATATTTTATTATATATAATTGATTAATATTTAATATCCTAAGCAATTTTAAATAAATCGTTAACAATATAATTTTGTCTTAATATTATTCGTATTATTGTTTTATGTACTATATTTAGCAGTTCAAGTACGTTGTTATATGCAGATCCCTATACTAATATACTATATGTCAGTATTGATTGGACAATAGCAAAATAAACCGTTCTAATATTATTCAAAACGAGTATATTACGTAGTTCATTAAAAATAAAAAAGCATTTTCTAATGCGCGCAATTAAGGTATCAGTATGAATTTTCCATTTTAAATTTTCGTCGAAAATTACCCCTAAATATTTGGTTGATATTATTCTATTTAATTCTCAACATTTTTTTTTTGACAATATTCCATTTCATTATTCTTATCACATTTACTGGAGTGCAATTTTATTATTATTTTATGAGGCAAATTGGTTTTGGTTAAAGAAAAAAATTATTTTCAAAAATAATTTGCCTATCCACTAGTCGAATATTATCCAAAGTTTCTTGAATATCTTTTCCAATATTAACTTCTTTTCTGAATTTTTTTTTAATCGTTAAAGGGTAACCACCGACTTGCCTTAAACGCAATTTTAACATCAACATGAAATAGCTATAACCTTTGAACTAGAACAAGTATTTTCAAAAATAATTTGTTAACCCGCTAGTCAAGTAATATTCTCAGTTTCTTGAATATGCTGAATATTTAATATTTCTATATTTACTATGAACTATCTCATTCCAATTTTAACCTTAAATAAATAGAACTGTATCGTCAAAAAAAGCTATATTTCCATTTAAGTCTAGTTAAATCCAATAATTTACATAATGTGAAAACAGTATAGGACCTAAAACAGAAACCAATTACAAAACTGAACTAATATCGTGTTGGAACAAGGGGTGATATTTTATTATTTATGCGCCCACCGGTTTTGTGCTAATTTGGTCGTGTATTGGAACAAACCTAATGGTTATTTTCTCCATGCCACAGTTCGTTAGTATAGTTTTTTTTACCATATCAGAAATAGCTATAACCTTTGAACTAAAAGATGCATTTTCAAAAATAATATGCCCATCCGATAGTCGAATACTATCCAAAGTTTCTTGAATATCTTTTCCAATATTAACTTTTTTTCTGGTTATTTTTTCTTTAACCATTAAAGGGTAACCACCGACTTGTCTTAAACGCAATTTTAACATCAACATGAAATAGCTATAACCTTTGAACTATAAGATGTATTTTCAAATATAATTTGCCCATCCGCTAGTCGAGTAATAATCTCAGTCTCTTGAATATCTTTTCCAATATTAACTTCTTTTCTGGATATTTTTTCTTTATTCATTAAAGGGTAACCACCGACTTGCCTTAAACGCAATTTTACCATCAACATGAAATAGCTATAACCTTTGAACTAGACCATG